>CP125974.1:51924517-52128035 GCA_030063025.1 Avena longiglumis | reverse complement strand
TTACAATTTAACATCCAGGACCGAGGTGGTACTAATTCCTGTAGGAACCTGCAGTTCACATAGATCAAATTAGGTGTTCTTCCAAGAAAAGAGTTGCAGCAACCAATCATTGGAGAATAAGAAGAGAAAGCACAGACTGCCGGCAGGAGGAGGACCAGGGAGCCGCCTCCAGCGACCTAACGCGGAGGGTCGAGCTCCCACCGGCGCTAGGGGAGCGAGGTTCTTGCTGCCGCAGGTTAGGGTTTGGGGGGGCACCCCCAGCTGCCACGAGAAAGAAGGTGAGGGAGGAAGGGAGAGAGAGCAGTGTTGGAATTTGATGAGTTTTGGGCTGTTGGCCCATTAGATAAATTTTGAAATTCTCTTTGGCCCACTTGTATATGGCAGCATATGGCTGTGCTAGTGGTGCTAAAGTTTAGTCCCACATTGCTAGTTGAAGGGGAGTTGGACCACCTTATATAGTAGAGTGTTGCACCACTCACTAAGGTGTGACAATAAGAGTATCCCTCGCGCACTCCTCCTCCGACGCCGCCTGCCTCGCCACGACACGACACGACGCGCGCGCGCCGCGGGTTGCGGGAATCTCGCCGAGCCGAGCTTTATTTTGCTGGTTGGGAAAACTGATTATGAGTCATTAACGGACGCGTTAATTACAGCCGTTTCCAGTTTTTATGGACTTGGCTGTTACCGACTCGGACGTGGGCTGAGCCCACGATCTTCCTAACCTGCACTATATAAGCGTCAGGGCTAAACCTACCCTCCAGAACCTTGCGCCGCCGCTTTCGTCTTTCCCATACCGGCTTGCGGCGTGCACTGCAGATCGGGACAGTAGGCCTCCGAAACCCCGCCTCTCGTGAACTTGTACGGGTGAGGGGAGATCAGCTTTTTGGGGAGCGCTCAAGCGCGACTACTGGCAACCACGACGTCGTCCGACGACGAGTTCCCGAACGACGACTTCTTCCCGGACGTCAGCGACCTCTTCGGCAACCTCAACATGGGCGACAGCTCTGCTGCTGCTACTGCCGCAACTGCATCATATGTGATCTCAATCTCTCTCTTTCGGATTATGCTAGAGTTTCTAGTTCTAGCATTTGGCGTAGATGTGATAGGTTTGTCTTGTATAGATGCAATTTGTTCATCTACTTTGTTGATCTGCATGATTGGTTTTACTATTGTTTGTATGATCATGCTTTATCAATTTATTATTCGGATTAAATCATATGGATTATTGCTTATATTTCCAACAATCCAAAAACCTGATCATAGGAAACTGAATTCCACTGGTGTAGCCGCGACTACTAGGCCGCCTCCTTTTGATGGCATGCACTATAAGAGATGGCGCAAGAGAGCAGTTCTCTGGTTTGAAAATCTAAACTGCTATAGCGCCACTCTTGGCAAGCCTGAAGGAGATCTTTCTCTTGGCGAGCGAACTTTAAGAAAGCCGATACCATGTTTATGGCGGCTTTGTTCAGTGTTCTTGGGGACAACATTGTTGACCCGTATATGTTATTTGATAATGGTAAGGACGCGTGGGAAGCGCTCGAGGCCAAGTTTGGGGTCTCGGCCCGAGTTGTATGTCATGGAGCAATTCTATGACTACAAGATGGTTGATGGCGCTTCGTTGAGCAAGCTCATGAGATACAATCACTTGCCAAAGAACTTGAGCAGTTCAAGTGTTCCTTATCGGACAAATTTGTGGCTGGTGGCATTATTGCCAAGCTTCCTCATTCGTGGGGGGAACTTTGCTACTTCTTTGAAACATAAGAGACAAGAGTTTTTCGTTACGGATCTCATTGGGTCTCTTCATGTGGAAGAGAAGGCGAGAGCAAAGGACAAAACTGCTCGAGGACTTGAGCGAGGTTCTACCGCCAATTTAGTGCAGAGGAAAAACTTCCAATCCCACAATTTTAAGAATAAGAACAAAACTAAAGGAAAAGGAAAGTTCGATGGAAAGAACAAGGCCACACACTCAACTAACTTCAAGAAGAAAAATGATAAGAGGAAAGGCTCTTGCCACGTCTGTGGTGATCCTAATCATTGGGCTCCTAGCTGTCCTAATCGCTTTGACAAGCATCAACATGGGAACAGCGGCAATGCCGCTAATGTTGTTATTAGCGATACTGAGATGAAGGATGCTGGGTCTCAAGGACCTCTTCGTGCTGATGGGAAACGGCTCACGTTCTTCTGTTCATGGTGTTGGTACGGTAAATCTAAAGTTTACTTCGGGGAAGATCGTATAGCTAAAGAATGTGCAGCATGTTCCCTCCATCAATAAGAATCTCGTTAGCAGATCGCTTTTATGTCGAGATGGCTTTAAGTTGGTTTTTGAGTCCAATAAAGTTGTAATTTCTAAGTATGTACAATTTGTTGGAAAGGGCTATGAGTGCGGAGGTCTGTTCCGCTTGTCTTTGTCAGACTCATGTACTAAAGTTATTAATCATGTTTGCAATGATAATGAGTCCAATGTTTGGCATTCACGACTCTGTCATATTAACTTTGGTTGCATGATGGCTAGCCAATATGAGTTTAATTCTGAAATTTACCACTATCAAAGGTTCTAAGTGCCAAGTTTGTGTGCAAGCAAAGCAACCCCGCAAGTCTCATACGACTCCGGAACCGAGAAACTTAGCACCGCTAGAACTTATACATTCAGATCTCTGTGAGATGAATGGTGTGTTGACAAAAGGTGGAAAAAGATACTTCATGACGTTGATTGATGACTCCACTAGATATTGCTATGTTTATCTTTTGAAATCTAAAGATGAAGCTTTGAACCACTTCAAAATCTATAAAGCTGAGGCAGAAAACCAACTTGATCTTAAAATCAAGCGGCCAAGGTCGGATCGTGGTGGAGAGTACTTTTCAAACGAATTTGATTTATTCTGTAGGGAACATGGTATTATACATGAGAGGACGCCTCCCTACTCACCTCAGTCAAATGGGTTGGCAGAAAGAAAGAACCACACTCTAACTGATTTGGTTAACGCCATGTTAGATACATCGGGTCTTTCCAAGGAATGGTGGGGGGAGGCGCTAATGATCGCGTGCCATGTCCTAAACCGTGTTCCTGTAAAGGATAAAACCATGACTCCATTTGAGGAATGGGAAAAAAAGGCTTAAACTCTCTTACTTACGAACTTGGGGTTGTTTGGCGAAAGTCAATATTCCAATACCCAAGAAGCGAAAGCTTGGAACAAAAACCGTTGATTTCGTTTTTCTGGGATATGCTTTTCATAGCATTGGCTATAGAGTTTTGATATTAAAATCTGAGGTATCCGACATGCATGTTGGTACAATTATGGAGTCGAATGATGCGACTTTCTTTGAGGACATCTTTCCTATAAAAGGTATGTCTAGCTCATCAAATTAGGAGATGACTAATTCATCTAGTCAGGAATTTTCTATAATTCCTGAACCCACTATGCCGATAGAACACTCTGATGATCCTGTGGAGGATGACAATGAAGCTCCCAAAAGGAGCAAGAGACAAAGGACTGCAAAGTCATTTGGTGATGATTTCATTGTGTACCTTGTGGATGATACTCCCACTTCTATTTCAGAAGCCTATGCATCTCGAGATCTCGACTCTTTGGAAGGAAGTGTCTCAAGCGAGATGGACTCCATCTTAGCTAATGGTACTTGGGAAATCACTGATTGTCCTTATGGGTGTAAACCTGTAGGATGTAAATGGGTGTTCAAGAAAAAGCTTAGACCTGATAGTCCTATTGAAAAGTACAAGGCACGTCTTGTGGCTAAGGGTTATACCCAAAAGGAAGGTGAAGACTTATTCGATACCTACTCACCTGTAACCAGATTGACCACTATTCGAGTACTACTTTCCTTGGCTACCTCACATGGTCTTCTCGTTCATCGAATGGATGTTAAGACAGCTTTTCTAAATGGAGAGCTAGAGGAGGAAAATTATATGGAGCAGCTTGACGGATTTGTAGTAGATGGTCAAGAAGGAAAGGTGTGTAAGTTAGTGAAGTCTTTATATGGTCTTAAGAAAGCTCCTAAACAGTGGCACGAGAAGTTAGAAAGAACTTTAACTGCTGAAGGCTTTGTTGTAAACGAAGCTGACAAATGTGTCACTGGTAGAAAACGCCCCATGCGTCCCGGTTGGTAAGGGCCATTAGTCCCGGTTGCCCAACCGGGACGGGGCAATCGGGACTAAAGCTCCAACCATTAGTCCCGGTTGCCCCACCAACCGGGACAAATGGGGGCACACGTGGCGGCATTAGAGCGCGAGGGGGGTGGAGCATTAGTCCCGGTTCGTAACACGAACCGGGACTAATCTTTCGCTGCAGAGATTTGGCCATTCTCTGCCGGAAGAATTCATTGGCACATTTGTTGCCCGGCAAAGCATTTTCGCCACTTTTGTGCATGGCGAAGAATTCATTTAGGTTGTTTTATTGTTTATTTAGTGTTTTGCACTTACCAATGAAGGAAACTTATATTACACAAGATCATCATGACAACATTACATTCAATACACAGATCGAGTTCATGCACTACATACAAAAGTTGCTATTCGATGCTACCGGCCAATTTCTTGAAAGTTGCTATTTTTACAATTCCTATTGTCTATACACAGCCGCGTAGTATTCCCCTTGTGTGTTTAGGACTTACGCATCCAAGAATCCGCCAATTCCTCTGTATTGCTCGTATGCGATCCTTTGGCGGAAGACCGTCCGTAGCGTTCGATCTGATTTAAAAAGGAGTCACCTATATGAATATGAAACTAAACACAATTTGATTGTAATTAAAAACTATAGAAATTGTTTACGTCGTGGAGTTGCTCTAAATTCCTGCCCTTCTCATCGCACGTCTGCCGGATGAACTTCGCATACATAGTATCCACATAGATTGTTACACGGTCCTGCGTCAGGCACTTTACGACAACAGAGTTCAATCAAAATAATAATCAAGCATGATAATAACTGTATCAAAACTAGAATCAAAGAGATGCGCGGATATAGCTAGTGGTGCTTACATCTAGTGGTTGAAATGTAAGCTCCTCTTTCCAAACACCCCTAGCCTTCTTGGTGAACCGTTTCCAAGCGCTGCCCGGCGTAGAAAATGAATAAAATAAGTTATTATGTACTTGATATTATAAAATTCACGAACGTTGCCGATATAGTGTCGTAATGATTAGAATTACCGCTGGAGAAGTATCTGCATGTCCTTCCACGTCTCAAGGGGTTTATGTTTCGAGTCCATGACTAGTACACGCCCTTTGTCAAGTTGAATGATTAACAGAATATAGTGGTACTGCGAATGCAGAACTAATCAATTATATACTTAACATCGAGTGGCGAAATAGAAAGTGTATACAAGACAATAACACTCCTTTGGAAGTTGTAAGAAAATAGTATTTCCCTTTTGGTTTCTTGAAACCTTAGCGTGTACTATATTATCCTCCGTATCACAGGGGCTTATTTTGAGATTAGCTTCATGAACCCAATATGGGTCAATGAAGCCAATGTCATAGATTTGTCCTCTTTTGCATTCGAGAATCTTCATTACGCATATTAAAGTATGATTATATACATGCAATAAACAAAATATTATAGATGGAGACTAAATTAATTACAGAATTAGTACTTACAGACAATAGGCACTCATGATCGATTTGTCCAAGGCGTCTTGATTGAATAATTGAAATAGTTCATAAAATTCAATGGATATCATGTCATCGTTTCTTTCCCATGATGCTTTTTTGTAACCCTCAGCACTATCGATTAGCCCGGCCCTTGTGGCATGCATGTACCAGTTATGCAATCTTCGCATTTTGTTGGAAGATTGTTTACCTCCTCAGGTTTGTGAGAGGTTTTCCGTCTTGGTATTGGTATGCTACTTCACTCCGGGAAGAACTCTAAGCGGGATAATCTTGGGCAATACTCATACCTTGAGCAGCTTCTCCGTGTGTGCAACTACCTCTAGATCATCTTGCTCTTGACCCCATTTATATTTGCTCGACCCCACATTGGTTTGAGAAATCACCTTGAGAGGCGCAAGTCTGTTTGCTTGTTCTCAGCTGGGCAACAGATTTCCGCTTGCATCGATCTTGCTCTTGAGGCTTTTGTGCTGCATGTGACTTGAGAATAGACGCTCATAGTCGATGACAGCTTTGGCTCGGGTTGATGAAGAGTCTTTAGCATTTTCAACACTTTGGCTTTTCTTCTTTGGTCTTTGGGGACCTACGGCTCTTCGGCCGCCTCGGCTTAGCAGCGTTGTCGTTTCCGCATCAACGATCGCATGATCTCCTCTTGATCAGTCATAAGCTCTCTTGGGAGGAACCGTTGGTACTTTTGGAAGAGGCTCTTGTTTACGTTCGGCGATCGCTTACGCCTTACGATAGCGCTTACGCTTTTATCTGGCGCCGGCGATGGCTCATGGCGATGGCTGCACGGAGATTGGTGAGGCGGAGGCGGGTGGCGGCGAAGGCGGCTGCAGCGGCGGCGACCTCGGAGAGCGGGTGAGGCGGCGGCGAAGATGGCCTTGGCGTGTGATTTGAAACGATACAATCCTTGACCATAGAATGGTGGCGTTTTTGCGTCACCCGGCACGATCATCCCTTCACCGGCAGGGTAGTGAAGATCCAAAACCTCAAAGGTGGGCATGCTTTCATACCCGCCGACACCAGCGTAGCCCTCTGGAACCGGACGGCTGTGGTAAGTTGGTGTGGGTCCAATGGGTAAGGCATATCCGACCTCCACCTTCATTGATATGTTCACAACTTTGACATGTAGCTCGCGATGTGTCATCTACGTGATATCATCCTTTGGGTAGCCAACAGGAGCCATCGTCGGTGCATCATCGGCATCGCCATTGTCATCACCGGGACCTCGGTGGAAGCCACCTGCTTTTCGATTATTCGATAGGCGGTAGCATCGAATGCGGTGTCTTCTTTGAGATGGGCGCCGGTAGTACTGCTCTTTAAGTGAGTTAATTTCATCTTGTTGTTGCTTTAATCGTTCTTCAATTAAGCGCATTCGCTCTTCGACTTTACCTGCTGCCGCCCTGTCCTTACTCCTCGGCTTCTATCGGGATATTTCTTCCTCTCTTGAAACCCAGTCCTCCATGATTGGGAGCCTATTGTGCCTCGTGTTCGTCCATCATGTTCCTTATTTCCAAGGCGAGTGTGAGCTCATCATTCTCTCTATCGGAATGAAGTCCCCATCTTTAACACCTTCTTGCTTTTCTCATCCTCTCGATTGGCAAGGGGTCTTCTTTATGGTATGGTATATATACACCTCCTTAGTCCAACGTGCCCCATGCCCGTAAAACCAATTCCTTGCACGTTCTACCCAATGCATCTGCAGGGTGATATTTTTATCACGCGGTTCCTACTCAAGTTTCTCCCACTTAGGAATGCCACCCAGCCACCTTGCCCCATAGTATGGTGATACTTCTTGTTAGCGACATTGACTTATTCGTTTTAGACATTTTCTTAGCTTTTTCGATTTCTTGTATTCCACAAACTCATCCCAGAATGGTTTTATCTTCTCAAACTGAATATTCTTGAAATCGAGTCTTCTTTTCACGACATAGTCAAGGTGCAATCTTTTCTTCCAGTTGGTGAAACTCTTGGGCCATCTTCTTCAAAGCCCACTCCACGACCTTAGCCTCCATGGCTCTCCCATGTTGTAAGGCGTCCTCAACTGGATCCTCCGCATTTGGATCCAGCTCTATCTTCGTAGTTTGAAATTAACCATGAGCCTCTTCCACGATAAATCTTTGGCGTGGTTAGGGACAAATAAACATGTTCCCTCTTCATCCGCATTAGCAGGCCTATTCCAATTTCTAATGGTGATCGATTAAGTCCCTAACGATTACTCCGCATTGTGCCACAAATTTGGTTGCGACAACCGGGCTGGATTCTGCGTCTCTGACGACATCTTGATCTGAACCTCTCATGGTCTTGCAACTTTTGGTTGGGCCTCGTCGCTCTTTTGAGTAGATTCCTTCGATCCGGAGGGCTAAAGAAGAAAGATCGCCGTTACTATTTCTATATAGATAGCAGATGATTAATTAATGAATTGATTTATATTACATGCACCTTGGGGCGGCGATCGTCTTCTCGATTACACAAGGCATCGCCTTCTCCCTCATGAAGGCAACACCTTCAACCTCAAACAAGTTGTCTACTCCGGTAAAAAGGATCACCCTCACGGAGTTGTTCGAAACGTTGATACGTCTAAATTATCTTCCCACGGATCACACCTTGGATCAACTCTTCCTTTTCTTCGTCTCGGCGTGTGGGTCCATATTTTACGCATAGGTGGAAAAGCGAATAAGTCAAAGCGGCTAAAGGAGAAAGTTAAGTACGGTGTTGAGAGATATAAACCCTAATTCAGATAAACCCTAATATATACATACACAATAATAAAAATGAAGAGAAAGGGAAACCGTGTAGTAGATAGGCACATCGTCGAACACACATGCACCTAAGTTGCTTGACAATGTGAATCGGGTCTGGGGCTACCCACAGTGACTGACTAGTGGGGCCGAAGACCAATAATACCAAAGTAATTAATAAACCTAATAATACCTAACTAATAATAAACCTAATAATCGAAACACCGAAAAGAAAGGGAAACAATCAACACATGGCATCGATACAATGCTCAAGCAAGTATGATGATATGACAATTTAATTTGCATTGGAATGTAACCCTAAGACATGCTCGATGATTTAATCGGGGTTAGGGTGAAAACCCTAACTCGGAGAAACTCGGAACATATGAGAGGGTGCATTTGTTCTTCTAATTATACTTGTCATTTAAGTTGTTTAACAATGCATGATTATATGTTAAATAGATAGGTTTCATTTTACGAACAATTTGATATATTATTTGTATTTTTCGACTTATAAACAATAAGTTATTGATTTTACAATATTAAATCATTTCGGAATTAAAAACAAAAGGCAAATAGTTTTTACACGGGCGACCTAGCCGGTGAGGCAGCGGCAGAGATGGGACCTAGTGCCAACTCAGCCTCCACGCAAGCAGCGAGCCCCACCAGACATTCACATCGCGGTGAGCGTGCGGTGGCGGCACGTTGCTGGGGCTCGGGAGGCGTGCGTGGTTTGTTCGAAGAGGCGTCGGCGAACCTAACTAGTAGGGCACCGCCGGATTTGTCACCGAATAGGGCACGCTGACGACATGCGGCGGATGGCGGCGGCGCGAGAGAAGGATAGAGCGCTAGGGAGGAAAGAAGGGGTCCCAGAGTTACAAGCTCACCCTCGGCGTGTGTAGCCTTGGGGGACGGAGGAGATCGGCAACGGTGATGGCAAGGCGGATCTCGTCGGTGATGGGGAAGACGCGGTCGATTCGATCGCGGCTTGATTCCTTCGGCGGAGGATAAGCACGGCTGAGGCGTGGAGGCGGCGAGGCGATGGTTGGGCGACTGACGGCGTCCGGCGGTTGTCCTCGCGGCGGCGATCTGTTGAGGTGAGTGAGAAGAGGAGGGGAAGAAGAAGGGCATGGTTAACTAGTAGGGGACCTTTAGTCGGTTGGTGGCTCAGCAGGACTAAAGAACATACGTCGAGTTGGAGCCACCAACGGGACGTATAGTCAATATTTTCAGCAGACCAAGGGTTGCTGAGGTCTTTAGTCCCGGTTGGTGGCTCCAACCGGGACATATTCCCCTGATTTCAAATTTTTTCAGGTATTTTCTCTCTGTTCCCGCCTTATTTTTTATTTTGGGGTTTAAATTTGTATTGTTTTTTAAATGATAATTAATTGGGAACTTAGAAAAACTTTAAACATAAGAAGTTTTTGGATTTGAATAAATAATTCATAAACATTTTCTGTTTTAAAAAATAATTAATGTAACCATTTAAAATATGAACCATTTACAATTAAAAATGAATTAACTTATATTTTTTTAATATCAATTTGGAATTTAGAAAAACTTTAAACATAAGAAGTGTTTGGATTTGAATAAATAATTCAAAAACATATTCTATTTTTAAAAAATAATTAATGTAACCTTTTAAAATGAATTAACTTATATTTTTGAATATTAATTTGGAATTTAGAAAAATTTTAAACATAAAAAGTGTTTGGATTTAAATAAATAATTCAAAAACATTTTCTGTTTTAAAAAATAATTAATGTACCCATTTAAAATATGAACCATTTACAATTAAAAATGAATTAACTTATATTTTTTTAATATCAATTTGGAATTTAGAAAACATTTAAACATAAAAAGTGTTTGGATTTAAATAAATAATTCAAAAACATTTTCATTTTAAAAATAATTAATGTAACCATTTAAAATATGAACCATTTACAATTAAAAATGAATTAACTTATATTTTTAATATCAATTTGGAATTTAGAAAACTTTAAACATAAGAAGTGTATGGATTTGAATAAATAATTCAAAAACATATTCTATTTTAAAAATAATTAATGTAACCTTTAAAATGAATTAACTTATATTTTTGAATATTAATTTGGAATTTAGAAAAATTTAAACATAAAAAGTGTTTGGATTTAAATAAATAATTCAAAACATTTTGTTTTAAAAAATAATTAATGTAACCATTTAAAATATGAACCATTTACAATTAAAATGAATTAACTTATATTTTTAATATCAATTTGGAATTTAGAAAAATTTAAACATAAAAAGTGTTTGGATTTAAATAAATAATTCAAAAACAAAGGTTTGGACCCACTTCACCGATTCGGAGACATTTGTCCTTTTACGGGATGGACGAAAAGGTTTGAGATGTACGGTTGGGAGATAGTCCATGTAAGGTGGTCTAGTATTTTAGGAAAATGGGGCGGTAGCATTGTGAAACGGCATTTTGGTGGTTACTTCACAAGCGACCCGTTTTTTGCGCTCGGAAAATGGAAAAGGGCTTTTCCGATGCGACAAAGGAAAACTTCCTCTGCAACATTGTTCTCCATACCAATGTCCACACATGCATAATATGGGCACAACATCACAAACTATGCCGTGATTGACATAACATCGGTCATTTGAATGAAAGCCATGAAACCTCGATCATGATAGGTCATTTTGTGAAGGTTTTTGAAACATGATCAATATACCAAGTCCGGTATTTTCCTTTCAACTATGTAACATAATATGACACCACGAAGGATTTTCATTGTTGGATTTTTTTGAATTTATTATGCCCGTTTTGAATTATCGAATTTCTAACTATGGTCGAACGGTGTGCATGAAGATAGGGGCGGGCATCGTTAGAACTTGCATTGGATCTCTGAAGAAACCACATATTGCGAGTCTAAAATGATTTTTTCAAAAATCACAGGCGATAGATCATGTACTGTAGTACAAAGGACCCACTTCCCGATTCGCGGACATTTGTCCTTTTACGGGATGGACGAAAAGGTTTGAGATGTACCGGTTGGGAGATAGTCCATGTAAGGTGGTCTAGTATTTTAGGAAAATGGGACGGTAGCATTCTGAAACGGCATTTTGGTGGTTATTTCACAAAACGACCCGTTTTTTGCGCTCGGAAAATGGAAAAGGGCTTTTCCGTGCGACAAAAAGGAAAACTTCCTCCTGCAATATTGTTCTCCATACCAATGTCCACACACATGCATAATATGGGCACAACATCACAAACTATGCCGTGATTCAGCACATAACATCGGTCATTTGGACGAAAGCCATGAAACCTCGAACATGATAGGTCATTTTGTGAAGGTTTTTGAAACATGATCAATATACCAAGTCTGGTATTTTTCTTTCAACTATGTAACATAATATGACACCACTTGAAGGATTTTCATTGTTCGGATTTTTTGAATTTATTATGCCGTTTTGAATTATCGAATTTCTAACTATGGTCGAACGGTGTGCATGAAGATAGGGGCGGGCATCGTTAGAACTTGCATTGTATCTCGAAGAAACCACATATTGCGAGTCTAAAATGATTTTTCAAAAATCACAGGCGATAGATCATGTACATGTAGTACAAACCGGACCCACTTCTGCCGATTCGAGACATTTGTCCTTCTTACGGGATGGAAGAAAAGGTTTGAGATGTACCGGTTGGGAGATAGTCCATGTAAGGTGGTCTAGTATTTTAGTAAAATGGGACGGTAGCATTGTGAAGCGGCATTTTGGTGGTTACTTCACAAAGCGACCCGTTTTTTGCTCGGAAAATGGAAAAGGGCTTTTCAAGTGCGACAAAGGAAAACTTCCTCCTGCAACATTGTTCTCCATACCAATGTCCACACACATGCATAATATGGGCAAAACATCACAAACTATGCCATGATTCAGACATAACATCGGTCATTTGGACCGAAAGCCATGAAACCTCGAACATGATATGTCATTTTGTGAAGGTTTTTGAAACATGATCAATATACCAAGTCTGGTATTTTTCTTTCAACTATGTAACATAATATGACACCACGAAGGATTTTAATTGTTCGGATTTTTTGAATTTATTATGCCCGTTTGAATTATCGAATTTCTAACTATGGTCGAACCGGTGTGCATGAAGATAGGGGCGGGCATCGTTAGAACTTGCATTGGATCTCTGAAGAAACCACATATTGCGAGTCTAAAAATGATTTTTTCAAAAAATCACGGGCGATAGATCATGTACCTCTAGTACAAACCGGACCCACTTCCTGCCGATTCGGCAGACATTTGTCCTTTTTACCCGGGATGGAAGAAAAGGTTTGAGATGTACCGGTTGGGAGATAGTCCATGTAAGGTGGTCTAGTATTTTAGGAAAATGGGACGGTAGCATTGTGAAACGGCATTTTGGTGGTTACTTCACAAAACGACCCGTTTTTTGCGTTCGGAAAATGGAAAAGGGCTTTCCCGTGCGACAAAAAGGAAAACTTCCTCCTGCAACATTGTTCTCCATACCAATTTCCACACACATGCATAATATGGGCACAACATCACAAACTATGCCATGATTCAGCACATAACATCGGTCATTTGGACCGAAAGCCATGAAACCTCGAACATGATAGGTCATTTTGTGAAGGTTTTTTCGAAACATGATCAATATACCAAGTCTGGTATTTTTTCTTTCAACTATGTAACATAGACACCACGCGAAGGATTTTCATTGTTCGGATTTTTTTTGAATTTATTATGCCCGTTTTGAATTATCTGAATTTCTAACTATGGTCGAACCGGTGTGCATGAAGATAGGGGACGGGCATCGTTAGAACTTGCATTGGATCTCTAAAGAAACCACATATTGCGAGTCTAAAAATGATTTTTTCAAAAAATCACGGGCGATAGATCATGTACATAGTACAAACGGACCCACTTCTGCCGATTCGAGACATTTGTCCTTTTACCGGGATGGAAGAAAAGGTTTGAGATGTACCGGCTGGGAGATAGTCCATGTAAGGTGGTATAGTATTTTAGGAAAAAGGGACGGTAGCATTCTGAAAAGGCGTTTTGGTGGTTACTTCACAAAACGACCCGTTTTCTGCGCTCGGAAAATGGAAAAGGGCCTTTCCGTGCGACAAAAAGAAAAACTTCCACGTACAACATTGTTCTCCATACCAATTTCCACACATGCATAATATGGGCACAACATCACAAACTATGCCGTGATTCAGACATAACATCGGTCATTTGGACGAAAGCCATGAAACCTCGAACATGATAGGTCATTTTGTGAAGGTTTTTGAAACATGATCAATATACCAAGTCGGTATTTTTCCTTTCAACTATGTAACATAATATGACACCACGCGAAGGATTTTCATTGTTCGGATTTTTTGAATTTATTATGCCCGTTTTGAATTATCGTAATTTCTAACTATGGTCGAACGGTGTGCATGAAGATAGGGGCGGGCATCGTTAGAACTTGCATTGGATCTCTGAAGAAACCACATATTGCGAGTCTAAAATGATTTTTCAAAAAATCAGGCGATAGATCATGTACTGTAGTACAAACGGACCCACTTCCTACCGATTCGAGACATTTGTCCTTTTACCGGGATGGTGAAAAGGTTTGAGATGTCTGTTGGGAGATAGTCCATGTAAGGTGGTCTAGTATTTTAGGAAAATGGGACGGTAGCATTGTGAAGCGGCATTTTGGTGGTTACTTCACAAAGCGACACGTTTTTGCGCCGGAAAATGGAAAAGGGTTTTTGAAACATGATCATTGTTCGGCACAAATTTAGTCCCGGATGTGATACGGGACTAAAATATTTTCCGCCATTTCCCACCTCTTCCCGCCAAGTTTTCCGCCCTTTCCTTTCTACTAGAGCTTTTAGTCGGATGTAGTCACTAACGGGACTAAAGATATTCCGCCATTTCCCAAAGCTTCACGCCAAGTTTTCCCGCCCTTTCCTCTATATTTAGGGTGATCATGTCATGGCTATCCACACATCCACACCTTCCTCTCTTAGAACAATGGACAATGCCTCTTGGGCCATTCGACCTCGAGGAGACCGGCTGTGCGCCTCAACTACCCTTGTCCACCGGGTGCTTGGCCACTGGATCTTTGGCGTTGGAGGGTTCCTCCCCTCCTCCCTCAAGGTTCCGCACGTCAGCCATCACAAACCACTTCTACCACGAGCTCACGCGGAGAGCGGATGGATCCCAGTGGGATCCGACAACTATGACACTGGAATGCCTTCTTCGCTAATAGGCGTGAAAGGAGCTCGCCAGTACAAGGGTGATGGCTCACACCGTGAACCCTGAAGTCGGCCGTCATCTGTGGTGGGAGAACCGTACTATCATCAGTGATGCGCTACATCCGGGGAGACCATCCTCGCCACGGTGCCACGAGTCCACCCGCCATAGGCCCCACATTGTCCGTGGTGGCAACATCGTCTTCAGGAGACCCTCTCCCACCGCCGTGAACCCGAGGCTGGAATGGCCCTGGTATATGTCATGGATGGGCCGAGGATCCCGGAGGTGGCGATGGCGATGATGATGACAACGACGATGAAGACCACAAGTCGTGCACTATAGGACTAGGCATGATTATGACTAAAGGGGCGGCTTTAGGCCTGAGTGATAGCTAGTCCCATTTTTTAATATTAATAAATGTCTTAAGTGTTACCTAATAAATAGAGGGAAATGCCTATATAAAGAGAGGGTTCATATTTAGTCTCGGTTGGAGAAACCAACCGCGACTGAAGGGATTGCGGCAGAGTGGGCCAGACAACACTAATAATAGGGGTGAGTGTCGACATTATGTCGTGCGGCTTGTACCTTGTCCCGGATGGTGTCACCAACCGGGACTAAAGATGAACCTTTAGTCCCGGTTGGAGACACCAACCGGGACTAAAGATGAGTCAGCACTAATAATAGGGGTGAGTGTCGACATTATGTCGTGAGTGTCGACATTATGCCGAGCTGCTTGTACTATAAATATGCATCCTTGTGAGTCCAGTCCTCCAGCCAGTTTGAGGCATCTCCAAGATGGTTTTAGAGAGCAGGGACACCACTACGGCGATTAGGAGATGCCGTGAGCCCGGTCTCCGGCATCTCAGAAACTGGTCATAGAGGCACTCCTAATATGTGAAATTAGTTAGCTCAGGCGTATTGATCTAGTTAGTGAAGTTACAAGCTGCAAGATGGTTTTCGAGAGGGGACACCACTGCGGCCAGTTTGAGGAGATGTTGACGGAGCCCAGGTCCTCCGGCATCTCCGAGAAATCGGTCATAGACTCCTAATATGTGAAATTAGTTAGCTCAGGCGTATTGATCTAGTTAGTGAAGTTACAAGTTGCAAGATGGTTTCGAGCAGGGACACCACTGCGGCCATTTTCGGAGATGCCGACGAGCCCAGTCCTCCGGCATCTTCGAGAAATTGGTCATAGAGGCACTCCTAATATGTGAAATTAGTTAGCTCAGGCGATTGATCTAGTTAGTGAAGTTACAAGTTGCAAGATGGTTTTCGAGGCGGGGACACCACTGCGGCCAGTTTGAGGAGATCTTGACGAGCCCGTCCTCAAGCATCTCCGAGAACTGGTCATAGAGGCACTCGGTCCGGCCACAAAATGGGACTAACACTCAAGACATTTATTAATATTAAAGCGAGACTACAAAACCGGACTAAAGGCCACAAACCGAAAAGATATCCTTGGTCAAGCCACAAACCGAAAGACATGAACTAGAGTTACATAATATGAGCATGAACTTCTTGGCATATGTCATTCCTTATGACCGCAGACGTAACCATGGAGCATCTTCTTTACTTAACGGAATGCTTGGGTCAGTTTTCCTTTGTGAAGGCGGAATTTCATCAAACTTATTATAATCTTTCGACATGTCCATCTTGTCCTCGATTCCCACGATGTTTCTTTCCCTGAAAAGAACTATGACGCTTTGGCTCATCATATGATGTATTCATTTGCATATTTTTCTTTTTTTTGATGCGGAGGACATGTCCTTCACATAGAAAACCCGAGACACATCATTGGCTAGGACGAATGGTTCATCTCTATAACCAAGATTGTTGAGATCCACTGTTGTCATTCCGCAATGGTCTATCTTTACCCTTCCCCATTCAGGTTGACCCATTTGCGTGAAACAAAGGACCTTAAAAGAGATTCCATAGTCTAGTTCCCATATCTCCTCTATGTAACCATAATATGTGTCCTTTTGTCCATTCTCGTCTATTGCATCAGCGGACACCACTATTTTGGTTGGTGCTCTTTTATCTTGGGCGATCGTGTAGAATGTATTCCCATTTATTTTACCCTTTGGAAATTCAATACATGAAGATGGTGACGTCCAACAAGTATAGTTTATCTCCAACGTGGTGTCATTCAAGAGATGTGTCGCATCCAACCACGAAGACTTCATGTGTTCATCTAATCCATGATTCGGGCTTCCGGTTTTGGAGCGTATAATATTCTTGTGTTCCTCCATATCTGGAGCTGCCAAGGTGGAATTATGTAGAACTGTAGTGTGCTTTAGTGAAAGAATCCTCCCTACATATCATTGCTTTCTTTCCCAGTGCCTTTTCCACTTAGTCTTCCCTCATGCCGAGTCGAAACACCAATCGGCTTAAGGTGAATAAAGTCAACACAAAACTCAATGACCTCCTCTGTTCCATATCCCTTGAGATGCTTCCTTACAGGTCTAGCACGGTTATGAACATATTTCTTTAAGACTCCATGAACCTCTCAAGGGAACATATTGTGCAGAAATACGGACCGAGAATGGCAATCTCTTCCACTAGATGAACCAGGAGATGCGTCATAATATTGAAGAAGGATGGTGGGAACACCAATTCAAAACTAACAAGACATTGTACCACATCCTTCGTAACCTTGGCAATATCCGGATTGATTACCTTCGAGATATTGCATTGAGGAATGCACACAGCTTCACAATGGGTACTCGAACATTTTCCTAGAAGCCCCTCAATGCAATCGGAAGCAATGCGTCATAATCACGTGATGTCATGAGACTTCAGGTTTTGGAACTTTTCTTTGCCATATTTATTATCCCTTTATATTAGATGAGAAGCCACGGCACCTTGATCTGTAAAGGACTTCAAAAGATTTCCTTCTCGCTTTGGTAAGAGCATAGGCACGACTTAAGTGGCGCTCTTTATCCGTCTAGTTATCTATGCATGTTCTTTGGGTCTTTCATAATTTGTTGGTCCTCCGTGCTTGTGTGTATCTTTTGTCTTCCCATACACGCCTAGGAATCCTAGCAGGTTCACGAGAGATTCTTCGTCACGTGCATCACGTCGATTGAAGAGCGGACACGTGGACTTTCCAATATGGCAGCTCCCAAAATATAGATTTCTTCTTCCACATGGGTGCGTGTCCTGTAGCGACGTCGTTCGAACTGATTGACCCGGGACCCTTTCTAAAGATTACTTCTATGTCCTTGACCATACCAAATACATCATCACCAGCTGGGAGTTCAGGATTCTTCGGTGATGCCTCACCTTTGAAATGCTTGCCTTTCTTTCTTACGGATGATTGGTGGAAGAAATCGCCGATTCGCTAGGTACACAACCTTCTTGCATTTATGCAAATATGTACCTTCGGTCTTATCTAAACAGTGGGTGCATGCCTTATATCCTTTGTTTATGCGTCACGAAAGGTTACTAAGAGCAGCCAATCATTGATGGTTACGAATAACAACCCTCGTAGATTAAATGGCTCTGTTTGTTCTCATCCCACGCACGTACACCTGGTTTGCCCCACAACCGTAAGAGTTCTTCAACTAATGGCCTAAGGTACACATCAATGTCGTTGCGTTGCTTGGGCCTTGGATGAGCACGCTTCATAATGAACTTACGCTTCATGCACAACCAAGGAGGCAGTTGTAGATACATAGAGTCACGGGCAGTCTTTGATGCAGCTCTGCTCCCAAAAGGATTCATGCCATCCGTATTTAGACCAAACCATAAGTTCCTTGCGTCACACGCAAAGTCGGGAAGTCTCTCTCGATTTTTCTCCTTTGTGACCCATCGCCAGGTGTCTCAACTCCCGTCTTTCTTACGGTCTTCTTTGTGCCATCGCAACAACCTGGCATGCTCTTTGTTTGAACAAGCGTTTCAACCTTGGTATTATAGGAGCATACCACATAACCTTAGCAGAACCCTCTTCGGAGGGCTCTCCCTCAACATCACCAGGTCATCTCGTCTAATCTTATACCGCAAGCGCATTGCATACCGGCATTTATCTAAATTCTCATACTCCTTACCGGTAGAGGATGCGATCATTAATGCATGCATGTATCTTTTGCACATCTAATCCCAGAGGACAGAGTCTTCTTTGCTTGTAGGTACTCTCGGGAAGTTCGTTATGTTTGGAAACTGGCTTCATTATTTTCAGCATCTTTTCAAATGAGGAGTCGTTAGACCACACCCGCCTTCCATCGCAACAATTCCAAAGGTCGCATCGAGCTTTGTGCTGCCATCTTCACAATTTGGGTACAACAATTTCTTGTGATCTTCTAACATGCCCTCTAACTTCAACTTCTCATTTTACATTTCACGGTCTCGCTTTGCATCGAAATGACCCTACCAAGTTCATCACCGGCTCATCGATGCCCGTTCTTCACCTTTTCCTCTCCATTATCTTCCATTGCAGTATCAACGTATTCAGGAAACATATGATGATAGTTGTTATCATCATCTTCTTCTTCACCATCTTCCATCATAACCCCTCTTTCCCGTGCTTGGTCCAGCAATTATAGTTGGGCATGAAACCTTTCATAATCGGTGGCGCGAATGATTTTCGAGGAAGAGTACTCCTTGTTGTTCCGACATTGAACACATGGACAACGTATAAATCCATTCTCTTTGTTTGCCGTAGCCACATCGATAAATTTATCCACGCCTTTGATATACCGGCTACCCGCGGTCACCGACATCCATTCCCGACCGTTCATACGCATCATATAAGTAAGTTTATCAAAAACAGGACATCATAAATAGTGAAATAACCAATTCACACCGACACATGAATTGTATCAATGACCTAGAAAAGATAAGATTGCTAACCTCGATCGAGGGAAATAAAGAGGAGAAAGCTCAAGTGCGTCTCGGACACCTTCTATATTTTTGTTCTATGAGAAATTCAACGGGATTTTCACTCAAACATTTCAACAAACACATTCAATGCATGCATGAAAAAAACTAGCACACCTCACACCTTACACCATTCAAAAAGCAGTGGGCAGAGGGCTGGGCGTGCATTTATAGAGGGCAAGGGTCTTTAGTCGGTTGAAGCCAACCGGGACTAAAGGTGCACAGTGTGCCACGTGGCTGTGGCCAAACCTTTAGTCGGTTGGTGGCTCCAACCGGGACGCATGCCCCTTACCAACCGGGACCCATGCCCCACGGCCCGTGCCGCTCCAACCGATGCGGTTAGCATTAGTCCCGGTTGGTGGCGCAACCGGGACTAATGCTCCGAGGGGTCGCGGACGGATGGACCTTTTTCCTCTAGTGTGTGTACTATCGCCATGATGGGGGCGAGGGAGTTATTATGTGTCTCTACGTTGATGACATATTGATATTCGGGACCAACCTCGATGTTATCGAGGAAGTCAAAGAGTTCCTATCTCGCTGCTTTGAGATGAAAGACTTGGGAGTGGCTGATGTAATTTTAAACATCAATCTACTAAAGGATGACAATGGTGGGATTACACTGCTTCAGTCTCACTATGTGGAAAAGATATTGAGTCGCTTCGGATATAGCAACTACAATTCTTCTCCAACGCCTTATGATCCGAGTGTGCTACTTTGAAAGAATCGAAGGAATGCTAAAAATCAATTGAGATATTCTCAAATCATTGGCTCGCTCATGTATTTAGCTAGCGCTACTAGACCTGACATCTCCTTTGCTGTAAGCAAAGTGAGTCGATTTGTGTCAAATCCTGGAGATGATCATTGGCATGCTCTTGAAAGAGTTTTGCGCTATTTGAAAGGCACTGCGAGTTACTGTATTCACTATACTGGGTATCCACGGGTACTTGAGGGTTATAGTGATTCAAACTGGATATCTGATGCTGATGAGATTAAGGCTACAAGTGGTTATTTGTTTACACTTGGTGGTGGCGCTGTTTCCTGGAAGTCTTGCAAGCAGACCATCTTAACGAGGTCAACAATGGAAGCAGAACTCACAACATTAGACATAGCCACTGTTGAAGCAGAGTGGCTTCGTGAGCTCTTGATGGACTTACCTATGGTTGAAAAACTAATACCCGCCACCCGGATGAACTGTGATAATCAAACTGTTATCGTTAAACTAAACAGTTCTAAGGATAATATGAAGTCTTCAAGGCATGTGAAGAGGAGATTGAAATCTGTCAGGAAACTGAGAAACTCCGGAGTTATTGCGTTGGATTATATCCAAACATCTAAAAATCTGGCAGATCCCTTCACAAAGGGATTATCACGCAATGTGATAGATAATGCATCGAGGGAGATGGGTTTGAGACCCACGCTATGAGTTGATCCAAGTGACAACCCACTCTATGTGATCGGAGATCCCGTGAATTAGAGATGGGAGACAAGCTATTGGTCAGCTGAGAGGAGAGTATTCCCATATTATATTTACATCTCCATAAAGATGCAATACTCTCTTAATCTGCATGGCAGGTTGATATTTATCTTAATGTGTTCCAAGTGGCTTTTATCAGCGGAGATGTTGTCCTGTAGATCATCTCTTGAGAAACACACCTATATGAGTCTGACTGTCAAACGTCGCAGTCCGTGAGAGTTGGGTGCTCTCTAATAAACTAATGAAAGGCCCTGGAGTATGACGCATAAGCTCGAACCGCGGGAAAGCCGACGGTAGCCCTGTATCAGTCTAGATTTTGTGTGAAACTAGCATGCATAAAACTTGTAGTTCAAGGCATAGTCCACTATTCAAGTTGCTAGCTAGTGTTGTAGTATAAAGTTTAACGTGGAAGTTCAACTTAACAGTCTCCACTACACACCGGTATATAAAAACAATGTTCTGGAAGGAAAATGATGTGATATGCCAATGAGACTTTGTGGGCGATTGTTGGAATTTGATGAGTTTTGGGCTGTTGGCCTATTAGAAAAATTCTGAAATTCTCTTTGGCCCACTTGTATAAGGCAGCATATGGCTGTGCTAGTGGTGCTAAAGTTTAGTCCCACATTGCTAGTTGAAGGGGAGTTGGACCACCTTATATAGTAGAGTGTTGCACCACTCACTAAGGTGTGACAAGAAGAGTAGCCCTCGCGCACTCCTCTTCCAATGCCGCCCGCCTCGTCACGCAAGACGCCAAGACGCGCAGCACGCCATGGTTTGAGGAATCTCGTCGAGCCGAGATTTATTTTGCTGGTTGGGAAAACTGATTATGAGTCATTAATGGACGCGTTAATTATAGCCGTTTTCAGTTTTTATGGACGTGGCTGTTACCGACTCGGACGTGGGCTGAGCCCACGATCTTCCTAACCTGCACTATATAAGCGTCCGGGGTAAACCTAATCGGTACCGAATCAATCCCCACACGCGCCTACCCTCTAGCAACTTGCGCCGCCGCTTTCGTCTTCCCCACCCCGGCTTACGGGCGTGCAGATCGAGACAGTGAGGGCCTCCGGAACCCGCCTCTCGTGGCCATG
Organism: Avena longiglumis; assembly: GCA_030063025.1. Taxonomy (NCBI): domain Eukaryota; kingdom Viridiplantae; phylum Streptophyta; class Magnoliopsida; order Poales; family Poaceae; genus Avena; species Avena longiglumis. The sequence goes on along the minus strand of CP125974.1, from coordinate 52,105,982 downwards.
CGGGTGAGGGGCGATCAGGTTTTTGGGGAGCGCTCAAGCACGACTACTGGCAACCACGACGTCGTCCGACGACAAGTTCCCGAACGACGACTTCTTCCCGGACGTCAGTGACCTCTTCGGCAACCTCAACATGGGCGACAGCTCTGCTGTTGCTACTGCCGCAACTGCATCGTATGTGATCTCAATCTCTCTCTTTCGGATTATGCTAGAGTTTCTAGTTCTAGCGTTTGGCGTAGATATGATAGGTGTGTCTTGTATAGATGCAATCTATTCATCTACTTTGTTGATCTGCATGATTGGTTTTACTATTGTTTGTATGATCATGTTTTATCAATTTATTAGTCGGATTAAATCATATGGATTATTGCTTATATTTCCAACAAGGCCAGGCATAAGAGAAGACCATGGGGAAGGGGAAAGGCGAGGAGCTCACCGGCGGCGCTTCTAGGAAGAGGAGGCGGGGCGGGCGGGTGATTTGCAAGGAGAAACTATCGGGAGCGGGGGAAGGGTCGCGTCTGGGAGTTTCCACGCCCTTTCCGAGCCCGTCCGCTCGGAAACTCCCAGGACGAGGCGCACGCGCGCGGAGGGGCAGCTCGGAATCGGTCACTCTTTCCACGCATTAATTCGTATGCCCTTCCAAACGGTTGAATTAGCCCTACTAATTCCAAGCATATTTTATAACATCCAAACAGTGTTAGGTCTATATATCCAATGTGTCCAGATCATTTGAAAGGCTGAGCATAGTAATGTATTTTTCGGAAAATTCAAGAGAAATACGGCAGACACATACATGGTACGTGGGACGACATTAGCGTAGGATTGGGAGTCAGACACATACATGGTATGGGACGACATTAGCGTAGGATTGGGAGTCATCGGGAAATAGCATAGTAGGAAAAGATTGAGTCCCCGTGTATCATATGTTCTACTTTGTACAATTCAGTCGGTTGGTGTTGGGTGCCATCATGACGTCTCTGGCTGCATGTGCAGCATTGGGGTGGGTTGCATAGACGAGCATTTTCAAACTAGTTATAGTGGGAGTAACATAAATAGTAACGTGTATCTACATGCAGTGCCAACTAGGCAATTTGGTGATGTGGCATGTCATTAAATGATGAAAGAGAGCTTTGTGGTAACTAGCTATGTTACCATAACTTGACACACTTCAAGGTAAGATGAGTCTACATGCTAATATATCTGATCTTGCATGATACTAGACACAAGTTACTACTCACTATGAAGATAGTAACTAGACTAGTAACTTATGCATGTTATTAGCTTATATTACTCCTCATTATGACCAGCCTCAAGCTTCTTATGCTGCCAACAGGAAGCATGGAGAACCATATTAGAGCCTGTTATTTGCCAGGACCATCGAGTCCAACAATTGTTGCTCTGGCTTCCAAGGGGTTGGCATATTACTATGTTTCATCCACTCGTCTAATGTTTTGAAATTAGGAATAAGTGTTTAGATTGTTTTCCTCCCCTGTCCCTCTTGGTTTTCTTTCTTCCTCTTACCGTTACTACGTCGGCATGGAGGAGTGTGTATGGTTGGCATAGCTATTGCTGGAGGAAAACGTCAACAGTAGATTTAGCTGAAGAATGGCTGATTAATTCGCCATGTTTCAAACTGGTGTAGTCCCGACGGGGTGGAGTTTACTTGGTCGATGGTGGTTTCCTGTTGGCATCACCCTCTGAAGAAGTTAGAGCAAGGATGTGTCATTCAAAAGATATAGAGGACGGTGTACCTCCACATTATATAGACGCCTAAGATACAAGTGTATGGCTAGCACACGAGTTTGTACACCATCCAGACACCTTCCGACTTAAAGTTCAATTGTACCCCAATTTATGGCATATATCAAACAATCATGATGATAATATACACTCAACACGGTCTACTATCTATGTGTTAGTATTTCGGAAGTACTAAGCAGAACTTTTGAACCTCTGCAAAAAGATAGAAATAAATTTTACCAACTTATCATGCTCACAGGGTCATACACGTTGATATCAGAAGATGTGAGCATTATTTGTCCCTGTTTGCGATCTATGTAGTCACGACACGGTAGAATTGGTTGGTGAATAGCTATTGCGGCTTACGATTGTCCTCTTCAAAAGTTCGAGAAACAATTGCTTCACGGTATCGCAGACCTTAGGTCTATATATCCGGTCTGTCCAGATCATTTGAAAGGCTGAGCATAGTAATGTATTTTTCGAGAAAATTCAAGAAAAATACGGCAGGCACATGCATAGTAGCGGACGACACTAGCAAAGGATTGGGAATCACCGGGAAACACCATAGTACGAGAAGATCAAAACTCCCTGTATCATATGTTCCACTTTGTACAATTCAGTCTCTTGGTGTTGGGTACAGTGACGGCTATGGCTGCATAGAAGAGCATTCTCAAGCCTCCTATGAGACACCACCTTTACGTCCCGCGGTCAACTAGAATAGTGTTGCACGGGAGAACCATAGCAGAGCTTGCCATTTGTCGGGAGAACCAGCATTGCTCAGACTTCAAGGGGTTGGCATACTACACTGTTTCATCCACTCTAAGCATGTTTCTCTTGGTTTTCTTTCTTCCTTTTATTACGTCCAGGGCAGGGAGTGTGTACGATTGGCATATCTATAGCTGTAGAAAAACACCAACATTAAATCTATTATCTATACCTCTAATCTATATATATATATATATATATATATATATATATATATATATATATATATATATATATATAAAGGACGAAGTGTTTCTTCCGATCCAACTCTTTTTAGACCGTTTTACCCTTAAAGTTTGAAGAAAACTACCCACCACCGCCACCCAAAAGTACAACACCGTACACGTCTCATGCAGAGTCCTAGGCGCTTCGAGTCAGCACCGTACACGTCTCATGCACGAGTCCAACAGAAAACCGACTACCCCTTACCATTTATATGACCAGAAAGCTCGTGCGGACCGGGAGCTCCGTGCGTTGGGCGGTGATGCATGTGCTGCTCTCCCTTGTGCCTAAGAATCCATGGGTATGGCTTGGAGGATGCCTTTCCCCTGCAAGCGCGGTGAACCGTGAGTTAACAGCACCACCAGGCTGCTTGAGGCTGCTCCCTGCCAGTCAACAAGCTAGGAAGATACTTCGCAGGTTAGAAATTTGGTCATCCACTGTTTTTCTTGCTTCACGTTGTTTCTATGGTTTTGATTGGACATAAATTAATATGATGCACTAGAGGAAAAAGGGCCATCCGTTCGCGACCCCTCGGAGCATTAGTCCCGGTTGTGCCACCAACCGGGACTAATGACTGCAGCGTCCGGTTGGAGCGGCACGGGCCAGGCATGGGTCCCGGTTGGTAAGGAGGCATGCGTCCCGGTTGGAGCCACCAACCGGGACTAAAGGTTTGGCCACAGCCACGTGGCCTGGCACGCACCTTTAGTCCCGGTTGTTGGCTTCAACCGACTAAAGACCCTTGCCCTCTAAATGCAACTCCCAGCCCCCTCTGCCTCCACTCTGTTTTTTCGAATGGTGTAAGGTGTGAGGGTGTGTGCTAGTGTTTTTCATGCATGCATTGAAGGTGTTTGTTGAAATGTTTGAGTGAAAAATCCCGTTGAATTTCTCATAGAACAAAAATATAGAAGGTGTCCGAGACGCACTTGAGCTTTCTCCTCTTTATTTCCCTCGATCGAGGTTAGCAATCTTATCTTTTCTAGGTCATTGATACAATTCATGTGTCGGTGTGAATTGGTTATTTCACTATTTATGATGTCCTGTTTTTTGATAAACTTACTTATATGATGCAGATGAACGGTCGGGAATGGATGTACGGTGACCGATGGGTAGCCGGGTATATCAAAGGCGTGGATAAATTTATCGATGTGGCTACGACAAACAAAGAGAATGGATTTATACGTTGTCCATGTGTTCAATGTCGGAACAACAAGGAGTACTCTTCCTCGAAAATCATTCGCCACCGATTATGAAAGGTTTCATGCCCAACTATAATTGCTGGACCAAGCGGGGAAAGAGGGGTTATGATGGAAGATGGTGAAGAAGAAGATGATGATAACAACTATCATCATATGTTTCCTGAATACAGGTTGATACGCAATGGAAGATAATGGAGAGGAAAAAGGTGAAGAACGGGCATCGATGAGCCGGTGATGAACTTGGTAGGGTCATTTCGATGCAAAGCGAGACTATGAAACAGAAAATGAGAAGTTGAAGTTAGAGGGCATGTTAGAAGATCACAAGAAATTGTTGTACCCAAATTGTGAAGATGGCAGCACAAAGCTCGCACGACATCGAATTGTTGCGATGGAAGGCAGTGTGGTCTAACTGACTCCTCATTTGAAAAGATGCTGAAAATAATGAAGTCAAGTTTCCAAAACATAACGAACTTCCCGAGAGTACCTCTGAAGCAAAGAAGACTCTCTCATCCTCGGGATTAGATGTGCAAAAGATACATGCATGCATTAATGACTACATCCTCTACCATGTAAGGAGTATGAGAATTTAGATAAATGCCGGTATGCAGCGTTGCGGTATAAGATCGACGAGATGACCCTGGTGATGTTGAGGAGAGCCCCTCGGAAGAGGGTTCTGCTAAGGTTATGTGGTATGCTCCTATAATACCAAGGTTGAAACGCATGTTCAGAAACAAAGAGCATGCCAGTTGTTGCGATGGCACAAAGAAGACCGTAAGAAAGACGGGAGTTGAGACACCTGGCGATGGGTCACAGAGAGAAAAATCGAGAGACTTCCCAGACTTTGCAGGTGACGCAAGGAACTTATGGTTTGGTCTAAGTACGGATGGCATGAATCCTTTTGGGGAGCAGAGCTGCAGTCACATCACCTGGCCCGTGACTCTATGTATCTACAACCTGCCTCCTTGGTTGTGCATGAAGCGTAAGTTCATTATGATGCCAGTGCTCATCCAAGGCCCGAAGCAACCGGGCAACGACATTGATGTGTACCTTAGGCCATTAGTTGAAGAACTCTTACAGTTGTGGGGCAAACCAGGTGTACGTGCGTGGGATGAGAACAAACAGGAGCCATTTAATCTACGAGGGTTGTTATTCATAACCATCAATGATTGGCCTGCTCTTAGTAACCTTTCAGGACAGACAAACAAAGGATATAAGGCATGCACCCACTGTTTAGATAAGACCGAAGGTACATATTTGCATAAATGCAAGAAGGTTGTGTACCTAGCGAATCGACGATTTCTTCCGACCAATCATCCTGTAAGAAAGAAAGGCAAGCATTTCAAAGGTGAGGCAGATCACCGGAAGAAGCCTGAACTCCCAGCTGGTGATGATGTATTTGGTATGGTCAAGGACATAGAAGTAATCTTTGGAAAGGGTCCCGGCGGTCAATCAGTTCGACAGCGTCGCTACAGGACACGCACCCATGTGGAAGAAGAAATCTATATTTTGGGAGCTGCCATATTGGAAAGTCCTGCATGTCCGCTCTTCAATCGACGTGATGCACGTGACGAAGAATATCTGCGTGAACCTACTAGGATTCCTAGGCGTGTATGGGAAGACAAAAGATACACCTGAAGCACGGGAGGACCAACAAATTATGAAAGACCCAAAGAACATGCATACAGATAACAAGACGGATAAAGGGCGTCACTTAAGTCGTGCCATCTATGCTCTTACCAAAGCAGAGAAGGAAATCTTTTTTGAAGTCCTTTACAGTATCAAGGTGCCGTCGGGCTTCTCATCTAATATAAAGGGGATAATAAATATGGCAGAGAAAAAGTTCCAAAACCTGAAGTCTCATGACTGTCACGTGATTATGACGCAGTTGCTTCCGATTGCATTGAGGGGGCTTCTACCAGAAAATGTTCGAGTACCCATTGTGAAGCTATGTGCATTCCTCAATGCAATATCTCAGAAGGTAATCAATCCAGATATTCTGCCAAGGTTACAGAAGGATGTGGTACAATGTCTTGTTAGTTTTGAATTGGTGTTCCCACCATCCTTCTTCAATATTATGACGCATCTCCTGGTTCATCTAGTGGAAGAGATTGCCATTCTCGGTCCGGTATTTCTGCACAATATGTTCCCCTTTGAGAGGTTCATGGGAGTCTTAAAGAAATATGTTCATAACCGTGCTAGACCAGAAGGAAGCATCTCCAAGGGATATGGAACAGAGGAGGTCATTGAGTTTTGTGTTGACTTTATTCCTGACCTTAAGCCGATTGGTGTTTCTGACTCGCGGCATGAGGGAAGACTAAGTGGAAAAGGCACGCTGGGAAAGAAAGCAATGATATGTAGGGACGGGGATTCTTTCACTAAAGCACACTACACAGTTCTACATAATTCCACCTTGGCAGCTCCGTATATGGAGGAACACAAGAATATTGTACGCTCCAAAAACCCGGGGAAGCCTGAATCATGGATTACAGATGAACACATGAAGTCTTTCGGTGGTTGGATGCGGACACATCTCTTGAATGACACCACTGTTGGAGATCAGCTATACTTGTTGGCCGCGTCACCATCTTCTACTGTATTGAATTTCCAAGGGTACGAAATAAATGGGAATACATTCTACACGATCGCCCAAGATAAAAAGAGCACCAACCAAAATAGTGGTGTCCGCTTTGATGCAATAGACGAGAATGGACAAAAGGACACATATTATGGTTACATAGAGGAGATATGGGAACTAGACTATGGAGTCTCTTTTAAGGTCCCTTTGTTTCGCTGCAAATGGGTCAACCTGAATGGGGAAGGGGTAAAGATAGACCAGTTGTACGGAATGACAACAGTGGATCTCAACAATCTTGGTTATAGAGATGAACCATTCGTCCTAGCCAATGATGTGTCTCAGGTTTTCTATGTGAAGGACAAAAGAAAAAAATATGCAAACGAATACATCATATGATGAGCCAAAGCGTCACATAGTTCTTTCAGGGAAAAGAAACATCGTGGGAATCGAGGACAAGACAGACATGTCAGAAGATTATAATAAGTTTGATAAAATTCCGCCCTTCACAAAGGAAAACGACCCAAGCATTCCGTTAAGTAAAGAAGATGCTCCATGGTTACGTCAAGCGGTCATAAGGAATGACATATGCCAAGAAGTTCATGCTCATATTATGTAACTCTAGTTCATGTCTTCGCGGTTTGTGGCTTGACCGAAGGATATCTTTCGCGGTTTGTGGCCTTTAGTCCCGGTTTTGTAGTCTCGCTTTTAATATTAATAAATGTCTTGAGTGTTAGTCCCATTTTGTGGCTGCAGAGTGCCTCTATGACCAGTTTCTCGGAGATGCCGGGAGGGTCCGCTTCAAGATCTCCTCAAACGCCGCAGTGGTGTCCCTGCTCGAAACCATCTTGCAGCTTGTAACTTCACTAACTAGATCAATACGCCGGAGCTAACTAATTTCACATATTAGAGTGCCTCTATGACCAGTTTCTCGGAGATGCCGGAGGACTGGCTCGTCGCATCTCCTCGAACTGGCCGCAGTGGTGTCCTGCTCTCGAAAACCATCTTGCAGCTTGTAACTTCACTAACTAGATCAATACGCCTCGGAGCTAACTAATTTCACATATTAGAGTGCCTCTATGACCAGTTCTCGGAGATGCCGGAGGCTGGGCTCCATCGGCATCTCCTCAAACTGGCCGCAATGGTGTCCTGCTCTCGAAAACCATCTTGCAGCTTGTAACTTCACTAACTAGATCAATACGCCGGAGCTAACTAATTTCACATATTAGGAGTGCCTCTATGACCAGCTTTCGGAGATGCCGGAGGACCTGGGCTCCGTCGGCATCTCCCTAAACTGGCCGTAGTGGTGTCCTCGCTCTCTAAAACCATCTTGGAGATGCCTCAAACTGGTGGAGGACTGGACTCACAAGGATGCATATTTATAGTACAAGCAGCTCGGCATAATGTCGACACTCACGACATAATGTCGACACTCACCCCTATTATTAGTGTCGACTCATCTTTTAGTCGGTTGGTGTCTCCAACCGGGACTAAAGGTTCATCTTTAGTCCGGTTGGTGACACCATCCGGGACAAGGTACAAGCCGCGACATAATGTCGACACTCACCCCTATTATTAGTGTTGTCCGCCCACTTTGTCGCAATCCTTCATCGCGGTTGGTTTCTCCAACCGAGACTAAATATGAACCTCTCTTTATATAGGCATTTCCCTCTATTTATTAGGTAACACTTAATACATTTATTAATATTAAAACCGACAAATCGGGACTAGCTAACACTCAGGCCTAAAGCCGCCCCTTTAGTCATAATCATGCCTAGTCCTATAGTACGCAGCTTGTGGTCTTCATCGTCGCCGTCATCATCATCGCCATCGTCACACCGCCACTCCGGGATCCTCAGCCCATCCATGGCATATACCAGGGCCATTCAGCCTCGGGTTCACGGCGGTGGGAGAGGGTCTCTGGAAGACGATGCCGCCATCACGGACAGTGTGGGGCCTGTGGCGGGTGGACTCGTGGGCACCGTAGGCGAGGATGGTCTCCCCCGGCGATGTAGCGCATCACTTCGATGATAGTACGGTTCGCCCACCACAGACGGCCGACTTCGCTGGTTCACCGGTGGTGGGCCATCACCCTCGTACCTGGCGAGCTCCCTTTCCCGCCTATTAGCGAAGAAGGCATTCCAGTGTCATAGTTGTCGGGATCCCACTGGGGATCCATCCGCTGCTCCGGCGTGAGCTCGTGGTAGAAGTGGTTTGTGATGGCCGCTTGACGTGCGGAACCTTGAGGGACAGGAGGGACAGGAACCCTCCGGCCAAGATCCAAATGGCGGTAGGCGGTACCGTGGACAAGGGTAGTTGGAGGCGCATAGCGCCTCGGTCTCCTCGAGGGTCAGAATGGCCCAGTAGGCGTTGTCCATTATTCTAAGAGAGGAAGGTGTGGATGTGTGGATAGCCATGACACGATCACCCTAAATATAGAGGGAAAGGGTGGGAAAACTTGGCGTGAAGCTTTGGTGAAATGGATCGTATGGGCACCTAGAGGGGGGGTGAATAGGTGCTAACCAATTTTAATATACTTTTTCAATTTTAGGCTTGACTCAAAGTAAATTCTCTAGATATGCAACTACGAGAATTTCCCTATATGTAACCCTAACTACTAAGCACGTAAAAGAGGAGCGAGGAAACCGTAGTGGAGCACTGGAGACACAGATTTGTTTTACCGCAGTTCCTTCCTTGTTAGGGAAGTGCGTCTGCGTTGGAGGGGTGGGCGGTTCTAAGACCACCACGCCACAATAGGCCTCACCCTATTCCCCATGGATCTCGCCACGAGAGGCCTGATCCACCTTCTCCACTATTGGATCCCTTCGAGGCGGGAACCGGTGCCTTTTACAACACTATCGGGGCACACACCCACAACCGAATTGGGGGCTCCCGGGATGACAACAAGCTGTCACAAAAACAAGGTTTATCAATATAAACAAAAACAAGGATCTAGATCTTTGCAAGAAATACTAGATCGGAGGTTCTCCAAATGAATGGAGAGGAGATGAAGCGCTTGATTGCTGATGATGAAGGTCGAGTTCTCCTCCTTCGATTCCCAAAGGGATGGGGCCTTTGGATGGATCTAGGTGGAGCACTCTTGTATGAACTTTTGAGATCTGATTTGTTCTTTTTCGAGATGAATCAAGAGTTCTGGCAGGAGGGGGATTGCTGGCTTAAATACCCCCTCCCCAGATCTGGCCGTTGCACAACTTTGGGGGCGGATTATCCGCCCCCCACTTGGGACGGATTATCCGCCCCCAAGGAAAACTCCGCCCCAAGGGCGGAATCTCCGGGGGAAACTCCGCCCCCTCTCTGGGGCTTGCGCCTTGGTGAAGCTTGGAGAAGATCTTGGGGGCGGATTATCCGGCGTAGCCGGAAAGTCCGGACAAAACTCCGCCTCTCCGGGCTTGCGCCATGGCGAAGGCGGATTATCCGCCTCGGGGCGGATTATCCGCCTGGCCGAAAGTCCGACCAATGTTCCGCCCCTTCCGGGCTTATGCATGCTTGGGAGGAGGCGGATTATCGCTTGGTGGGGCGGATTATCCGCCCCAAAGGTAGATTTCTGAGCTGCAACACTTCAACACACATTAATGATCCTTGGTATTGTTATCTAACACACAAAACACTAGGGATTAATAAATGTTCTTTCAATCTCCCCCTTTTTGGTGTTAGATGACAATACTAGGATTTGCAAAGAGACCGGCAAGTGCCACCTTAGATAATGAAAGGCGCTCCCCCTAGATGTGTGCATATTTAAGATTTGCATTTGAATACAAATACACACACTAGGTAGAACACTACTTTTAAGGTTTGGAGAGAAAAGTCATACCACCGGAATCTATAGCCAAGGCATACAAAGAAAATTCCATGAATCCATATGTCATCAAATATGCTCCATAATTCCATAATTCCAATGGGTCCATGATAGATAAATCCAGAAATCCATGAATACCAAACATAGTACCAAACTGTGGAGTACGACATAGTCTTACACAAACAACCACAAATAGCAAACAAGTTCACGCTAGAAAAGGCACAAGCAAGCAAATGAAAAACGACTAAAAAACGAAAAGCTTGTGCCCGACCCTTGCAAATCCACGAGACCTAATAGAACTACTTCTCCCCCTTTGGCATCGAAACGCCAAAAAGGAAGAAGAGCGATGCTAACGTCCCTGGGGAGGGAAAGGCTTGGGTTGAGAGAATCAAACTGAGATGGTACTACACACCCAAATTTGCAAGAATCAAATCAATCAAAAGCCAAATTTGAGTGTGTTTTCCATAAGAACAAAAGGTATGCACGAAAATGCAACGAGACCCATGAAAAACCAACTCTTCTCGAGGAAGAGGGCGGTGGCCGAAGCCACCATGTTGGAGCGCATGGCATGACACCGCGAAGATGTATCTTGAGTTCAAAACCAATGCTCATCGATGACCCACATATCACAAAATGATATTAAGGAAATGATTTTACTTGTTTCGGCATGATGGGGGAGGGTTGGCCCAATAAATTAGGACCACACTCCCCTATGTCTATGCCCATCTAAACCAAATACATGAAAAGAGCAAGTGAGTGTGCAAGAATAGTCAAGCCAAGCTCCTTGAATCTACGATATTTAGCTCATTCCTAAATAACAAAATCTTGCTTCATCGAGGGCTTCGTGAAAATATCAAGTTGGTTCTTCGTGCTCACAAATGACAGAGCAATATCTCCACGAGCAACATGATCCCGAATAAAGTGGTTGCGAATCTCTATATGTTTTGTTCTTGTATGTCGCATGTGATTGTAAGCAATTTTGATAGCACTTTCATTGTCGTGATAAAAGAGGCACTTTGTCACAATTGACACCATATTCCTTTAAAGTTTGCCTCATCCATAACAATTGAGTACAAGCACTTGCAAAGACAACATATTCAGCATGTTGAGAGTGAAATACAATTGCTTTCTTTGATGACCAACACACTAGAGACCTGCCCAAGAATTGGCATGCACCGAGGTTGATTTCCTATCATCTTTGTCACCAGCCCAATCTGAATCGTGTAACCACACAAAGAGAAACTTGAACCCTTGGGATACCATAACCCAAAATTTGGGGAATGAACCAAATATCGGAAGATTCGCTTGACCGCCACTAAGTGGCTTTCTTTAGAGCGGCTTGGTACCTTGCACACACTCCTACACTTAACACGATATCGGGCCTAGATGCGCAGAGGTAGAGAGAGCCGATCATGGATCGGTATACCTTTTGATCCACATCTTTACCCTTGGGATCGAGCTCAAGATGACACTTTGTTTGCATTGGGGTAGCGCCATTGAGATCCGCTCATCTTGAACCTTTGAGCATGTCTTGGATGTATTTAGCTTGATTAATAAAGGTTCCTCTCTAAGTTGTTTGATTTCAAATCCAAGAAAGAACCCGAGCTCACCCATCATGGACATCTCAAACCTGGGTCATAAGCTTTGAAAATTCATCGTTAAAAGCTTGGTTAGTAGAGCCAAAAATAATGTCATCTACATAGAGTTGGCATACAAAAAGCTCCCCATTGACCTTCTTAGTAAAAAGAGTGGGATCGATTTCCCAACTTCGAATCCACGGTCTAGCAAAAGCTCTTTAAGGTGCTCATACCACGCACGTGGGGCTTGTTTAAGGCCATAGAGTGCCTTATCGAGTTTGTAGACATGGTTCGGAAATTTGGGGTCCTCAAACCCCGGGGGCTGCTTGACGTATACTAACTCATGTAGAGGACCATTAAGGAAAGCGCTCTTAACATCCATTTGTTGTAACTTAAAATTATGAAGAGCTGCATATGCAAGAAGGATACGGATGGACTCAAGGCGAGCCACAGGAGCGTAGGTCTCGCCAAAATCAATCCCTCCTACTTGAGAGAATCCTTGAGCCACGAGTCGTGCTTTATTCCTCACAACAATGCCATTTTCATCCTGTTTGTTCTTGAAGATCCACTTGGTGCCGATAACATTGCGGCAATCCTTTGGCTTTTCTACGAGCTTCCACACTTTGTTGCGCTCAAGTTGTTTAATTCTTCATGCATTGCAACAACCCAATCGGGGTCTTCAAGAGCATCAAAAACCTTCTTTGGTTCAACCATGGAAATGTGAGCTTGATGATCACAGAAGCTAGCAAGCTCTCTTCGAGTGGATACCCTTCGTCGTAGATCACCAACTACCTTGTCAAGAGTGTGGCCTCTTAGTTCAAGGTTGCGATCAGCACGAGCCTTGCGACGAGCCTCACTATCCTTATTGTTTCTTGAAGGAGTGGATTCAATTGTTGTATCCTTGTCTTGATTACTGCCTTGTCCTTGATATTGGTCACCGGTACTGTCAGACGATTGTTGCTGAATATTTTCTTCAGGCTCGGATAATCCGCCCCTTGGAGGGGCCGGACTATCCGGCCTGGGCGGTGAAGTACCAGAACCATCTTCCTGAGAAAGCTCGCGATTGGAGACCCAGGGCCGGATAATCCGCCCTCGGGGGCCTGAGAATCCGGCCTGGGAGCTTCAGAGTTGTTGACTTCTCCTTCGGATCCTCTGGAACAAGTTGGAGTGCCAGGGGCGGATTGTCCGCCCCTTGGAGGGGGGGGATAGTCCGGCCTGGGACTACCAGCTTGTCCAGGGGACAAATGGTCTTCAGCAGATTGTGGTGTTGGTGCAGGATTTTCTCCAACAGTAGGAGCTTGTTGATCTTGTGAAGATGAGGGCTCCACTTGAGTGCAGCATTGTCCTTCCCGATCCGCCACAAGGGTTTCCTCAATGGGGCGGAAAAAACCCACGCCCATTCTTCTTATGGCATCTTGGGGTATTTCAACATCTGCATCACAAACATCAACTTGCCCTACAAAGGAGCCGTTATTTTCATCGAACTCCACACTACAAGATTCTACAACAATCCCAGTGAGCTTGTTGTAGACTCTATAAGTGTGGGATTCGGCACCGTAACCAACAAATATACCCTCTAAAGCCTTGGATTCAAATTTTGACAAATGGACACCTTTAATAAGAAAGAAACACTTACACCCGAATACCCTGAAGTATGAGATGTTGGGTTTGTTGCCGGTAAGTATTTCATATGGGGTCTTGTCCAAGATCTTCCGAAGGTAAAGCCGGTTTGATGAGTGACAAGCAGTGGATATGGCTTCAGCCCAAAAATTATAAGGAGACTTAAATTCAGCTAGCATAGATCTTGCCATATCCATCAAAGTCCGGTTCTTCCTCTCGGCTACACCATTTTGTTGAGGGGTGTACGCAGCGGAATATTGGTGTCTAATCCCCTCTTCGCTAAGAAACTCGTTTAAAGTGTAGTTCTTGAATTCTGAGCCATTGTCACTTCTAATTGCCAATATGGGAACATTGTGTTGACGTTGAACTTCATTGGCAAAGTCGATGACAGTTTGTTGAGTCTCACTTTTCAGCTTGAAGAAATATACCCATGTATATCTTGAGTAATCATCGACGATGACCAAACAATATTTCTTCCCACCAAGACTTGCATGAGAAGGAGGTCCAAATAAATCCACATGGAGTAATTCCAAGATCCTCTTCGATGACACAATAGTCTTCCTCTTGTGGGGAGAATCATGCATTTTTCCTTCAACACAGCCTAAAACACGATCTTTGGAAAAGAGACATTGTCTTTTAGTCCAAGAATGTGGCCACCCTTTGGAGACTTTGCAAAGTTCTCATGTTGACATGGGCTAAGCGATGCCATAGCCAGCCCACGTCGGCCTTTCCGAATAGACACATCGGACCAAGTGGTTTTCCCGAGAAGTCCACCACATACAGTCATTTTCACGTATCCAACGAAAGCGACCTTTAGAGACTTGCTCCATAAGAGTACCACCAAATCATCATCGATAAAAACAATAAACCCATCTTGCCAAGGGCACGACAGAAATAAGATTATAGCCAAGGGTCTCAACAAGCATGACGTCCACGAGAGAGATATCGTGGCAACCACAACTGCCAAGACCCAATACCGAGATTTAGACTTATCACCATAGGAGACTGTGATATTATCAAGATTTGGACGCATCTCCGTGATGATCTCCTTGCTTCGGTCATATGACTAGTGCAGCCACTATCCAAAGACCCATTTCGACCCACCGGAAGCATAGCCCTGCAAGAAAATTACTTCTTGGTTTTAGGTACCCATTTTCAATGGGTCCTTTCATGTTAGTAACAAGGGTCTTTGGGACCCAAATAGACCAAGCAATAAATTCATCAAAAGGACCAACATAATAAGCATAAACATCGCCATAATCATCACAAAAGAGTTCATAATTGATTGTGAGACCTCGCAAAACCAATATTATTAGTCTTGTCTTTTGTGACAACCTTCACCGTGCTTGTCTTTAATTGCACATTCTTGGTCTTGTTCTTCTTGGTTTTCTTCTTCTTGGACTTGGTGACATACCCAAGTCCCTCTCTACCATGATTTGACCTTTGCTTGTCAAGGACTTCATCAAGCACACCTTTGTCCTTTGTAGTGATGTCCTTGATCACTCCTTTTTCCACATTAGCATTTTTCTTGTTACTATATGTTGAGTTGGACGAGCTAGGAGTATCATATATGGCCAATCGACTTTGAAGCTGATCATGTGACTCACTGAGGATAGAGAACTCGTTTTTCAACGCCTTGTGAGCATTGTCAAGTTTCTCCAATTCCTCGGAGAGTCTATCATGAGCAGCCCCAAAGTCAATCCTTTCCTTCTTTAACTTCTTTTCCTTGGTGACCGCATTGTCACGTTCCTTAACGAGTTTAGTCACAATTTCTTCATGTGACTCTTCCATAGACTCAAGCCTCTCTTCAAGAGAAACCCGATCTTCTTCTTCTTCTTCAAGAGCATATTTTAGGGATGCAATTTCCATTGCATCCTCCCTTTCAATTCTGCCCTTTTCTTCGAGGAGTGCTTCGTTTTGGGCCAACTGATCCATAAGAGCCTCAAAACGAACTTTGTGCTCACCTTGCAAGTTAGTATAGAAATAATCCAAGGCAATAATCTCTTCTTTAACCTTAAGACTAGCAGGATCATCCATGTCTATCATAGCCTTGGGAAAGGAAGAGTTAGAAGAAGTTACCTCGGAGCTTCTTGCCATGAGACAAGTAGGATTCTTGTTGATGATGTTTTCGTTTGGAGAGTCGAAGAGTGATGTTGATGTAGATGTGGTGGCTATAGCAGCCACCTCTTGAGAGCTATCGCCCTCGTCCTCATCTTCACTCCCCGATGAATATTCTTCTTGAGCTACTAGAACAATCTTTGGTTGCTTCTTGAAAGGAGCATTTTTCTTTACAAACTGTTTCTTACGTGGAGCTTTTGATTTGTCCTTGAAAATGATTCTTCCTCCATTATCCTCTCTACTTTGATATGGACACTCAGCTACGAAGTGCAACCGGTCACCACAATTAAAGCACGTTCTCAGCTTGGGACCATTTTCTTTTCTTCCATAGGCTCCACTTTTGCGATCTAGTTCAGCTTTAGCCTTGGCTGGATCTTTCCAAAATTTTCTTGCATAAAGAGCCAAGTATTGTTCGTGGATCCTTTTTATATCTTCGGGACAGTCCAGGCTTTCCATCGCATATTCATCATGATCAGTCACACTAGTCTTCAAAGCCATGTTTACCCCCTTTTGCATCCCCATAGCTCGAGCACGAGCATCTTCGGCATTCTTGGCAGCCACTTTGAATGCGGCCATTTCTTGCATTACCTCATTGGATGACATGAGGTGATAATTATGCCTACCTTGGAGACTTTTCAAATCTGTGGGCTCAAATGGCATAAGAGCACTGACATACTTGCGCTTGATCCAAGCATCATCAACATAAGCGCTAGTGGTTTCGAAGGTAGTAGCTATTGCCTTTAGCCTCCTATACATGTCCTCGTGGTCTTCTCCATCCAAAGATATAAAATCCTTCACTTCATTGCTCAAGGCATCATATCTATTCCTTCTCATACTTTCATTTCCGATGAAGAGCTCGGTGAGAGCATCCCAAGCTTCTTTAGTGTGCTAAGATGTCAATGTGTGCATGTCTTTATCTCCACACCAAGTTGTATCATGTGTAGGCCGTAGCATTGAGTTGGCTATCGACCACTTCTCTCCTTGTGAGATTGTTAGGATTTCCAACGTGAAGACCATTTTCGATGATCTTCCACAACTCTATGGAGGAACGCACACATGAGATTTCATCAAAATTGCCATTGAGAGAAAGTAGAAGGCAGCTTGGGTGGATCACCCTATTATGTATATGTGGGTGAGGAATAGGCGGATCGGGGAATACACATGAGAAACCTCATTGTATCCATCCTTACCGCTATCCTTTTTAGGAGGAGCTCTTGCTTGTATCATCGCCACCACTTGTTATCTTTGGAAACAGCTTTACCTGCTTCCTTGGATTATGAGTGATATCCTCGAGTTAGATGGAGGTGATGTGCGGATGTGGAGACGCATTATCAATTGACGATCTCTTCCATCTTAGCCTCCATAGAACTCACCAAGGTTGTTTCCAACGCCTTGAGATCGCTCGTGGTGACTACCTCGAGCATCACTCCCATCTCCTTGGAACCCATACTTCTTAGGTCGTTAAGTTCAAATAAGAGCCGAGGCTCGATACCAATTGAAATGGATCGTATGGGCACCTAGAGGGGGGTGAATAGGTGCTAACCAATTTTAATATACTTTTTCAATTTTAGGCTTGACAAAGTAAATTCTCTAGATATGCAACTACGAGAATTTCCCTATATGTAACCCTAACTACTAAGCACGTAAAGAGGAGCGAGGAAACCGAGTGGAGCACGCGGAGACACAGTGGATTTGTTTTACCGCAGTTCCTTCCTTGTTAGGGCAAGTACGTGCTGCGTTGGAGGGGTGGGGGTTCTAAGACCACCACGCCAATAGGCCTCACCCTATTCTCCGATGGATCTCGCCACGAGAGGCCTGATCCACCTTCTCCACTATTGGATCCCTTCGAGGCGGAACTGTGCCTTTACAACACTATCGGGCACACACCCACAACCAAATTGGGGCTCCTGATGACAACAAGCTGTCACAAAAACAAGGTTTATCAATATAAACAAAAACAAGGATCTAGATCTTTGCAAGAAATACTAGATCGGAGGTTCTCCAAATGAATGGAGAGGAGATGAAGCGCTTGATTGTCGATGATGAAGGTCGAGTTCTCCTCCTTGATTCCCAAGGGATGGGGCCTTTGGATGGATCTAGGTGGAGCACTCTTGTATGAACTTTGAGATCTGATCTGTTCTTTCGAGATGAATCAAGAGTCCCGGCAGGAGGGATTGCTGGCTTAAATACCCTCCCGGATCTGGCCGTTACACAACTTTGGGCGGATTATCCGCCCCACTTGGGCGGATTATCCGCCTCAAGGAAAACACCCCAAGGCGGATCTCCGGGAAACTCCGCCCCTCCGGGGCTTGCTCCTTGGTGAAGCTTGGAGAAGATCTTGGGCGGATTATCCGCCTCTGGGCGGATTATGCGCCTCCAGGCGGATTATCCCCCTGCAGGCGGATTATCCGGCGTAGCCGGAAAGTCCGGCCAAAACTCCGCCCTCTCTCTGGGGCTTGCGCCTTGGCGAAGAGCAGGAGGGGAGGATTATCCGCCCCCCTGGGGGCCGGATTATCCGCCCCCCTGGGGGGCGGATTATCCGGCCTGGCCGGAAAGTCCGGCCAATGTTCCGCCCCCCCTTTTGGGGCTTGCGCATGCTTGGGCAGAGGGAGGGGCGGATTATCCGCCCCTGGTGGGGCCGGATTATCCGCCCCCAAAGGTAGATTTCTGAGCTGCAACACTTCAACACACATTAAATGATCCTTGGTATTGTTATCTAACACACAAAACACTAGGGATTAAGAAATGTTCTTTCATTTGGGAAATGGCGGGAAATATCTTTAGTCCCGGTTAGTGACTACATCCGGGACTAAAAGCTCTAGTAGAAAGGAAAGGGCGGGAAAACTTGGCGGGAAGAGGTGGGAAATGGCGGAAAATATTTTTAGTCCCGTTTGATACATCCGGGACTAAATTTGTCGAACAATGATCATGTTTCGAAAAAACCCTTTTCCATTTTCCGAGCGCAAAAAACGGGTCGTTTTGTGAAGTTACCACCAAAATGCCGTTTCACAATGCTACAGTCCCATTTTCCAAAAATACTAGACCACCTTACATGGACTAACTCCCAACCGGTACATCTCAAACCTTTTTCCATCCCGGTAAAAGGACAAATAAATGTCTCCGAATCGGCAGGAAGTGGGTCCGGTTTGTACTACGGTACATGATCTATCGCCGTGATTTTTGAAAAAATCATTTTAGACTCGCAATATGTGGTTTCTTCAGAGATCCAATGCAAGTTCTAACGATGCCCGCCCCTATCTTCATGCACACCGGTTCGACCATAGTTAGAAATTCAGATAATTTAAACGGGCATAATAAATTCAAAAAATCCGAACAATGAAAATCCTTCATGGTGTCATATTATGTTACATAGTTGAAAGGAAAAATACCAGACTTGGTATATTAATCATGTTTCGAAAAAACCTTCACAAAATGACCTATCATGTTCGAGGTTTCATGGCTTTCGGTCCAAATGACCGATGTTATGTGCTGAATCACGGCATAGTTTGTGATGTTGTGCCCATATTATGCATGTGTGTGGACATTGGTATGGAGAACAATGTTGCAGGAGGAAGTTTTCCTTTTTGTCCCACGGAAAAGCCCTTTTCCATTTTCCGAGCGCAAAAAACGGGTCGTTTTGTGAAGTAACCACCAAAATGCCGTTTCAGAATGCTACCGTCCCATTTTCCTAAAATACTAGACCACCTTACATGGACTATCTCCCAACCGGTACATCTCAAACCTTTTCGCCCATCCCGTAAAAGGACAAATGTCTAGAATCCGTAGGAAGTGGGTCGGTTTGTACTACGGTACATGATCTATCGCCGTGATTTTTTGAAAAATCATTTTAGACTCACAATATGTGGTTTGTTCAGAGATACAATGAAAGTTCTAACGATGGTCGTCACCTATCTTCATGCACACCGGTTCGACCATAGTTAGAAATTCAGATAATTTAAAACGGGCATAATAAATTCAAAAAAATCCGAACAATGAAAATCCTTCGTGGTGTCATATTATTTTACATAGTTGAAAGGAAAAATACCAGACTTGGTATATTGATCATGTTTCAAAAACCTTCACAAAATGACCTATCATGTTCGAGGTTTCATGGCTTTCGGTCCAAATGACCGATGTTATGTCTTGAATCACGGCATAGTTTGTGATGTTGTGCCCATATTATGCATGTGTGGACATTGGTATGGAGAACAATGTTGCAGGAGGAAGTTTTCCTTTTGTCGCATACGAAAAAGCCCTTTTCCATTTTCCGAGCGCAAAAACGGGTCGCTTTTGTGAAGTAACCACCAAAATGCCGTTTCACAATGCTACCGTCCCATTTTCCTAAAATACTAGACCACCTTACATGGACTATCTCCCAACGGTACATCTCAAACCTTTTTCCATCCCGGTAAAAGGACAAATGTCCGCCGAATCGGTAGGAAGTGGGTCGGTTTGTACTACAGTACATGATCTATCGCCGTGATTTTTGAAAAAATCATTTTAGACTCGCAATATGTGGTTTCTTCAGAGATCCAATGCAAGTTCTAACGATGCCCGTCCCTATCTTCATGCACACCGGTTCGACCATAGTTAGAAATTCAGATAATTCAAAACGGCATAATAAATTCAAAAAATCCGAACAATGAAAATCCTTGGCGTGGTGTCATATTATGTTACATAGTTGAAAGGAAAAATACCAGACTTGGTATATTGATCATGTTTCAAAAACCTTCACAAAATGACCTATCATGTTCGAGGTTTCATGACTTTCGGTCCAAATGACCGATGTTATGTCTGAATCACGGCATAGTTTGTGATGTTGTGCCCATATTATGCATGTGTGTGGACATTGGTATGGAGAACAATGTTGCAGAGGAAGTTTTCCTTTTTGTCGGAAAAGCCCTTTTCCATTTTCTCCGAGCGCAAAAACCGGGTCGTTTTGAAGTAACCACCAAAATGCCGTTTCAAATGCTACCGTCCCATTTTCCTAAAATACTAGACCACCTTACATGGACTATCTCCCAAAGGTACATCTCAAACCTTTTCGTCCATCCCGGTAAAGGATAAATGTCTGTAGAATCTAGGAAGTGGTCCAAACCTTTGTTTTTGAATTATTTATTTAAATCCAAACACTTTTTATGTTTAAATTTTTCTAAATTCCAAATTAATATTAAAAAATATAAGTTAATTCATTTTAATTGTAAATGGTTCATATTTTAAATGGTTACATTAATTATTTTTAAAACAGAAAATGTTTTTGAATTATTTATTTAAATCCAAACACTTTTTATGTTTAAATTTTTCTAAATTCCAAATTAATATTCAAAATATAAGTTAATTCATTTTAAAGGTTACATTAATTATTTTTAAAAATAGAATATGTTTTGAATTATTTATTCAAATCCATACACTTCTTATGTTTAAAGTTTTTCTAAATTCCAAATTGATATTAAAAAAATATAAGTTAATTCATTTTTTATTGTAAATGGTTCATATTTTAAATGGTTACATTAATTATTTTTTAAAAAGAAAATGTTTTGAATTATTTATTTAAATCCAAACACTTTTTATGTTAATTTTTTTTCTAAATTCCAAATTGATATTAAAAAAATATAAGTTAATTCATTTTTAATTGTAAATGGTTCATATTTTAAATGGTTAAATTAATTATTTTTTAAAACATAAAATGTTTTTGAATTATTTATTTAAATCCAAACACTTTTTATGTTTAAATTTTTTCTAAATTCCAAATTAATATTCAAAAATATAAGTTAATTCATTTTAAAAGGTGACATTAATTATTTTTTAAAAATAGAATATGTTTTTGAATTATTTATTCAAATCCAAACACTTCTTATGTTTAAAGTTTTTCTAAATTCCAAATTGATATTAAAAAAATATAAGTTAATTCATTTTTTAATTGTAAATGGTTCATATTTTAAATGGTTACATTAATTATTTTTTAAAATAGAAAATGTTTTTGAATTATTTATTCAAATCCAAACACTTCTTATGTTTAAAGTTTTTCTAAATTCCAAATTAATTATCATTTAAAAACAATACAAATTTAAACCCCAAAATAAAAAATAAATGGAACAGAGAAAATACCGAAAAAATTTGAAATCAGCGGAATATGTCCCGGTTGGAGCCACCAACCGACTAAAGACTTCTGCGCCAACCCTTGGTCTGCTGAAAATATTGAGATACGTCCGGTTGGTGGCTCCAATCGACGTATGTCTTTAGTCAGTTGGAGCCACCAATCGACTAAAGGCCCTTCGCTTATAATCGACGCCTCCTCTTCTTCTTCCCCATCTCACTTCTTCGCTTCTCACCGACGCACTTCGACGCCGGCCCCAGCTCGCGCCGCCACCCGCGTTAAAATCGCCACCGCTGCCTCCGCCCACGCGCTCCCTACTTTTCCTCGCGTGACCTCAATCGCTGGATTGGAAGCTCCGTCCGTCTGCGCCTCCGTCGATTCCGGCGTCTCGAGCTCGCCCGACCGCCACCACCTCCGTCGTGTTCTGGTGAGCCGATCCTCACGTGTTCTTCTTTCTCTCCTCTCCTCTGACTACTCTCTCGCGTGTGCCCGACGACGCCGAGCTCTCGGGAGGCGACGCCCGGTGACCAACAAGGAGCGGCGCGCCACTCCTTCTCCTCGTGATCGCGCTCTAACGCGCCCATCCGCGTCCGTGGAGCTCGCTATCGCCGCCGCTGCCTGCGAAGCTCACCGGCGTGACGTCGTCGGCGCCACTCGTGCTCGCGTGGCACTGATGTGGCCTAGGGCCCATCGGTCACCTCGGTAGGCTTCTCCGTGGTAGGAAATGATCTGTGCGTGGAGGCTGAGTTGGCACCGGGCCCTTCTCGATCTCACCGGCTAGGGCGCCGGTGTAAAAACTATTTGCCTTTTTTTAAATTCTAGAAAATGACTTAATATTGTAAAATCAATAACTTATTGTTTATAAGTCAGAAAAATACAAATAATATATCAAATTGTTCAGAAAAATGAAACCTATCTATCTAAACTGTAATTATGCATTGTTCAACAACTTAAATGACAAGTATAATTAGAAGAACAAATGCACCCCTCTCATATGTTCCGGAGTTTCCCCGAGTTAGGATTTTCACCCCTCGGAACCCCGATTAAATCGTCGAGCATGTCTTAGGGTTACATTCAATGCAAATTAACTTGTCATATCTGAAGGGAATATGCCCTGAGAGGCAATAATAAATTGTTTATTATGTGTATTCCAAGTATATGATAGATGTTTATTTTGCATGCTATAATTGTATTAATACGGAAACGTTAATACATGTGTGTTTAATAAACAAACAGAAAGTTCCTAGTTAAGCCTCTCTCATAAACTAGCTCGTTGATTAACAAGATGATCAAGGTTTCCTGATCATGGACATTGGATGTTGTTAATAACGGGATCACAACATTAGTGTAATGATGTGATGAACATTCATCCGAAGTATAGCATTACGATCAAAGTCATTGAGTTTATATTGCTATAACAACTTACGAGTGATCCTAATCCTTAGACCATGAGATCATGTCAATCACTAACACCGGAAGAGTTTCTTGATAACATCAAACGCGTCACACCGTAATGGGTGATTATAAAGATGGGTTGAACTAATAAAGTGTTATGTTGAGGCTCATGGATCAAGAGTGGAATTTGTTCATCCCGATGGCGGATAGATATACTGGGCCCTCGGTGATATCACATTGATTAGCTTGCAAGCAAGTGATTTGATCACTAGAATGTTATATCACGGAACGAGAAAAGAGTGCATGTCGAACGAGATCAAACTAGGTATGGAGATACCGATGATCGAATCTCGGACATGTAATATATCGTGAGACAAAGGGGTTAAGATACTAGCGTAAAAGGTTCCAACGATCACAAGAAAGTCATCGTTGAATGTGTGAGCCGATTATGGGTCTCCAGATCCGCTCGATTATTGATCCGAGAGGGTCTCGATCATGTCCGCATTATTCACGAACCGTAGGGTGACACACTTAAGAGACACCGACATCCAATTGGAGCAAAAGTTTCATGCCGAAAGAATAAACAAGCGAGGAATTTATTTCACTAGATACCGAAACAGGTTTTGGTGAAATTGCATAAAGTGGTTATGCATGTGAAATAGAATTCTAGCAAGGGTTATTTGTGAATGTTTGTCATTAAAGTAATTGACAAAATTCTGAATAAAATAAAAGTTTTATTTAATGAGAGTTTGCATTAAATTTGGTGGAAATTTAATGGGATTTTTGAGTGGGATTTGAGTGGACTTTTGAAGGGTCATTTTGTGAGTGGAGTGTCCACCCACATGATGAGGGAGGGCAGGGCAGCCCCATGCGCAAGCCACCCCTTGGGGTTCCCCTCCTCCTATAAAGGAGCCCTCCTCTCACTTCTCACTCACACCTCCTCGTGAAGGATCTCTCTCCTCTAGAATTTATCCCCATGGTCTCGGACTAGCGAGATACATGTTCCCAGTGGCTTTCGGCAAGAAAGAGTTGTGCTTCCGCTGCATCGCTGGGCGAGGAGGCGGAGGTTGCTCGGTGCCTCGAACGTGTGTGCGAACGGATGCGCGCTGATTTGGCGGCGCTTAGGACTTCCTCTCGATCTTGAGATCGGCAAGAGATCGTCTACATCAACCACGAGTTTGGACTCGTTAAACTTTGTCGGTCTTCAAGGGTATGTTCTCTACGGATGTACATCCGCGTTGTTTGTATCTAGTATAAATAGATCTTGGTATTTAGTTCACCGTAGGAAAATTTTGTTTTCTATCTTGAACCCTTCAAAGGGTATCGAGCCGGATCTATGCGTAGATACTTTACGGGTAGTACACATATGAGTATGTGGGCGATGATGATCATGTTGTTGCTCCTTTCTTGTGATTTTGGATATTGGTGGCATAGTGGGATGAAGCGGCCCGGACAAACTTTACATGTCCTCGCACATGAGACCTTTTCCACGCTTGACATGCAACTAGTTTGCATAAGTGGCTAGCGGTGTCATCTCTCCTACTATAGTCAATATCTATTTTGCAAGCGAGTTGTCGACAATTTGATTATCCTCGTTGTGGTTCATGTTCAGAGGTAAGAACGGTTCTATCTCGAAAGCCCTCACCACGTAAAACTTGCAATGGATAAATTAGAGGCGTCTAGTTTAGATTGTTCTTTGGGCTAGTGTTATGATATGGTAGTGTTGTAAGTAGAAGTATGAGATGATACTCTTACACACATAGCGTGTAAAACCCATAGATTGTGGATTTACATATAGGTATGATAGTGATCATACCACGATGCACATGATAGAGATCATCTCAAGGGAACCATATAATTTCACTATTAAACATATGATGTTTGATTGCATCTTATATTGCTTGTTTAGCTTTTGTTAAGCATAATAAGATGATCCTCATTTAAAATATCAAGATAAGAATGTGTTCTCCTTTAGTATGCACCGATTATGTTTTCGCCGCCCAAGACATCACGTGATGATCGGGTGTACTTGGATCCTCGACCATACTTGGTGTAAAACAGTTACACACGCAAAAATACTAAGGTTCTAACTTGGCGAGCCTAGCATGTAGACATACGGCCTCGAACACAGATCGAAATGTTAAGCATGAGGCATATATTTTATATGAGGCCCATTTGATGCTCGCCTTTGAAGCTATACCGACTCACGTGATGATCGGACTTGGTGTAGTGGATTTGGTTCATGTAATCACCAAAAGGACACGAGGGATGTCGCTGAGTGGGAGTTCATTCGTAATATAGATTAGTTGAACTCAATCTATCATACACTTAGTCTAAACTTTACAAATTCTGTTGTAGATGGCACCACCTGCTTTTAATTTCAATGCGTTCATGGAGAAAGAGAAACTAGCAACGAACGGTAGCAACTTTACTGAATGGGCCATGAATTTGAGGATTCTCCTCTCTGCTGCACAAAAGCAATATGTGCTAGAAGCGCCGTTAGGCCCCACCCCTTTGACGATGCCCCTGACGAGGAGAAGAATGTCTATCTTACTCGTCAGGAGGACCACAACTTAGTTCATTGCGGCATATTGTATGGGCTAGAGCGGAACTCAAAGCGCTTCAAAACGGCAATGCTTTTGATACAATGGGTGAGTTGAAAATGATTTTCGACACACATGTCAGAGAGCTACAATGCTTGAGAAAAGTTCTTTAGCTGCATGATGGAAGAGAACTCAGTTAGTGAGCATGTACTCAAGATGTCGGGTTACGCCGATAAGCTTGTGTCCTTGGGAATAACGATTCCCATTGACTTAGGCATCCATCGTTGCAGTCTCGCCACCTAGCTATAAGAGCTTCGTGATGAACTATAATATGCAAGGCATGAAGAAGTCTCTCCGAGCTTCACAATGCTTAAAAGCTAAGTGGAGATCAAAAGGAACATCAAGTGTTGATGATCAATAGGAACACCGGTTTCAAGAAAGACAAGAAGGAAAACGGAAGGAAGTAAGGCGGCAAGCCTGTTGTCGCTACCGCTGAAAAACCCGAGTTGGACCTAAGTCGATACCGAGTGCTACTATTGTAGGGATCGCCATCGAAGCGCAATCGCCCCAAGTATCTGGCGCATAAGAAGGGGCAAGGCAAACAAAGGTATATATGATATACATGTTATTGATGTGTACTTGACTAGTGCTCGCAGTAGCACTTGGGTATTTGATACCGGTTCGGTTGCTAATATTTGTAACTCGAATCAAAATGCGGAAAGCGACCGCTAGCAAGGGGTGAGGTCAAGATGCGTGTCGGCAATGGATCAAACGTTGATGTGATCGCCGTCGACGCTACCTCTCCACTTCTTCGTCGGATTAGTTATAAACTTAAATAATCGTTATTTGGTGCCTTTGAGCATGAACATTGTATGGATCATGTTTGATGCAAAGTGGTTTTTCATTCAAATCGAGAACAATGGTTGTTCCATTTATATGAATGAAATCTTTTATGGTCATGCACCAATGTTGAATGGTTTATTTCTGTTGGATCTCGATGATAATGTTACACATATTCATAATATTGATGCTAAAAGGATTAAACTTAGTGATGATATATCCGCATATATGTGCTTGCCGTCTCAGGTCATATTGGCATTAAGCATGAAGAAGCTCCATTCGGATGGACTTTTAGAATCACTTGATTATGAATCATTTGATACATGTGAGCCATGCCTTATGGGCAAGATGACTAGAACGCCGTTTTCGGTTCAATGGAACGCAGGATGATTTATTGGAAATCATACATTGATGTATGTGGTCCAATGAGTGTGTCGGCGAGGTGGATATCGTTATTTTGTTACTTTCACGGATGATTTGAGTAGATACGGTTATATCTACTTGATGAAACACAAGTCGAAACCTTTGAAAAGTTCAAGGAATTTCGAATGAAGTGGAAAATCATCGTAATAGAAAGATCAAATTTCTACGGCGACCGTGGAGGTGAGTATCTAAGTTACGAGTTTAGCACTCACATGAAAGAGTGTGGAATTGTTTCACAACTCACACTGCCGGAACACCACGAAATGGTGTGTCTGAACGTCGAATCGTACTTTATTAGATATGGTTCGATCTATGATGTCTCAGCGGACTTGCCGTTGTCATTTTGGGGTTATGCACTAGAAACTGCTGCATTCACTTTAAATCGGGCACCATCTAAATCCGCTGAAACGACATCAGATGAATTGTGGTTTGGAAACAAACCTAAGCTGTCATTCTTAAAGTTTGGGGTTGCGATGTTTATGTGAAGAAACTTCAACGGATAAACTCGAACCCAAAGCGGAAAATGCGTCTTCATAGGATACCCTAAAGAAACTATTGGGTATTCCTTCTATCAGCATCCGAGGGCAAGGTTTTTGTTGTTAAGAATGGATCCTTTCTAGAAAGAGTTTCTCGCGAAGGTGTGAGTAGTCGGAAGGTAGAACTCAAGAGGTTATGGAACCTTCTCTTCAAAGTATGGCGAGTAGCGCAGGCCGGAAGTCGCTCGAGTTGGCTCCACCTTGAAGAAGGAACTAATGATAATGATCATGAAACTCCGAAAGAGAGTACTACCGAACCTCGCAGTCAAACAGACGCGGCAGCTCCCGCTGTCACGGAAATCCTGTCATAAATTTCATGGTTGATGAAAATAATGACCTGCGACGTATGAAGAAGCGATGATGAGCCCGGATTCCAACAAATGGTTAGAAGCCATGAAATCGAGATGGAATCCATGTATGAAAATCAAGTTTGGAACTTGGTGGAATTACCTCACCGAAAGGCCGTGGAGAACAAATGGAATTTCAAAGGAAAACTGATGATGGTAATGTGACCATCTATAAAGCTCGACTTGTCGCAAAGGGGTTTCGACAAATTCAAGGAGTTGACTACGATGAGACTTTCTCTCCGTAGCGATGCTAAAGTCAGTTAGGATTATGTTAGCAATTGCTGCATATTTCGATTATGAAATATGGCGATGGATGTCAAAACCGCGTTTCTCAATGGTAATATTGAAGAAGAGTTGTATATGATACAACCAAAGGGTTTTGTCGATCCTAAGGATGCTAACAAGGTGTGCAAGCTTCAGGATCCATCTATGGATTGAAGCAAGCATCACGAAGTTGGAATCTCCGCTTTGATGAGGTGATCAAAGAGTTTGGATTTGTCCAAACTTATGGAGAAGCTTGTATTTACAAGAAAGTGAGTGGGAGCAATGTGGCATTTCTGATACTATATGTGGATGACATATTATTGATCGGAAATGATATAGAACTTTTAAACAGTGTTAAAAGTTATCTAAACAGAAAATTTTCAATGAAGGACCTAGGTGAAGCGTCTTACATATTAGGCATAAAGATCTATAGAGATAGATCTAGGCGCCTAATAGGGCTATCGCAAAGTACATACCTTGATAAGATTTTAAAGAAGTTTAAAATGGACGGAAGTAAGAAGGGGTTCTTACCTATGTTGCAAGGCAAGACATTGAGTAAGACTCAAAGTCCGCTCATGGAAGAAAGAGAGATAATGGACAAAGTCCCTATGCTTCAGCCATAGGCTCTATAATGTACGCCATGCTATGTACAAGACCGGATGTGGCACACGCTATTAGTTTGACTAGTAGGTACCAATCGGATCGTGTTGAACATCGGATAGCGGTCAAGAATATCCTTAAGTACTTGAGAAGAACTAAGGATATGTTTCTTGTATCTGAGGTGAAGAAGAGCTCGTCGCTAAGTGTTATGTCGACGCTAGCTTTGACACCGATCCGGATGACTCTAAGTCTCAATCCGATACATTTTCTCATGAATGGCGGAGCGGTTAGTTGGAGGAGCTCCAAACAACCTGTGGTAGCGGATCAACAACGGAGGCGAATATGTTGCTTTGCGAAGCGGCTCGAAGCGCTTTGGATGAAGGAGTTCATATCCGAACTAGGAGTTGTGGCGTTGGACCCAATGGTGATCTATTGTGACAACAATGGTGCCATTGCCAATGCCAAAGAGCCAAGGTCTCACAAGCATTCCAAGCATATTAAGCGCGGTTTCACTCCATCGCGAGCATGTCAAGGATGGAGATATAAAGATTTAAAGTACATACGGATCTCAATGTAGCAGATCCGTTGACTAAAACTCTCCTAGAGCAAAACATGATCAACACGAACTCAATGGGTGTTAGATATATCACTATGTAACTAGATTATTGTCTCTAGTGCAAGTGGGAGACTGAAGGAATATGCCAGAGGCAATAATAAATTGTTTATTATGTGTATTCCAAGTATATGATAGATGTTTATTTTGCATGCTATAATTGTATTAATACGGAACGTTAATACATGTGTGTTTAATAAACAAATGAGAAAGTTCCTAGTTAAGCCTCTCTCATAAACTAGCTCGTTGATTAACAAGATGATCAAGGTTTCGATCATGGACATTGGATGTTGTTAATAACGGGATCACAACATTAGTGTAATGATGTGATGAACATTCATCCGAAGTATAGCATTACGATCAAAGTCATTGAGTTTATATTGCTATAACAACTTACAGTGATCCTAATCCTTAGACCATGAGATCATGTCAATCACTAACACGGAAGAGTTTCTTGATAACATCAAACGTCACACCGTGCAGGTGATTATAAAGATGGGTTCAGAACTAATAAAGTGTTATGTTGAGGCTCATGGATCAAGAGTGGAATTTGTTCATCCCGATGACGGATAGATATACTCTGGCCCTCGGTGATATCACATTGATTAGCTTGCAAGCAAGTGATTTGATCACTAGAATGTTATATCACGGAAGAAAAGAGTGCATGTCGTAGAGATCAAACTAGGTATGGAGATACCGATGATCGAATCTCGGACATGTAATATATCGTGAGACAAAGGGGTTAAGATACTAGCGTAAAGGTTCCAACGATCACAAGAAAGTCATCGTTGAATGTGTGGGAGTCGATATGGGTCTCGGATCCCGCTCGATTATTGATCGAGAGGGGTCTCGATCATGTCCGCATTATTCACGAACCGTAGGGTGACACACTTAAGAGACACCGACATCCAATTGGAGCAAAAGTTTCATGCCGAGAAAGAATAAACAAGCAGGAATTTATTTCACTAGATACCAAACAGGTTTGGGTGAAATTGCATAAAGTGGTTATGCATGTGAAATAGAATTCTAGCAAGGGTTATTTGTGAATGTTTGTCATTAAAGTAATTGACAAAATTCTGAATAAAATAAAAGAGTTTTATTTAATGAGAGTTTGCATTAAATTTGGTGGAAATTTAATGGGATTTTGAGTGGGATTTTGAGTGGACTTTTGAAGGGTCATTTTGTGAGTGGAGTGTCCACCACATGATGAGGGAGGGCAAGGCAGCCCCATGCGCCGGCCACCCCTTGGGTTCCCCTCCTCCTATAAAGGAGCCCCTCCTCACTTCTCACTCACACCTCCTCGTGAAGGATCTCTCTCCCCTCTAGAATTTATCCCCATGGTCTCGGACTAGCGAGATACATGTTCCCGTGGCTTTCGGCAAGAAAGAGTTGTGCTTCGCTGCATCGCTGGAGCGAGGCGGAGGTTGCTCGGTGCCTCGAGCGTGTGTGCGAAGACGCGATCGCTGATTTGCGGCGCTAGGACTTCCTCTCGATCTTGAGATCGGCAAGAGATCGTCTACATCAACCACGAGTTTGGACTCGTTAAACTTTGTCGGTCTTCAAGGGTATGTTCTCTACGGATGTACATCCGCCCGTTGTTTGTATCTAGTATAAATAGATCTTGGTATTTAGTTCACACCGTAGGAAAATTTTTGTTTTCTATGCTGCGAACCCTTCAATATCATCATACTTGCTTGAGCATTGCATCGATGCCATGTGTTGATTGTTTCCCTTTCTTTTCGGTGTTTCGATTATTAGGTTTATTATTAGTTAGGTATTATTAGGTTTATTAATAAATTTTGGTATTATTGGTCTTCGCCCCATTTGGGTGATCCCGTGGGTAGCCCTGACCGATTCACATTTTCAAGCAACTTAGGTGCATGTGGGTTCGACGATGTGCCTATCTACTACACGGTTTCCCTTTCTCTTCATTTTTATTATTGTGTATGTATATATTAGGGTTTATCTGAATTAGGGTTTATATCTCTCAACACCGTACTTAACTTTCTCCTTTAGCCGCTTTGACTTATTCGTTTTTCCTATGCAGAAAATATGGACCCACACGTCAGAGACGAAGAAAAGGAAGAGTTGATCCAAGGTGTGATCCGTGGGGAAGATAATTTAGACGTATCAACGTTTCTGAACAACTCCGGTGAGGGTGATCCTCTTTACCGGAGTAGACAACTTGTTTGAGGTTGAAGGTGTTGCCTTCCATGAGAGAAGCGATGCCTTGTGTAATCGAGAAGACCCGCTCGGCAAGGTGCATGTAATATAAATCAATTCATTAATTAATCATCTGCTATATATATAGAAATAGTGGCGATCTTTCTTCTTTTAGCCCTCGGATCGAAGGAATCTCTTGAAAAAAGAGCGAGGCCCAACCAAAAGTTGCAAGACCATGAGAGGTTCAGGATCGAAGATGTCATTGTACGGCATCGACAGACTCAAGTTGTCGCAACCAAATTTGTGGCACAATGCGGAGTAATCGTTAGGGACTTAATCCCGATCACCATTAGAAATTGGAATAGGCCTGCTAATGCGGATGAAGAGGAACATGTTTATTTGTCCCTAACCACGCCAAAGATTTACTATGGAAGAGGCTCATGGTTAATTTCAAACTACGAAGATAGAGCTGGATCCAAATGAGGAGGATCCATTGAGGACGCTTACAACATGGGAGAGCCATGGAGGCTAAGGTCGAGTGGGCTTTGAAGAAGATGGCCCATGTTTCACCAATCGGAAGAAAAGATTGCACCTTGACTATGTCGTGAAAAAGACTCGATTTCAAGAATATTCAGTTTGAGAAGATAAAACCATTACGGGATGAGTTTGTGGAATACAAGAAATCGAAAAATCTAAGAAAATGTCTAAAACGAATAAAATGAATGTTGCTAAGAAGTATCACCATACTATGGGGCAAGGTGGCTAAGGTTGGCATTCCTAAGTGGGAGAAACTTGAGCAGGCTGCGTGATAAAATATCACCCAGAGACAGACGATTGGGTAGAACGTGCAAGGAATTGGTTTTACGGGCATGGGGGCACGTTGGACTCGGAAGGGAGGTGTATATATAACATACGACATAAAGACCCCTTGCCAATCGAGAGGATGAGAAAAGCAGTAAAGGTTGTTAAAGATGGGGACTTCATTCCCGATAGAGAATGATGAGCTCACACTCGCCCTTGGAAATAAGGAACATGATGGACGAACACGAGGCAATAGGCTCCCAATCATGGAGGACTGGGTTTCAAGAGAGGAAGAAATATCTGATAGAAGCCGTCGGAGGAGTAAGGACAGGCGGCGGTTGAAGCGAAAGTCGAAGAGCGAATGTGTTTAATTGAAGAACGATTAAAGCAACAACAAGATGAAATTAACTCACTTAAAGAAAAGTACTACGCGCCCCATCTCGAAAGACACTGCATTCGATGCTACCGGCCTATCGAATAATCGAAAAGCGATGTGGCTTCCACCGAGGTCCCGGTGATGACAATGGCGATGCCGATGATGCCGACGATGGCTCTGTTGGCTACCAGTGGATGATATCACGGAGATGACACTGCGAGCTACATGTCAAAGTTGTGAACATATCAATGAAGGTGGCGATCGGCTATGCCTTACCAATTGGACCCACACCAACTTACCACAGATCATCCGGTTCAGAGGGTTACTGTTGTTGTCGGCGTGAATGAAATCATGCCCACCTTTGAGGTTTTGGATCTTCACTACCCTGCCGGTGAAGGGATGTGATGTCTGGGTGACGAAAAACGTCACCATTCTATGGTCAAGGATTGTATCGTGCTTCAAATCACACGCCAAGGCCATCTTCGCCGCCGCCTCACCGTCTCCAGAGGTCGCCGCCATGCGGCAGCCATCTTCGTCGCCTCACCGGCTCGTCGCCTCACCAATCTCGGTGCAGCCATCGCCCGGAGCCATCGCCGACGCCTCGGGATAAAAGCGAAGCGCATCGCCATCGTCATAGCGATCGCGAAACGTAAACAAGAGCCTCTTCCAAAAGTACCAGGTTCCTCCCAAGAGAGCTTATGGTATCTTGAAGGAGAGGCGGCGATCGTTGATGGAAACGACAGCGTTTTTTCGCTAAAAAGGCGGCGAAGAGCGAGTTCCCCAACACCAAAGAAGAAAAAGCCAAAGTGTTGAAAATGCTAAAGACTCTTCATCAACCCGAGCCAAAGCTGTCATCAGACTATGAGCGTTCTATTCTCAAGTCACATGCAGCACAAAAAGCCTCGAAGAGCAGTACTGATGCAAGCGGGAAATCTGTTGCCCAGCTCGGAGAACAAGCAAAACAGACTTGCGCCCCTCTCAAGGTGATTTCTCAAACCAATGTGGGGTCGAGCAAATATGGGGCCGAAGCGGTATGATCCAGAGGTAGTTACTGTCTGGAGAAGCCGCTGCTCAAGGTATGAGTATTGCCAGACTTATCCCAGTTAGAGTTCTTCCCCATGAGTGAAGTAGCATACAAATACCAATCTGGAAAACCTCTCGTCAAAGCGAGGTAAACAATCTTCCAACAAAATGCGAAGATTGCATAACTGGTACATGCATGCCACAAGGGCCGGGCTAACTGGATAGTCTGAGGGTTACAAAAAAGCATCATGGGAAAGAAACGATGACATGGTATCCATTGAATTTGATGAACTATTTCAATTATTCAATCAAGACGCCTTCATGAGTGCCTATTGTCCTGTAAGTACTAATTTGTAAATTAATTTAGTCTCCATCTATAATATTTTGTTTATTGCATGTATATAATCATACTTTAATATGCAGAATGAAGATTCTCGAATGAAGACAAATGGACATTCTATGACATTTTCATTGACCCATATTGGGTTCATGAAGCTAATCTCAAAATAAGCCCCTGTGATACGAGGATAATATAGTACACGTTTAAGGTTTCAAGAAACCAAAGAAATACTATTTCCTTACAACTTCCATTGAGTGTTATTGTCTTGTATACACTTTCTATTTCGCTTACTCGATGTTAAGTATATAATTGATTAGTTCTGCATTCGCAGTACCACTATATTCATTAATCATTCAACTTGACAAAGGCGTGTACTAGTCATGGACTCAAACATAAACCCTTGAGACGTGGAAGGACATGCGTGGAAGGACATGATGATTCTTCTAATCATTAATTCTAATCATTACGACATCGCTCGTGGAATTTTATGATATCAAGTACTTAATAACTTATTTTTTTATCTTTTTCTATGCGAAGCGCTTGAAAGCGGTTCAAGAAGGCTAGGAAAGGCTAGGGGTGAAGAGGAGCTTACATTTCAACCACTAGATGTAAGCACCACTAGCTATATCCGCGCATCCTCTTTGATTCTAGTTTTGATAGTTATTATCATGCTTGATTATTATTTTGATTGAACTCTGTTGTCGTGTAAAGTAAAGTGCAGGGTAACAATCTATGTGGATATGTATGCGAGTTCATCCGGCAGACGTGCGATGAGAAGGGCAGGAATTTAGAGCAACTCCACGTACGTAAACAATTTCTATAGTTTTTAATTACAATCAAATTGTGTTTAGTTTCATATTCATATAGGCTGACTCCTTTTTTAAATCAGATCGAACGTCTACGGGATGGTCTTCTGCCAAAGGATCGCATACGAGCAATACAGGAGGAATTGGCGGGATTCTTGGATGCAGAAGTCCTAAACACACAAGGGGAATACTACTTGGCTGTGTATAGACAATAGGAATTGTAAAAATAGCAACTTTCAAGAAATTGGCCGGTAGCATCGAATAGCAACTTTTGTATGTAGTGCATGAACTCGATCTGTGTATTGAATGTAATGTTGTCATGATGATCTTGTGTAATATAAGGTTCCTTCATTGATAAGTGCAAAACACTAAATAAACAATAAAACAACCTAAATGAATTCTCTGTCGCGGCACAAAAAGTGGCGAAAATGCTGCCACGGCAACAAAATGTGCCAAAATGAATTCTCTGCCGCGGCAGAGAAATGGGCCAAATCTCTACCGCGGCAGCAGGTTATTAGTCCCGGTTCGTGTTACGAACCGGGACTAATGCTCCGCCGCCACGTGTGCCCCCATTTGTCCCGGTTGGTGGGGCAACCGGGACTAATGGTTGGAGCTTTAGTCCCGATTGCCCCGTCCCGGTTGGGCAACCGGGACTAATGGCCCTTACCAACCGGGACGCATGGGCCCTTTTCTACCAGTGATGTACTGCTTCTGCCTATGGAGTGTGTATACCCCCGGCCACGGTTTGCAATCCAGTGATTGATCTTCATCTAATTCAAAAATATAGTAGCATATTAGTATTGGTATTCAAAATCTTCCTCAGAAGCTGAATTTGTGCATTGTTCTAGATTGCTAAAAGAACTGATTTGAGAGTGCATGTACGAGGTACGATTAGTGCGATTTCAACTCCATATAATGAACTAAAGGGAGAACTCAAATCTGACAGTAGTACTCTCCTTGCAATCAAATTTATTTAATTAGCTTCATCCTCCGGTAAGCTATTATGGCGGAAATTCTATTCTATTGCATTTTCTGTTCATTATTTAATTATTTTGGTCTCTCTCTGAAAGGTCAACTTCACATGCTAATTCTATGGAGCATATGAATTAAATTCTAGATAATTTTTTTGCGTTGCTAAATGTCTTTGTTATGTTACTATTATTCCATGTTGAATTAATAAGCCGTAGAAGATATTAGCAACATAAGATTTTGATCCAGCATTTTCTTTAGGTTGCAAAGGATTTCATTTGAAGTTTAGCTCCGCTTGTACCAGTACAAATTATTCATAAAAGAGGTTTGGGCTTTTTTTCATGTATATGTGAATTACAGCCTATGGTACTATCTGTTCACATACTAAGTGTATAGAATGTTTTGCGAGTTTGTATATGAGAAATTTGTCTACTTTTTGTACACCTGGATAAGAGAATTTGATCATTTTTTCATTTATATATGCTTATGTACATAATTAATTTGAATTTACTATATTTGAAATGCAAGTTTGAATAGTTGTATATGAAAGTACCACCGACAACTTACTTTGTTTTTCACAACAAAAAAACTTACTTTGTTTTTCGTCTCCGGTGCAACGCACGGGCATGTTTCCTAGTATACTAAAAGTAATATAAGGGGTTGTTTCGAGGCACCAGGTTAATCCACATCATCAAAATTATTTTGATGGTTAGATTTACAACCTATGGCTATGATTTAATCACCCAACATATATCACATATGGCAGGGAACTTTACATTGGCACGTTACGTAGCTATTTTTACTCCACACGTACATATCCGATCTTTAAGAAAAAAATTGTTGCCAAGGCCTACACGTGCACGTTTGGTAGCGATTTTTACTCCATGTACATATGTGCTCTTTAAAGAAAAAAAAAATCTGTTACCAAGGCCTACACATTTACTCCACGTAAGTATCTGTTCTTTAAATAAAATCTGTTACCAAAGCCTACACGTGTCTAATATGGCATGTCGTCCAATTTTGCGACACGGTTGATTTCCTTAATGTATATCCATCGAGCAAATCTTGGAACCCCACATGGACAAATCTGTTATCCCATATATAGGAACACATGGAGAAATCCTGGAAACAATATCGGATTAGCTCTCATCTGCATGACTTTAAAAGAACTCAGGAATAGCCTATATATCCCATAGGTGCATGAACATGAAAAAATCTTTGAAATAACATCCGATTAGCTCTCATCTGCTTGACTTTAAAATAACTCATGAATAGCCTTTATATGATACACCTGTTGGCACGCTATGCTGCAATATATAGCATATAATTGGATATATTTGGCATGTACAGTGGCTCTGCATGGCCGAAAGCCTGAAACAGCTCGCCTAGGAGGTGCTGTAAGGTTAAATAATATCACTAATTATTTAGTGTGGATTTTCCTCTACGCGACCCAATATGTATTCATAATTGTAATCTTGAAGAAATTTATTGAGAAACCACATTGATTAGATATCATGGATTATACCTAATGTGATGATAGTACGACTATTATCAATTGTATGTTAAAATTACAATAAGAAAGAAAGATAAGTCTATGATTGTATCATTTTTTAATCATATACATTGCCTTTGGTAAATATGCTGATTTTTAACTCATTAAGGATATAATTTTAATTGTGGTTTTCCAAAATAAAATATATGCATGATTTATTTAAACTTTACTGGAATTGTCTTACTAACATGTAATTAAGAGGAGGTTGCACTGGTAGAAAAGGGCCCATGCGTCCCGGTTGGTAAGGGCCATTAGTCCCGGTTGCCTAACCAGGACGGGGCAATCGGGACTAAAGCTCTAACCATTAGTCCCGGTTGTCCCACCAACCGGGACAAATGGGGCACACGTGGCGGCATCAGAGCGCGAGGGGGTGTGGAGCATTAGTCCCGGTTCGTAACACGAACCGGGACTAATAACCTGCTGCCGCGGCAGAGATTTGGTTCATTTTGGCACATTTTGTTGCCGCGGCAGCATTTTCGCCACTTTTTGTGCCGCGGCAGAGAATTCATTTAGGTTGTTTTATTGTTTATTTAGTGTTTTGCACTTATCAATGAAGGAACCTTATATTACACAAGATCATCATGACAACATTACATTCAATACACGGATCGAGTTCATGCACTACATACAAAAGTTGCTATTCGATGCTACCGGCCAATTTCTTGAAAGTTGCTATTTTTACAATTCCTATTGTCTATACACAGCCGAGTAGTATTCCCTTGTGTGTTTAGGACTTCATCCAAGAATCCCGCCAATTCCTCCTTTATTGCTCAGATGCGATCCTTTGTGAGAAGACCGTCCCGTAGACGCTCGATCTAATTTAAAAAGGAGTCAGCCTATATGAATATGAAACTAAACACAATTTGATTGTAATTAAAAACTATAGAAATTGTTTACGACGGAGTTGCTCTAAATTTCTGCTCTTCTCATCGCACGCCCGGATGAACTCGCATACATAGTATCCACATAGATTGTTACCGGTCCTCGCACAGCACTTTACAACAGAGTTCAATCAAAATAATAATCAAGCATGATAATAACTGTATCAAAACTAGAATCAAAGAGATGCGGATATAGCTAGTGGTGCTTACATCTAGTGGTTGAAATGTAAGCTCCTCTTTCCAAACACCCCTAGCCTTCTTGGTGAACTGCTTCCAAGCGCTGCGGCGTATAAAAAAGAATAAAATAAGTTATTAAGTACTTGATATCATAAAATTCACGAACGTTGCCGATATAGTGTCGTAATGATTAGAATTACCGCTGGAGAAGTATCTGCATGTCCTTCCACGCCTCAAGGGGTTTATGTTTCGAGTCCATGACTAGTACACGCCTTTGTCAAGTTGAATGATTAACAGAATATAGTGGTACTGCGAATGCAACTAATCAATTATATACTTAACATCGAGTAAGCGAAATAGAAAGTGTATACAAGACAATAACACTCATCGGAAGTTGTAAGGAAATAGTATTTCCTTTTGGTTTCTTGAAACCTTAACGCGGTACTATATTATCCTTCGTATCCTGGGGCTTATTTTGAGATTAGCTTCATGAACCCAATATGGGTCAATGAAGCCAATGTCATAGATTTGTCCTCTGCTGCATTCGAGAATCTTCATTCGCATATTAAAGTATGATTATATACATGCAATAAACAAAATATTATAGATGGAGACTAAATTAATTACAGAATTAGTACTTACGGACAATAGGCACTCATGATCGATTTGTCCAAGGCGTCTTGATTGAATAATTGAAATAGTTCATCAAATTCAATGGATATCATGTCATCCTTATCTTTCCCATGATGCTTTTTGTAACCTCAAGACTATCCAGTTAGCCCGGCCCTTGTGGCATGCATGTACCGATTATGCAATCTTTGCATTTTTGTTGGAAGATTGTTTACCTCCTCAGGTTTGACGGAGGTTTTCCGTCTGGTATTGGTATGCTACTTCACTCCGGGAAGAACTCTAAGCGAGATAAGTCTGGCAATACTCATACCTTGAGCAGCGTAGCTTCTCCGTGTGCAACTACCTCTGGATCATACCGCTCTTCGCCCCATATTTGCTCGACCCACATTGGTTTGAGAAATCACCTTGAGAGGGCGCAGTCTGTTTTGCTTGTTCTCGAGCTGGGCAACAGATTTTCCGCTTGCATCATCTTGCTCTTGAGGCTTTTTGTGCTGCATGACTTGAGAATAGAACGCTCATAGTCGATGACAGCTTTGGCTCGGGTTGATGAAGAGTCTTGAGCATTTTCAACACTTTGGATTTTTCTTCTTTGGTCTTTGGGAACTCGGCTCTTTCGGCCTCGACAGCAAAAACGTCGTTTCGCATCAACGATCATGATCTCCTCTTCAAGACAGTCATAAGCTCTCTTAGGAGGAACCGTTGGTACTTTTGGAAGAGGCTCTTGTTTACGTTCGGCGATCGCCACGACGATGGCGCACTTACGCTTTTTATCTGGCCGGCGATGGCTCCGCGATGGCTGCACCGAGATTGGTGAGGCGACGAAAGGCGGTGCGGCAAGGCGGCGACCTCGCTGGAGACGGGTGAGGCGGCGAAGATGGCCTTGGCGTGTGATTTCAAGCACGATACAATCCTTGACCATAGAATGGTGACGTTTTTGCGTCACCCAAAGATCACATCCCTTCACCGGAGGGGTAGTGAAGATCCAAAACCTCAAAGGTGGGCATGATTTCATCCACGCCGACAACAGCGTAGCCCTCTGGAACCGGACGACAATGGTAAGTTGGTGTGGGTCCAATTGGTAAGGCATAGCCGACCGCCACCTTCATTGATATGTTCACAACTTTGACATGTAGCTCGCAGTGTGTCATCTCTGTGATATCATCCACTGGGTAGCCAACAGGAGCCATCGTCGGTGCATCATCGGCATCGCCATTGTCATCACCCGGGACCTCGGTGGAAGCCACACTGCTCTTTCGATTATTCGATAGGCCGGTAGCATCGAATGCAGTGTGCTGCTGAGATGGGGAGCCGGTAGTACTTTGCTCTTTAAGTGTGTTAATTTCATCTTGTTGTTGCTTTAATAGTTCTTCAATTAAACGCATTCGCTCTTTCTGACTTTTTGCTTCAACTGCCGCCCTCTCCTTACTCCTCTGATGGCTTCTATCAGGATATTTCTTCCTCTCTTCGGGAAACCCAGTCCTCCATGATTGGGAGCCTATTGTGCCTCGTGTTCGTCCATCATGTTCCTTATTTCCAAGGGCGAGTGTGAGCTCATCATTCTCTCTATCGGGAATGAAGTCCCCATCTTTAACAGCCTTTACTGCTTTTCTCATCCTCTCGATTGGCAAGGGGTCTTCTTTATGTCGTATGTTATATATACACCTCCCTTCCGAGTCCAACGTGCCCCCATGCCCGTAAAACCAATTACTTGCACGTTCTACCCAATCGCCTGCCTCGGGGTGATATTTTTATCACGCAGTTCCTGCTCAAGTTTCTCCCACTTAGGAATGCCAACCTTGTAGCCACCTTGCCCCATAGTATGGTGATACTTCTTCTTAGCAGCATTCAGCTTATTCTTTTTAGACATTTTCTTAGATTTTTCTGATTTCTTGTATTCCACAAACTCATCCCGTAATGGTTTTATCTTCTCAAACTGAATATTCTTGAAATCGAGTCTTCTTTTCACGACATAGTCAAGGTGCAATCTTTTCTTCCAGTTGGTGAAACATGGGCCATCTTCTTCAAAGCCCACTCCACGACCTTAGCCTCCATGGCTCTCCCATGTTGTAGGCGTCCTCAATGGATCCTCCGCATTTGGATCCAGCTCTATCTTCGGTAGTTTGAAATTAACCATGAGCCTCTTCCACAGGAAATCTTTGGCGTGGTTAGGGACAAATAAACATGTTCCCTCTTCATCCGCATTAGCAGGCCTATTCCAATTTCTAATGGTGATCGGGATTAAGTCCCTAACGATTACTCCGCATTGTGCCACAAATTTGGTTGCGACAACTTCGGGAGTCAGTCGTCATCTCTGACGACATCTTCGATCTGAACCTCTCATGGTATTGCAACTTTTGGTTGGGCCTCGTCGCTCTTTTCAGAGATTCCTTGATCCGGAGGCTGAAAGAAGAAAGATCGTCGTTACTATTTCTATATAGATAGCAGATGATTAATTAATGAATTGATTTATATTACATGCACCTTCGGAGCGTCGTCTTCTCGATTACACAAGGCATCGCCTTCTCCCTCGCGAAGGCAACACCTTCAACCTCAAACAAGTTGTCTACTCGGTAAAGAGGATCACCCTCACGGAGTTGTTCGTAAACGTTGATACGTCTAAATTATCTTCCCCACGGATCACACCTTGGATCAGCTCTTCCTTTTCTTCGTCTCGGCGTGTGGGTCCATATTTTTTGCATAGGTGGAAAAACGAATAAGTCAAAGCAGCTAAAGGAGAAAGTTAAGTATGGTGTTGAGAGATATAAACCCTAATTCAGAGAAACCCTAATATATACATACACAATAATAAAAATGAATCAAAAGGGAAACCGTGTAGTACATAGGCACATCGTCGAACCCATGGCATCGATGCAATGCTCAAGCAAGTATGATGATATGACAAGTTAATTTGCATTGGAATGTAACCCTAAGAAATGCTCGACGATTTAATCGGGGTTAGAGGTGAAAACCTAACTCGGAGAAACTCCTAACACATGAGAGGGGTGGATTTGTTCTTCTAATTAAACTTGTATTTAAGTTGTTGAACAATGCATGATTATAGCTTAGATAGCTAGGTTTCATTTTTTCGAACATTTTGATATATTATTCATATTTTTTGACTTATAAACAATAAGTTATTGAATTTACAAGTTTAAATCATTTTGGAATTAAAAAAGGCAAATAGTTTTTACACGGCCGTAAAGGGGAACAACAACACATGGCATCAATGCAATGATCAAACAAGGATGATGATATAACAAGTTAATTTGTATTAAAAAGTAACCCAAAGACATGCTCGGCAATTTAAACGGGGTTCCGAGGGTGAAAACCCTAACTGTGAAACTCCTGAGTATATGAGAGGGTTGATTTTGTTTCTAATTAAACTTGTCTTGAAAGTTGTTGAACAATGCATGATTATAGGTTAAATAGTTAGATCTCATTTTTGAACATTTTGATATATTATTTGTATTTTTCTAAGTTATAAATAATTAATTATTGAATTTACAATATTATATCAATTTGGATTTAATTAAACCATTTCTAAATTTAAACAAAACAGAAAACATTTTTACACCAAGCCTTGCTAGCCACAAAGGGTGAGAGGGGCCTCGGCCACCTCGCTCCACACAGTGTGGGACCTAGACCAGGGCTTGACGTGGACTGGACCAGCCACTTAACCTAACACCGCAGAGGCTCCTAGCCTCCCGAGGGAGGCAGGTGGGACGGGCCTGTGGGCACCACGTCACCACGACGGGCGGCAGTGCTGCTCACTACGCGCGGCGGCGACGCGTCGGGAGGGTGGTGCTCCAACGATTCCAGAGGGGTAAGGGGAACATGGACTATTATGAGTGGTTGCGGTGGTCGAGGTGGGATCAGGGGTGGTCGCGGTTGAGGAAGGGGTGCTCCTATTCGTCCTAGATTCCTCGCCGGAGTTGCGCTTGCGGGCGGCGCTTGCAGACGAAGACGATGTCGAGTATCTGGGGCTCGAGCAAGCAACACAGGGCATCAATGGGGTGCGCTAGGTCCTGTATGAGACCTTGGTGGCCAAAGTAGGGCGGAGGAAGGATAGGTCTCACCGGCGGAAGGATGGCGTCGATGGCGACGGTTGCCGATGCCCCTCTTCGATTCCTTTTGCGGGGAGATAGAGGGAAACGAGGCGGAGCTCGTGGCAGGGTCAGCAAGGCGGCGGAGCTCGGGCAGCCTGCCGGCGTCGTGGGGCGGCGTCTCCTGTGCGCGCGTCGATGAAGCAGAGAAGTGAGATGGGGAAGAAGAAGAGGAGGCGAGCCAGTTATAAACGAAGGGCCTTTTGTCCCGGTTGGTGGCTCCAACCGGGACTAAAGGGTCATACGTCCCGGTTGGAGCCACCAACCGGGACCTATACTCCAATATTTTCAGCAGACCAAGGGTTGGCGCGCAGGGGCTCTTTAGTCCCGGTTGGTGGCTCCAACCGGGACATATTCCCCTGTTTTCAAAAAATTTCAGGTATTTTCTCTCTGTTCCCGCCTTATTTTTTATTTTGGGGTTTAAATTTGTATTGTTTTTTAAATGATAATTAATTTGGAATTTAGAAAAACTTTAAACATAAAAAGTGTTTGGATTTGAATAAATAATTCAAAACCATTTTCTGTTTTAAAAAATAATTAATGTAACCATTTAAAATATGAACCATTTACAATTAAAAATGAATTAACTTATATTTTTTAATATCAATTTGGAATTTAGAAAACTTTAAACATAAGAAGTGTATGGATTTGAATAAATAATTCAAAACATATTCTATTTTAAAAATAATTAATGTAACCTTTTAAAAGGAATTAACTTATATTTTTGAATATTAATTTGGAATTTAGAAAATTTTAAACATAAAAAGTGTTTGGATTTAAATAAATAATTCAAAAACATTTTACATTTTAAAAATAATTAATGTAACCATTTAAAATATGAACCATTTACAATTAAAAATGAATTAACTTATATTTTTTAATATCAATTTGGAATTTAGAAAACTTTAAACATAAGAAGTGTATGGATTTGAATAAATAATTCAAAACATATTCTATTTTTAAAAATAATTAATGTAACCTTTAAAATGAATTAACTTATATTTTTGAATATTAATTTGGAATTTAGAAAAAATTTAAACATAAAAAGTGTTTGGATTTAAATAAATAATTCAAAAACATTTTCTGTTTTAAAAAATAATTAATGTAACCACTTAAAATATGAACCATTTACAATTAAAAATGAATTAACTTATATTTTTTTAATATCA
Organism: Avena longiglumis; assembly: GCA_030063025.1. Classification (NCBI taxonomy): domain Eukaryota; kingdom Viridiplantae; phylum Streptophyta; class Magnoliopsida; order Poales; family Poaceae; genus Avena; species Avena longiglumis. The sequence continues at coordinate 52,061,710 of CP125974.1, read as the reverse complement.
ATTTGGAATTTAGAAAAACTTTAAACATAAGAAGTGATAGGGGACGGGCATTGTTAGAACTTGCATTGGATCTCTGAAGAAACCGCATATTGCGAGTCTAAAAATGATTTTTTCAAAAAATCACGGGCGATAGATCATGTACCTCTAGTACAAACCGGACCCACTTCCTACCGATTCGGCGGACATTTGTCCTTTTTACCCGGGATGGACGAAAAGGTTTGAGATGTACCGGTTGGGATATAGTCCATGTAAGGTGGTCTAGTATTTTAGGAAAATAGGACGGTAGCATTCTGAAACGGCATTTTGGTGGTTACTTCACAAAACGACCCGTTTTTGCGCGGAAAATGGAAAAGGGCTTTTCCATGCGACAAAAGGAAAACTTCCTCCTGCAACATTGTTCTCCATACCAATGTCCACACACATGCATAATATGGGCACAACATCACAAACTATGCCGTGATTCACATAACATCGGTCATTTGGACCGAAAGCCATGAAACCTCGAACATGATAGGTCATTTTGTGAAGGTTTTTGAAACATGATCAATATACCAAGTCGGTATTCTTCCTTTCAACTATGTAACATAATATGACACCACGAAGGATTTTCATTGTTTGGATTTTTTGAATTTATTATGCCCGTTTTGAATTATCCGAATTTCTAACTATGGTCGACCGGTGTGCATGAAGATAGGGGACGGCATCGTTAGAACTTGCATTGGATCTCCGAAGAAACCACATATTGCGAGTCTAAAAATGATTTTTCAAAAATCACGGCGATAGATCATGTACATGTAGTACAAACGGACCCACTTCCTACCGATTCGGCAGACATTTGTCCTTTTACCGGAATGGACGAAAAGGTTTGAGATGTACGGTTGGGATATAGTCCATGTAAGGTGGTCTAGTATTTTAGGAAAATAGGACGGTAGCATTCAAACGGCATTTTGGTGGTTACTTCACAAAATGACCCGCTTTTTCGGAAAATGGAAAAGGGCTTTTCCGTGCGACAAAAAGGAAAACTTCCTCCTGCAACATTGTTCTCCATACCAATTTCCACACACATGCATAATATGGGCACAACATCACAAACTAATCGTGATTCAGCACATAACATCGGTCATTTGGACCGAAAGCCATGAAACCTCGAACATGATAGGTCATTTTGTGAAGGTTTTTTCGAAACATGATCAATATACCAAGTCTGGTATTTTTCCTTTCAACTATGTAACATAATATGACACCACGCGAAGGATTTTCATTGTTCGGATTTTTTTTGAATTTATTATGCCGTTTTGAATTATCGAATTTCTAACTATGGTCGAACCGGTGTGCATGAATATAGGGGCGGGCATCGTTAGAACTTGCATTGGATCTCGAAGAAACCACATATTGCGAGTCTAAAATGATTTTTCAAAAATCACGGGCGGTAGATCATGTACCGTAGTACAAACCGGACCCACTTCCGCCGATTCTAGACATTTGTCCTTTTACCGGGATGGACGAAAAGGTTTGAGATGTACCGGTTGGGATATAGTCCATGTAAGGTGGTCTAGTATTTTAGGAAAATAGGACGATAGCATTCTGAAACGGCATTTTGGTGGTTACTTCACAAAACGACCCGTTTTTTGCGCTCGGAAAATGGAAAAGGGCTTTTCCATGCGACAAAAAGGAAAACTTCCTCCTGCAACATTGTTCTCCATACCAATGTCCACACACATGCATAATATGGGCACAACATCACAAACTATGCCGTGATTCAGCACATAACATCGGTCATTTGGACCGAAAGCCATGAAACCTCGAACATGATAGGTCATTTTGTGAAGGTTTTTTCGAAACATGATCATTGTTCGGCACACATTTATTTCCGGATGTAGTCACAAACCGGGACTAAAAATATTTTCCGCCATTTCCCACCTCTTCCCGCCAATTTTTCCTGCCCTTTCCTTTCTAATAGAGCTTTTAGTCCCGGATGTAGTCACTAACCGGGACTAAACATATTTCCCGCCATTTCCCAAAGCTTCACGCGAAGTTTTTCCGCCCTTTATATTAGATGAGAATCCCGACGGCACCTTGATACTGTAAAGGACTTCAAAAAAGATTTCCTTCTCTGCTTTGGTAAGAGCATAGCTGGCACGACTTAAGTGACGCCCTTTATCCGTCTTGTTATCTGTATGCATGTTCTTTGGGTCTTTCATAATTTGTTGGTCCTCCCGTGCTTCAGGTGTATCTTTTGTCTTCCCATACACGCCTAGGAATCCTAGCAGGTTCACGCAGAGATTCTTCGTCACGTGCATCACGTCGATTGAAGAGCGGACACGCAGGACTTTCCAATATGGTAGCTCCCAAAATATAGATTTCTTCTTCCACATGGGTGCGTGTCCTGTAGCGACGTCGTTCGGAACTGATTGACCGCCGGGACCCTTTCCAAAGATTACTTCTATGTCCTTGACCATACCAAATACATCATCACCAGAAGGGAGTTCAGGCTTCTTCCGGTGATCTGCCTCACCTTTGAAATGCTTTCCTTTCTTTCTTACGGGATGATTGGTTGGAAGAAATCGTCGATTCGCTAGGTACACAACCTTCTTGCATTTATGCAAATATGTACCTTCGGTCTTATCTAAACAGTGGGTGCATGCCTTATATCCTTTGTTTGTCGTCACGAAGGTTACTAAGAGCAGCCAATCATTGATGGTTACGAATAACAACCCTCGAGATTAAATGGCTCTGTTTGTTCTCATCCCACGACGTACACCTGGTTTGCCCCACAACCGTAAGACTTCTTCAACTAATGGCCTAAGGTACACATCAATGTCGTTGCCGGTTGCTTGGGCCTTGGATGAGCACTGGCATCATAATGAACTTACGCTTCATGCACAACCAAGGAGGCAGGTTCTAGATACATAGAGTCACGGGCCAGGTCTTTGATCGCAGCTCTGCTCCCAAAAGGATTCATGCCATCCGTATTTAGACCAAACCATAAGTTCCTTGCGTCACACCAAAAGTCTGGGAAGTCTCTCTCGATTTTTCTCCACTGTGACCCATCAGCAGGGTGTCTCAACTCCCCGTCTTTCTTACGGTCTTCTTTGTGCCATCGCAACAACTGGCATGCTCTTTGTTTCTGAACATGCGTTTCAACCTTGGTATTATAGGAGCATACCACATAACCTTAGCAGAACCCTCTTCGGAGGCTCTCCTCAACATCTCGGGGTCATCTCGTCGATCTTATACCGCACGTTGCATACCGGCATTTATCTAAATTCTCATACTCCTTACATGTAGAGGATGCGATCATTAATGCATGCATGTATCTTTTGCACATCTAATCCCAGAGACGAGAGAGTCTTCTTTGCTTCGTAGGTACTCTCGGGAAGTTCGTTATGTTTTGGAAACTTGACTTCATTATTTTCAGCATCTTTTCAAATGAGGAGTCGGTTAGACCACACTCGCCTTCCATCGCAACAATTCCAGTGTGGTACCGAGCTTTGTGCTGCCATCTTCACAATTTGGGTACAACAATTTCTTGTGATCTTCTAACATGCCCTCTAACTTCAACTTCTCATTTTTTGTTTCACAGTCTCGCTTTGCATTAGAAATGACCCTACCAAGTTCATCAGCCGGCTCATCTGATGCCCGTTCTTCACCTTTTCCCTCTCCATTGTCTTCCATTGCAGTATCACTGTATTCAGGAAACATATGATGATAGCTGTTATCATCATCTTCTTCTTCACCATCTTCCATCATAACCCCTCTTTCCCCATGCTTGGTCCAGCAATTATAGTTGGGCATGAAACCTTTCATAATCAGGTGGCCGCGAATGATTTTCGAGGAAGAGTACTCCTTGTTGTTCCGACATTGAACACATGGACAACGTATAAATCCATTCTCTTTGTTTGCCGTAGCCACATCGATAAATTTATCCACGCCTTTGATATACCCGGCTACCCGCCGGTCACCGTACATCCATTCCCGACCGTTCTTCTGCATCATATAAGTAAGTTTATCAAAAAACAGGACATCATAAATAGTGAAATAACCAATTCACACCGTCACATGAATTGTATCAATGACCTAGAAAAGATAAGATTGGTAACCTCGATCGAGGGAAATAAAGAGGAGAAAGCTCAAGTGGGTCTCGGACACCTTCTATATTTTTGTTCTATGAGAAATTCAACGGGATTTTTCACTCAAACATTTCAGCAAACACCTTCAATGCATGCATGAGAAAAAACTAGCACACACCCTCACACCTTACACCATTCGAAAAAACAGAGTGGAGGCAGAGGGGGTTGGGGCGTTGCATTTATAGAGGGCAAGGGGTCTTTAGTCCCGGTTGGAGCCAGCAACCGGGACTAAAGGTGCGTGCCACGCCACGTGGCTGTGGCCAAACCTTTAGTCCCGGTTGGTGGCTCCAACCGGGACGCATGCCCCCTTACCAACCGGGACCCATGCCCCCTAGCCCCGTGCCCGCTCCAACCGGGACGCGTGCCAGCATTAGTCCCGGTTGGTGGCGCAACCGGGACTAATGCTCCGAGGGGTCGCGAACGGATGGCCCTTTTTCCTCTAGTGTTGGTCGATTGTCAACCCAAATTCACGAGAAATTGTGAGTTGGCCAATGCTAGGATCAGCAGAACTACAAAGTTAATAATAATTGCACTTTACTTATGAAATGCAATGGAGAAGGTAAAAGTATTTAGTGCACATGTTTTATGTTAATAATAAATACTCTCTTAGTCCCACAACTTGCAACCCAGGAGCAGTTTAGTCCCACAATTTGTAAAATGAGCAAAACTAGTCCCACAACTTGTAACCCAGCAGCAATTTAGACTTGTAACCCAGCAGCAATTTAGTCCAATTTAACCAAATTTCAGCAAGTTTGACCGACTTTGTTCACATTTGCATTGTGTGGACCATAGTTTAAAAAATCGACCGGTTCAACCTGAAAGAGCTCGCTTGTATTACTATACATGGGGCCGATTAAGAATAAACCGGCTGAACCAAGATTTGTTTTATACAGTAAAACACCACGACCGGCTTAATCAGATAGTCGTTGTAAAAAATTATTTGGCAAAGGTAGGATTCAAACTCCTAACAAGCATCCCAACAGGGAGAAAGCGCCACTGACCAGTTGAGTTAGTTGAGTTGTACGTTACTTTATGCAAGAAAGGAGACACATATATTTACATACTTTGTACAACAGTATTTTGAATTAAACAAACACAAAAACTAACGCCTTATTGGATGCAGCTAGTACTATGGTACCTTTTGGAAGGAAAATTACAGCTTGTAATCTCAATTATTATGCCAAACAAACACAAAAGCCATTGCAAGATCTAAAACGGTGTCAGAGATGACGATGTTCCTCTGTGCGGAGTGTACAGAGTTGGGTACGCCGGGGCGGCGACCCTTGGTCGTGGGAGTCATGTTGGATGGTGGGCGAACCATGGACTCCAGTGCTGGCTGGAGACCAACAATCATGATCATAGTGTGGTGTCTGGCGAGTTGCGTGATGTGGTCGTGGTCCGGGTGTCATTCACGACAGTCTGGTTCCCAATATAGTTGGCGAAGAGTTTATGTTGAGGCGAAACCCTTGCTCGTTTGGGCCACAGCGGCAAAGTCTGGAGACGTCCTTCCCATCCTGAAGGCGTCATTGGGGGCAGTGATGGTCGATTCCTGGTGGTTGTCGGATTCCTTGTTGGGTTTTATTCTGGTGCTTCAGGTTGGTGTGGGCAGTGATCCCGGTGGTGGTCAGCTTACGGTGGACGTTGCCTGCACGGCTGGAATTGCCTTGACGGTGTAGCTTGTTCGTTGGTTCGCTTTGGTGAACTCCGTCCTAACCCGTTCGGCTTGTGATCTTTTTTTGTGTAGCTACTATAATGATCGTACCTGCTTGCGTTTTACGGACATAGCCTCTTCAGTAGGCATGTTTGTATGAGGTTGTGTGGTTCTACTTTGTAAGCTAGATATATCATCTTGCATCTCTTGTGCCAGTGAGAGCGCTATTAATTCCAAATCTTTTTAAAAAATTATTATGCCAAACTGTAGTTTTAAATTTTTTTGCATAGACAATTATTTACTTATTGTATTATTTATAAGTAAAAAGTATTTCATAAATTAAACAACGGACAATCTGACCAGTAAAAACCTGACCCAATGGCCTCATCGGTTCAATCACTAGTCAGGTTTTTAAACTATGGTCTATATGCGTGATCTGCAGAAAAGGCCCTCATGAACATGCTCGATAACTCTCTGCTCCACTCTGGTTAACCCCATCTGTCTTGACTGCAGAGCGGCTACGGTCCTCACCGTGCTTGCGGTAGTGCATTGCTAACTAGATCAAGCCTAAAGTGACAACACAGACGATTCTATGGTCATCCTTGTGTGACCGATATACATTTTTACCATGTCTGGTTTTTTAAGATATAAAATATTATATTTTTACATATAATGATGCAATAAGTAAATAATTGTCTATACAAAATATTTCAAAATCACAGGTTGACATAATAATTTGTTTTGACAATTCGTTTGACATAATAATTGAGATAATGAGATGCACTTAGTTTTTTTGTTTGTTTAATTCTAATAATGTTGTACACGGTGTGTACAAACAATATATGTCTCTTATTTTTGCATGAAAGAATCGCTGCTTAGCTGGTCATGGCTAGATTGTAGTTAGCATTTTAGATTTAGGTGCAGGGTTCGAACCCCACTTCACCATTTATCTTTTAACAACGCTTAGCAAAGAACCGGTAAGATTTACGTTTCTAGTTTTTTTTAGGTAATACCGGATCGGTTTTTAAACTATGGTCTAGTTAGTGAAACGTGGATAAATTTGGTCAAACTTGTTAAATTGGACTAAATTGTTTTTAAGTTGCAAGTTGTGGGACTAGTTTTGTTCACTTTGCAAATTGTGGGACTAAACTGCTCATAGGTTGCAAGTTGTGGGACTAAAACTGTATATACCTCTTTATACGTGGAAGTAAGGAATAGGAATACTAACACACATTATAAAAGAGAAAGTTCAGTCCCATGCATGATTAAATATAATAAAAATATTCTATACACAATATTTAAGTGATTAACCATGAAATTTATAAACATTCATATGAGAAGCTTAAAAGTTAACTAACTGTGATCCGTTAAGTTGCAATCTGAGACATATACATTGTTTTTGATAAATTCCTAAAGTTTTTCGATAACTGTTTTCATAAACCAAATAATGCAGTTGAATATTCTTAAATTAATACTTTGATGTTTTACTAGATTTTCTGGATTAATTTCAATTATTTGTAAAAGAATAAAAACATTGATAGTAATACTCCCTCCGACCCATATTAGTTGACTTGGATTTGTCTAGAGAGGGAGTAATATTTTTTACTCCATGATAAAATATTTCCGATAACACAAAGAAAAAATATCATGTTTAAACAATTATTTTTAGAAAGAAGGATCTCCACCTGTTTCACATCAAAACACAAAATGCCCCTTGGATCCACCAAGAAAATAAAAAGAAATAAGATGTTTGACTCCACCAAAGTCTGATGATTTTTAAAAAAAATTACACTAACATATAATACATTGAATAATAGAAATAGTAGAAGAGAAAAGCCTTGACAAGAAATATATATTGAAATTTACATTTCATATTGGACTATAAACAACTGGCACATGTTACTCACACGTGCATATAATGCAATATACAACAACATTTTTGTATCCCTAGGAAATATCGTAGGGATTAGGAAAAAAGTCTTACCATCTTAATTATATATGCTTTTGTACAATTGGTATTACTGAAAGAGGGGCCATTCACTAAAACAATGGTTTCGAATTAACTGTGCACCAATATTAGAATTAGTTAAGAAGTACATAATGAAGCGATATCATTAGAACCAAAGATCTAAGAGCATGCTGGTCAATGATTTTTTTTGATAAATAGATGGATCCAATTTTATTTTTAAGAAAGAATCTCACGGCAAGTCTATATTTGTCCATCGGTGGTAACTTCAGCATACTAATAACTATATATAGCCACACAAAACATGATAAATAGAAAGGTATCTGCAGTCCTACACTAGGGGGAAGGACCGTAGGAGTAACATTTGTAGCAAGCCAGCGAATTATAGGTTAATATATTAGAGTCTTTGTAGCTAAATTGACTTACAGATTATTTAATTTTCGAATTTTTTATGATTATGTTTTACTTATTACAAACATATTCGCACATTCATAAATTAAATAAAGGCTAGAGTTACACCTTGATGCATGTATCTATGTCTATAATGATGCAAATTTTTGTAATTAAGTGTGTAAATACAAAAAAATGTATTTTAATTATATTAAGGTTAACACATAACACTTCTGGCCTAATAAAAATGATGCCCTCGCATTTGCGAGGGCCACCGTGCTAGTTTAGCTGAAAAATGGTTGAATATTCACGGTAGTGTGATTTCTTATCTAAGCATAACAGACTAGTTTGCAAATTTTTGTTGGAGATAAAATCATCCTAAATTAGCATAGGACATATAACCTATCTAAAACCCTAGGATGCCCCTTAGCTGTTGTTCAGAAGGCATTGTACGCACGCACTCAACATCGGTGATAGAAGCCAAGCTTAGGCTTTTTCCTATGAGTTAAATCCATCGGTAATCATTGAACTTGCTTAGCAAAGTCAATACGATCATTGTACAGACAGAATACGAGTTTACGGTAACTAAACTCGCGCGAGAGGGTCACACGAGGTCACCGCGCATACGGCGCTGTATGTGATGAGTAGCCAGTGGGACCCATTGTCGCTTCACATCTGAACATTTATTAGCCCATAGGCCCTCGGGACAAGCATTTAATTTGAAAGCCCTCCCACCACTGGTAAAGATGCTCACCACCGGAGTGCTCGAGGTGAAGGTGGAGAGGAAGCGGAACGGCGGCGCGAGGCGAGGAACGAGGTTGCCGAGGCGGCGGTGATCCAGATTGCTGGAGAATCTTCTTCGACGGTGGCGGGCGAGGTGTTGTCGCTCTGATGATGCGGCGAGGTGTCGCGGCCATGTTTCCAATCCGGCGCGACGATGATGCTCCTGCTCCTGTCTATGGTAAGCCCTCTGCTGGCATGTAGATGGTGCGAATCGAAGGTTTTTTTTTGCGATTTTCGGTTCAGGAGGTGTGAATCAGTCCATGCCTTGAGTTCTCTGTTTTGCCCTGAGTTCTCTGTCACTGTTCAGTTGATTAGTTCGGTAGGGTTTTGCTAGATGATTTGGATGCGGTTAGGGCTTAGGGTTTAAGAAAGTACTAATATTTTGCGGAGAAATTGTTCAAACTTCAGTAAGATAACATGTTCAGTACTAGAGAAATCACTTGCCCTGTACCACCTGTCATATGCTTCTCTTGTTGTAATTTGCAGGGGAGAAAAGTTCATGTTTTTCATTGGAGATCAATCATGGTGGATATTTCCTAGGCACTGGTAGCAACAGAAGCTATGTTGGAGGGCACATTATCTACTATGATGAAGTTGACTGCTTAACATGGTCACAGGTCATGCTAGAGAACATAATTGAGCAGATAGGTTATGAGATGGCAGGTAGAATTAAGGTGCATTACTGTATTCCAATGCTCACACTTGGCACCAATGGACTGAGAGCGTTAGATGATGATCATGCCTTCATGGCTATGGTTACATTAGTGGACGTTGGGCACCATTTATTCAGTATTTACCTAGATCATGATGAGAGCTTGGGATTCAAAAGTTGGGATGATGTTGTGCATTTTCCAATTGCTCACTTGCCTCCTGTCATTAGCCCTAAGAAGACAAATACCAACAACCAGCATGAACATGACAGTTCATATGTTCCTCCAGCACCACTGCAAGTTCTGGTTCCAGCAAGCAATGCTGAAGATTCAGTGGAGATTGCAGAGGAAGACTGTGTTGCTGGTAGAGTTAGGCAAAGGAAGAGGGTGAGAACCAATTTCTCTGAAACTTGCAGCATTCAAGAAACAGAGGAAGTAACTGACCAGGATGATAGTGATGCAGTTGCTGATAGTGTTAATGGAGCAGATTCAGACTTTGAACTATCTGATTCTGATTATGCTCTCAGTGATGGTGATGATGATCTACATGCAGATAATGTAGATCATGTACTGCACCGCAAGACCGCAAATGAAGAAGAAAAGGAATAGAAGATGCACTGCTGCAAATGAGAAAGGCAAACAAAAGGCTGAAATTAAAGTTGAGGACTCTGATGATGAGGATCTATGGGGACCTGACTCTGATGATGATGCTGTCAACATCAAATTCAAGACATTCAGAGAGGATGACTTAAATGATCCCAAATTTGCAAGCGCCAAGTGTTTGCTAGTGTTCAGTTGCTTAGGAAGGCCATTAGGGCATATAGTTGTGTTCATAGAAAAGGCATCGACTTACTATTAATGACAAGTCGAGGGTTAGGGCTATTTGTGAAAAGAAATGCCCTTGGTATCTGTGGGCATCATGTGATTCAAGGACTAAAGGCTTCCAAATAAAGAGATACAGTGTCAAAGACACATGCAGTGGAAAATGGAAAGTTGCTGCATTCACAGCCAAATTCATTGCTGAGAAGTATCTAGAGAACTTCAGAGCTGATCAAGGAATGAGCCTGAATAATTTCTCAAGGGTGGTTCAGAAGGGGTGGAACATGACACCTTCTAGAAGCAAATTGCAGAGGGCAAAAAGGATTGCCATGACTGTCATCTATGGAGATGAAGAGGAGCAGTACAGGATGCTATGGGACTATGCCAATGAGATCAGGAGGAGTAATCCAGGAAGTAGTTTCTGGCTTTCACTAGATGAAAATGCCAGATTCAAGCAATGTTACATGAGCCTTGAAGCTTGCAAAAGGGGGTTCCTAGAAGGGTGCAGGCCAGTCATATTCATTGATGGATGCCACTTGAAAACCAGGTATAGAGGGCAGTTGCTCACAGCTGTTGGGATGGATCCCAATGACTGTATTTTTCCTATTGCTATGGCTGCTGTTGAAGTTGAAGATACAGTAACCTGGACATGGTTTCTAGAGACCTTGAAAACAGATTTAGGAATAGTGAACACAACACCCTGGACTATAATGTCAGACAAACAAAAGGTGAACTTGTTTCTGTTTTCAATCTTCTGAATTATAGATGCTTTTATCCATGTCAATGACTAATCATGAATTTGTTTGCAGGGACTAATCAATGCTGTCAAAGCTGTGTTCCCAGATGCAGAACATAGGTTCTGTGTGAGACACCTTTGGCATAACTTCCAACAATTGTTCAAGGGTGATGTACTGAAGAACCAACTCTGGAAAATTGCAAGGAGCAACACAGTAACTCTATATGAGAAGCACATGGATGAAATGAATGCTCTTAATTCAAATGCTCATGCATGGTTGCAGAATTTGGATCCAAAGACATGGGTGAGGTCTTTTCAGAATGACCTACCCAAATGTGACATCCTCCTCAATAACAACTGTGAGGTTTTCAATAAGTAAGCTACATATCTCTTATTTACTAGATGAATTTGGAATCTATGTTCACTGTGAAGTTTCTAACTATGTGCTTTACATCAGGTACATCTTGGAAGCTAGAGAACTCCCAGTGCTTTCAATGTTGGCAACAGTGAAGTCTCAGATTCAGACTAGACACTACACAAAAAATAAAGAGAGGGAAAACTGGCCTGGTCCTATTTGTCCAAAGATAAGGAAGAAACTTGACAAACACATTCAACTTGCTAACAATGTATATGCAGATGGAGCAGGTGATGGCTTGTTTGCAGTAGGGGAACTAATTTCATCCAAACCAGTAGACTATGTTGTAGACTTGAAACACAGGACCTGTAGTTGCATGAGGTGGCAGAAAACTGGAATACCCTGTCCACATGTCATAGCATGCTTAAGGCATGATGACACAGACCCTGTCACACTGGTTGACAAGTGCTATTCAGTGGAAATGCATGACAAGGCCTATGGTAACATAGTGTACCCATGCTTGGACAAGACTGAGTGGCAAAAGATGAATGGACCTCCAATATTGCCACCAATGTACACAAAACATGTTGGTAGGCCTACTAAAAGTAGAAGGAAGGCACCATTTGAGGTAGATGCCAGAGGAGGAGGCAAGAAGATGACAAGACATGGAGTAATAATGCATTGCAAGTACTGTGGTTTCCCTGATCACAACATTGCTGGTTGCAAATGGAAGAAAGCTGGTCTTCCACCACCAACTACAGCTGATCAGACATTACCTCCTTCTCATCCAGTGACCAATACTGATCCAGTGGTCAATGTTGATCCAGTCATCACACAGGTAACCAACAACCATCGCCGATTGGTTTTGACATGTACTTCTGTCAGTATTGGTTTTAACTTGTCTCAATTACTTCTGACATGCAGGAACACTCTCATACTGATCCAGTCATTAGTAGCAATTACCCTGATGAGGACCTACTTATGAACAACTTGATTGAGCAGGTAAATCATGACCCAACTTAGTAAACCATCACTATTTTTTTCTTAGTACAAGATCTGAACTAATGATTAATGCATATACAGATGTCAGTGCAGAGAAATTTGGAGACAAGAGCAGTTCCTGAATCTTCCTTCATCAAAACAGCACAAGTTTTGGTCAACCAGCCAGCTCCAAGCCAGTCAAGTGGTGCTAGCAGTATTAGACAGGGGGAACTAGCTCAAAAGCTGCTACAGATGCAACAAGAGAAGAATAAAATAAATGAAGAAAGAAAAACAACTTTACTTGAGGCAAAGTATCAAGCTGAACTCAAAAAGATTAAAGAGAGAGCTAAGAAGAAGCTAGAGCAAGATAAGTTCAAGAAAGCAAGAATTGCTGCAGAGAACAGAGAGAAGAGAAAGCAAGAATTGCTGCAGAGAACAGAGAGAAGAGAAAGCAAGAGGCTGAGTTAAAGAAGTTAGCTAAGGCAGAGACTAGAAGAATAGTATCAGAGGTCAGAAAAGAGGTAGCTGACAAGAAAAGGAAGGAAGTTATGGAGAAGAAGGAACTAGACAAGATAGCAGCAGCTGAACATAGGAGAAAAGCAAAGAGAGATGCTAATATTGCAGCAGAAACATCAAGGAAGGAAACTCATGAAGCTGAAATGCTAGTTCAGAGAGCTATGATGGTAGGCAATGCTGAAAATGAAGATGCTCATGTCCCTGTTATCCCTCATGTGCATTCTGCAATGACTGAAACAATCCCCATGTCCCAGGTAGTTACAGAGGCAGTGCCAAAAGCTAAGAGGATGGAGTGGTATCTAGGTGTGAACTAAGTACTAGGAGTAGCTATAGATCACTGTGTCCTTTTGATGTACGAGATACTTATGAATTATGCACTTGTTATCTCTAGTGCCCTTTTGGTGTGTTGGCTATGACCATTTGGTATGCACCTGCTGAATTAATGCTTTTATGTAATCCAAGCACACTTAAGTGGCTTTGAGTCTATTTGGTATGCACCTGCTGAATTAATGCTATGACCATTTGGTATGCACCTGCTTAAGTGACTTGTTATCAATATTGTTTGCTCTTTTTGATGTCTCTTTATTTAGCAGTTAAGAATCTTGTCTGCCAATGTAAATATACTACAACAACAAAACTCAAGCACCTGTGACCACAACATAGTACATTTTACTTCATGTCACATACTTCACTAGGTTCATTAGTACTAGCCCATCACATACATTATGCCAAAATGCCAAAATGCATCACATTCATCAGGTTCACTGAGTACTACAACAACAAAAGAATCACTAGATTATACTACAACAACAAAAGCTTCACTAGATCATTACAGTGCACCATACATTAGTACTAGCCCATCATACCCCACACTATGACAACATCCACTACACTATCACCATCAGACCTCACTGCTTCACCAGAAGAACGACAACCATAACACAAACCACACACATGGCACCAACTGCAATCTTTAGAAGAAGATTGAATTGCCTGAGTTCCAGCAAAATCAGGATCAATTGCTTCTCCTGGCCTTGCACACGTGTAACTCTTGCCTCCTGCTTCCTAAGATCAAGTTCTTCTCTTCTTTCTTCTGCCCAGCCATAAGCTTCAATGCAAACATCCCCTTGAATGTGATTGTTCTCGATCAAATAGCGGACGTACTCGAGCTCCCAGTGCCAGAAATTGCACCCAGACTACAGAGAAGAACAACTGAATCAAAATGCAAGCTAAATCGAGCTCCAACTAAATCCTAACAGCAGAAAAGCTTACCCCATGATTTTTGCACTTGTAGTAGATCCATCCTGGGTGATCTGACGTCCCCGACCTCGCCTGCTTCACCGTACGGCCGCAATCGGGGCAAGCGATGAGGGGAAATAGAGGAGCAGCGCGGCGGAGTGCACAGCGGGATGAGCTTGCGCTGGACATGACGGAGCAGCTCCCTTGGTCGGCGGTGGTCCCTTCCTGCGGCGGCGCCCACTCTCCTGCGGCGGCGGTGACTCTGTTGCGGCGGCGCCGCTGATTTAGGGTAAGGAGAGGGGAACGACGCGGGCAGGGGTACGGCGCGGTCGGACTGAACGGGTCCACTCGGACCAGGGAGGGGGTTAGTACCAGGTAGGGGATTTTGCAAGAACCACCTCCGAACTTCTTCCTTCTCCAAACATTCCTGTCTATTTATCTGACAGTGGGACCGAATTATCTAATACAGAGCTACGCCTCGCCCAGTGACCTCTCGTGACGCTCTCGCGCGAGTTTAATTACCGTAAACTCGTATTTCCGATGTACGGTGACTGTATTGAACTTGCTAAGCAAGTGCAGGTACCTACGATGGATTTAACTCTTTTCCTATTAGTAGATTATCATCTAGATCAAAGTTAGAATTGGAAATTTCTTTGTGCATAATATTTTTTAATGAATTGTGATAATCATATCTGACAAGCAACATGTGTTTCTGTCGGGTTTTATAATACGTTGTCTTATGGTGATCTTGCACGAATGAAAAATGAAATTGCGAGCTTATTTTCTATGTAGGTTCAACAAAGCATTGTTTCTTAGCATATCAATGTTATTTCTATTGCATCGTAAGAAAGTTCCTTGCCACAAGGAAACAGCTCAACTATTGGTGTGCTTCATCCTGGCTACAGAGCGTGCAAGACCAGGAACTGCCTTGTCTGTTTTTGTTTACAATTTGTGAACTTGATTATTTAAGACTTTGTGAGTGAACTTGGACAAAATCATAAAAGCTAAAAAAAGGATAAAACTTTGCCTATTTCATTTAGTCCGTTGCATAAAACAATAGAATCACGCAACAGTGTCGTAGGGAGCAAAGTTGGTAGTGGAAAGCGAAGGATGCGATTCTAGAGTTTTCTGGTGGATTACGTAGGTCAAATTGATGGCTACAATATTATTTGACTATTCACATAAAAATAGCATCCACAGATCCATTATCCGAAAAATGGAATTCCAAAACCAATAATCAATAAAACAATGAATAACACAAGAGCACATTCTTAGAAAGCCATCGCATTCCTTGCGTTCCACAATTAACAAATTAGAATGACATGCGTCGACTCGATAATAGACTTTCTCAACCCTAATCAAAACAACCATTCATTAACCTATGATTGTATGTGCATGTTACATACAAGTTACGCAACATAGTTTAGTTTTAGATAGTTTTAGATGATTAAACATATGGCTACGATAATTTCTTGCTTTTGGACTCGGCGCCGTGGACGACACTGGGTCATCTACTTCCAGCTTCCAGGAATATGTGCATGGCTGCACCTACATCTGATTGCACTAATCAAATACATAGCTAGCTGAAGGAGTGAAGCAATCTGTAAGTTCATCTGTAGAAAAAAAACTAATGAAAGCATGATGTTTATCTCGAATCAGGCTCGCGCCCCGCTTTATAAATAAAGCACAATCCCAAGTACAAAGACGGACATACAACCACACCATGGCCGAGGCCAAAAGGACAGAAAAAAAAGAAGTCACACACCGCTGGGGCCACAACACATCACAACCCAAGGGAAAAAAGCAAAAGAATGGGACACGGAAGTTCCCTCGAGACGACGCAGGAGGCGGCAACGAGGGGGTCGTCGGCGCCAAGAAGGGGAACGCCGCCGACCTCAGAGCCTGAAGGGAGGCCTCGAAAGCCGGCTGGTCACGCTGCCGCACCAAGGGGGACCACTGCCGTAAGAAAGCAAGCAAAGCGAAAATAGAGTTAGTTGCCCGGGTGGGAAACACACGTTCAATCACCATCTTATTGCGCACATTCCAAAGGGTCCATGACAGAGCCGCAAAGAGGATCCAAAAGAGCCGTCGGCCCCCGCCGGTCCTGGTGGCCTGGGACTGCAGGAACTTCCCCAGTTCCTGAGCCTGCCACGCCGGACCCAGAGCTTCACGAATAAAGCTTCACAAAAACTGCGCCGCCGAGCAAGAGAACCTAATATGGGCGCACATCTCCGGGGTCCCACATAGGAGACACCGACCATTACCAGGGCCATTACGTTTGGCGACCTCCGTTCCCGAGGGAAGGCGGTCACGGAGGAGCTTGCAAACAAAGATCCGAATACTAAGGGGGGAGGGGGGCCTTCCATAGGGGTGCCGCCCACCGTAGTTCAGGGCCCTGGAACAGGGCCCTATATGCCGAGCCCACTGAGAACTCCCTAGAGGGTAAAAGCTTCCAGGAGGCCACGTCCTGCGCCTCGGAGAGAGATGCCGGAAGGGAATCCAACAGGTCTTGATATTCCCCGGCCTCCACCTCATTAAAGGTGCGGCGGAAGATCAAGTCCCACTGATCCCCCCGGAAATTCTCAGCCACAAGCGAAGAAGGGGATGTGGCGATGGCAAACAAGGCGGGGAACCGCACACCCAGGGCAACAGGGGAAAGCCAGGCATCGAGCCAGAAACGGGAGCCCCTGCCATTGCCAGCCACAAAAGCAATGCTCCGGCCAATGTAGTGCTTAATGTCCTGGATCGACCTCCAGAACTGCGAACCCTCCCAACGCTCGCAAGACAAGAGGGGGCGACCCTGAAGGTATTTAGCCTTGATAAGCTGCAGCCAAAGACCCCCGTCCTCCCGCAGAATGCGCCAAATCCATTTCAACATCAGGGCCACATTGAAGCGGCGCGAGTCAAGGATACCTATGCCCCCAACATCTTTGGGGGCGCAAACGTCCGCCCACTTCACCATATGGTATTTTTGGTGGCCATCCCTAGCCACCCAAAAGAATCGAGACAACTCCTTGGCGAAGTCGGCATGGACTCCTTCAGGGAGCAGGTACAGCCCCATCTGATACATGGGAAGGCTCGAGAGACAGGAGTTGATCAGTACCTTTTTCTCCCCTTTGTCGTGAGTCTCGCACGCCAAGGTTCGGCTCTAGTGCGCACTCTCGTGACTAGGGTCGCAAGATCCCTGATCAAAACTCTCGTTTCCCGAATGGGCATCCCCAGATAAGTAATGGGAAACTCCGCCAACCTGCAGTTGAGGTTGTCGGCGATACGCTGCCGGTCAACCTCGTCGAAGCCAAGCACCATGACTTCACTCTTGTCGAAGTTGATCTTGAGCCCATACATCTCCTCGAAGCAAAGCAGGAGGAATTTCAGATTCCTAATGTCGGCCTCCGAGCCCTGCACCATGATCATGGTATCAACTGCGTACTAGAGATGGGAAACGGCCCCTCCCAGAATGAGATGCCCTACCACACCAGAAACGTGGCCAGCGAGTTTGGCTATATCCAAAATCTCTGCAAGGGCATCCACCGCGGCATTAAAGAGGAGGGGGAGATCGGGTCACCTTGCCTAACCCCACAAGATGGGGAGAAGTAGGGGCCAATCACCCCATTGATGTTGATCGCCGTCCTATCACTCATCACGAACTGCATGATCTAGCAAATCATGCGGTCGTCGAAGCCCCTTCTTTCCAGGACTAGTCTCAAGAAAGTCAGTCCAGACGGTCATAGGCTTTCTGAAAATCCAGTTTTAGGAACACCCCTTTCTGATGACGTGACTTGACCTCATGAATTATCTCATGGAGGGCAAGGACATCATCATGAATGAGGCGTCCCTTCAGGAAAGCAAACTGAAGGGGATGAGTGAGCCTCTCAAGCACCGGGGCCAAACGGAGAGCACAGACCTTTGCAAAGAGCCGCTGGACAACATTAATAACTGTGATTGGACGGAACTGGCGGATATCAGTGGCCCCAACTACTTTGGGGATCAGAGTTATCACACCAAAGTTCAGACGAGCCATCACCAGGGTCCTAGTGTATAATTCCTGGAACATCAGCAGGATCACCGGCCTCAACTGAACCCAGAAGGACTGCAGGAAAATCACCGGCAGCCCGTCAGGTCCAAGGACCGACCCCGTCTTCATGGACTTCAAGGACGCAAAAATCTCCTCCCCGAGAAACGGGCGGGTGAGGTCCGCGTTCTCAGCAGGGGTGACTCACGCCCCTGACGGCCAAAAGTCCGGGGCGAGGGAGATGCCCGAGGGATCCGCCGCCGAGAAGAGGGACTTGTAAAAGCTATAAATGTGGGCAGAGAGAGCCTGAGGAGATTCCAGCAGGGACTCACCCTCCTAGAGGCAGGGGTTTGAACACTTCCTCCTTCGTACATTCGCAATGGCGTGGAAGTAGGCCATGTTCGACTCCCCCTGAACCGTCCAGTTCTGGCGACTCCGCTGATGCCAGAAAGCCTCCTTGCCCCCTGTAAATCTCCATAATGGAGGTCTCTAGGGAATATCTATGAGACCAGGCATCCGCCGAGAGGCCATGAGCGTCAGCCTCTCGATCTAGCGCCTGAATCTCCTGCAGGATGGACCCCTTTCGGGCCCGGAGGTCCGCCCCCAGGTTGGCGCCCCAACCTCGCATAAATTGACGGGATACCTTGGCACAGTGGTGCCAGATATCAACTGCCGAGTATACACGGGGAAGGGAGGAGGCGGCCTCGAGCCACCTAGATCGAACAGCCTCCACGAATCCTTGTTTCTGAAGCCAGAAGGATTCAAAGTGGAATTGGTTCAGTCTAGGCGGAGGGCTCCCACCCGAGGAGAGGAGGAGCGGAGTGTGGTCCGAGCCAATCCGGGTGACTGCCCGCAGAGAGCAAAGGGGGAACATCACCTCCCAGTCAACCGACATGAAAGCCAGATCGAGGACGCTGCGGATTGGGGCCAGCTGCTTATTGGTCCAAGTATATCTAGCCCCCACAAGAGCAATCTCGCTAAGAGCGAGGTCCGCAATGCAGTCATTAAACATACACATCCTAGGGAGGTCCACGCTTGCCGTGCTCTTGTCCTCAGCCAAGCGGATCAGGTTAAAGTCCTCGGCCACCACCACCGGGATCTCCGACCGTTCCACTTTCAGCTTAAGCTCTAGCAGGAAGTCGGGGGACCTCCTATGGTCCGCGAGGCCATAGACAATGATAATCTCCCATTTGAAGCGCAATTGTCTATGGGTGAGTGCCATGCTCATGAAGAAATCCCCGCGGTCCATATCATCCACCTCAAAGGTATCCTCCTTGACACCAAGGAGAATGCCCCCAGAGTGGCCAACAGCCGGGAGCCAGGACCAACCGAATTTGCATCGACTAAGGCCCTCAAGCCCAGATATGGAAAAATCTTGGCGAATCATTTCCTGAAGGCCGACAATATCCGGTGCTTCCAAGCGAAGGTACTCCTTGATCTGGCGGCAGCGACCCTCGTGCCCGAACCCCCGGATGTTCCAGATGAACACCCGAAAGGCCCGGATGAGATCCATAGGGGAACTCAATCCTCTGGGGTCCCCTTAGCAGGTACCGAGGGGGCAAAACCGGTACGAGGGAGGGCGGCAGCAGCCTTGGGAGGTCTTCCCCGCGGCCTACCCCGAGGGGCGGGATCGAGGGCTACCCACCCTCCCATCAGGCGCAGGAGGGGGATCCTTACTGAGACCAGGTCCTGACAAACTAGCCTTGGTGAGGATCTAGGCGTGTTCCCGCTCTCGGGCATCCCGTGCCCGAGCAGCCGCGATCGCGCCCGCATACCCCTCGCGCGCCTTAATGGCAGCAATCTGCTCAAGCCGAGGACCCTTCTCGCCACGGAAGACAATGCCACAATCATCGACCACCTCGCCTAGGTGGGCAAGCGACACTTCGGACAAGACACAGAATGGTGAGCCAGGAATGCCACAGGGGACAGGGTCAGAAGGAGAAGAACTAGATGAGGCGGAAGTACCTGGGAGCTCGTCACGAGCCACGACGCAGAGATAAGCCCGCTCCGCCACCGTCGGCTCCGGGCCGGAGAGACCCACCCGCGCGCCCGTGAGGCGGACGTTGTGGCGGGAGGGCGGCGGCGGGGGAGGCCTGGGAGTCCTAGCCCGACGCAGCTGGGGGGCGCCACCGGGGAAGAGGGGCCGACTCTCCGGCTGCCACCGCAGCGGGGTCAGGGGTGTCGGGGGCGAGGGAGTAGCACACCACTCCCGGGGACCGCGGGGACTGGGGGAGCAGACCACCATACCCACGCTGCCCGAGGTCTCCTCCTCGGGGGACAGCACCGCAGAGGGGGGGAGGGGCGGGACGCGGGCTGGGTGCGACGACGAGGTTGGACCCGTACTGAGCGATGTCGATGCTGAAGGAGACCGGCTGGTCGGGGCGGAAGCAGCGAGGGACGTCGACTGGAGCAAGCTTGGCCGGCGCACTCACTAACAGGGGAGCCTCCCGGGGAAGAAGGGTCTGGCACCCGGGGAGGAGCCGGCACTGAGGTGAGCCACAGGGCCCCCGGCGCCGCCTTTTGGCGGCGGCGGGGGAGGAGGTGAGGCATCGGCGGTCGGCGGTGACTCTGGATCGGATCCCGAGTCACTACCAGAGCCCGAGCCCCCACCCCCAAGGTCCGCGCTGTCATCAGCAGGCGCCATGGCCGGAGGGGGCGATGGGGCAGCGTCATGATCCGCCACCTCCTCATCCAGCTCCAGCAGGAGGTCCCTGCCCACCCGGTCGAAGAAGACGCGAGGAAGGGAGACAGGGAACACAGAAGTGCTCAGGCAGAGCAGGCGCAGGCGAATCGGGCCGTGGCCAGGCAGCGAGCTCAGGTCCAGCTCCGTGAGCTTGCCCACCGCCTGGGACACGAGGGCCACCACCTCCGGGCGCCAAGCCTCGAGGGGGACGCCGATCAAACGCACCCAGACCTCCGAGAGGGTGGCCACCGACTCCTGCGCGGCCGAGGACGGCTGGATGGAGACCTGCAGCTGGTGGATCGGCAAGGTAAAGGACGTGCAGCAGGCGCAGAATCGCCACAGACGGGAAGTGGACAGCGAAGTCGGAAGCGGAGACCCTGTGAAGAGGCCACTCGTGACCAGGCAGGACCGCCCGCGAGGGGGGTGTCCTGGGCCGGAAGAATCGTCACCAAGGCGAGGGTCTCAGGGACAGTCATCTGGACCCCTCCCAAATCGATGACATAGAAGCCACCGTCGACCCCATGGCCGTAGTACTCGAGGGCCTCCCTGCGAAGAGGGATGGAGGCCGCGGGCAGCACCCCGGACCTCGCAACCAGAGCGGCCCCCGGATGAGCACCAAGCACGCCGGGGGCGGCGCTTGCGAGCGCCGGAGGGGCCACAGCAGTAGGCACCGCGCTTGACGCCTTCTTCTTCTTGGACTTCCTCTTCTTCTTCTTGGGAGCCAAGGGCTCGGCCTTGTCCCCATCCCAGCGCGCCGCCGGCTCTCCCGGCTATATCCGGAGACAATAAGCTTGACATCATGATGAATGCTGCATTGCCGGCCGAAAGAAAATAGAAACGGCGGTGGACGCCGGCCAGCTAGGGTTCCATGGTGCAGGCGCCCGGGCGGCTGCAGCTACAGATGCAAAGAGTACATCAGGAGATTAATTAATTAGGATGGCATTGCAGCTTGCGTGCATAGGCTGCGACCAGTACGTGCAATGCAATTATACGCTTCAGCATGTTGGGCTTTTTCATGTTGAGCTTCCGTGTGTATTTGCCTTTTTTTTAAGGAGCATATATTAATACCACATGATATCAATTACACCCAGCCTCTGCAACAACGCATTACCCTACTGATATTACGGATGCACACAGCAAAAAAAAATTACATAAAAAAGTCTCGCTACAGTGATAAGTTCCTTCAAACAACCGACCAAACACCACCAAAACAGTGCCAGAAATCCAACAACTCCAAAAACGATGCCTCCAAGAAGGAAAGAGCGCTCAAGCGCCGTCATCGCCCTGATCAAAGATCATAGGTTTTTACCCTGGAGAAAGTCCGCACTCACAAAACAATGCCTTCAACAAGGTCATTGCCAGACACAACCAGTTAAGGCCAGACCTTGGGTTTTCACCCTGCAGGTTTAGACACTGAATTCCTCCTGTGTTGTCGCCCCCACTTGCCAATTCCGCTGCTCCAAGTCACAGAACACCAAGCCAGAATCCCTAGAACACCAGGACTCAAACTTCCATTGCCAGTCTTCAGTTTTCGGCTTCCATGCCATTATCCACGTCTGACTTCACCGTGGAACCAAGGAATGTCCCATGATGACAACAGACCGCAGAGCTTCACAACGCCCCCTCTGAAACCAAACGGCCAGCAAAATACATGGTTGCGCGCGACCGAAACACCGTCCGCATCGGCAAACTCCAGGCATGTCGTCCATTTAGAATTCACCGGCGGAGTCTTCCGGAACTCAGTAGTCCACTCAAGATCAAAGACGACCGGCGATAGAAAGTTCTTCATCGCGGCGAGAGAGAAAACAAAGGACCACCACCTTTATTCAAAGCCGCGCCAGCAGCCCCTATGCCACCAGCCGACAGCAGAAAAGAATCCATGCATCAAGAAGAAGTGAAGTCAATAGATCTGACACTTCAGACGCCTTCTTGGGCTATGTCGAGCACTCCAACTTCTGCACAAATCACCGGAGCACGCCATAAACCTGTGACCTTGCTAGTCGAGCCATCGGAAATAGATCAAGGTAGTTGTTACTGTGCACTGTTCTAATGTGGATATCACCATGCAACCGAACAACATGCCCAAAATTACTGTCACCGACACCGAGCTCCACTTGGAGGGTGCTTGCCGCCAGAGACCTCCTTGACCACCGATGACACACACACACAAGGAGCCACAGGTTGACCAGCACGCAGAGCTACTGCCGCATACATGCTCGCGCCAAATCATGGTATCGCCTCGTCGCATCTTGCTACTTAGCTAGCGATGGCAAGCAAGATGATAGAGTCAACCCATTGCAGCACGAGGCGATGCATAGTCTGGATGTCTCCATTGTTCCGCTGCCGAGGTGTAGATGCAGATCAGATCACCGTACTTGAGCATGAGTAGATACAGATCCGATCCGATCAGCGCACGTGTAGATGTAGTTCTAGATCGGAGCATCCTGGCCATTGCCTTCAAGGATGTCCGCGCGACTGAAGATCCGGTGCTGCCGGTTTTATAGCTGCCAATCCAAGATCCAGTAGTGCACCGGTTACGCCAAACCAGGGCCCCGCCGCCACCGTCGTCCGCGCTGGCTTTGCTCGGCGGCCCGGAAGCGGCGGAGAGACGGCGAACGGAGAGAGGGGAACGAGGGAGCAGCGAGATTGGATCGCCACCCGTGCCGCCCGACCGAACGACGCGGGGGCAGTTCAACTCATGCGGTATCAGAGAGAAATCTAGCCCTTCGCCTCTAGCCGTCGGGACCATTCATGATTCATCTTCAGGTCCAGCATGATCAACTCTGCTGGCTCCAGGGTCGTGCACATGAGTGACCTAGTGGACGAGCTGTGGGGCATGATGATCGAGGCCCTCCGCATTGGAATGTTCGACCACCCTGCACAAACACAACGCTTCTCGCTCCTTGATTTTTTTTTAGAAATGGGCGCATTTATTAACATGAAATGTTTAATGTTTACATCCGGGCCTCTGCATAACTAAGATGCACACAGCCACACGAACGACGGAACTGGGGAAATAAAAAATAGACAAGCATTACAAAAAAACACTATCAAAATAATTGTCTTCAATCTAAGGTAGATCAATCCTCAAATCACGTGGCCATCCATGTCAAAAGAAAATATCCCTCGCCGTGTTCTCAAGTCGCGTACATCACTCCACAAATAAGTCACGAAACTCCATGCATTGGAGAATAGTCCGTGATCCAAGGATAGCTGTGGCTCGATAAATAACCTGCATATAAGAAGACACAATATTATAAAAAATCTTGTCATTTTTCCAAAGCCATAGCGACCATATAATTTCTATGTGCTTGCCAATGTGTAATTTTGTTTGGAATCTATTCATGGAAATACACGCACTACTGGAAAACAGGCCTTCGGTTCGATCAGAGCAACGTCACCAGTCCCGGCCCGTCACGAACCGCGACTAGTGCTAGCACTAGTCCCGGTCCGTGAGGCCTCCAACGGCTAGAAATAGCCAAAAGCACTAGTCCCGGGCCGGACCAGAGCATTAGTCCCGGTCCGTAATACAGCCCGGAACTAATAAGCTGGAGCGGGCCAACAGCTCTTTTCGGGGACTATTAGTTCCGGGTCGTATCACGGCGCGGCACTAATTGTCCATCACTATATATACAGTTCCCTGGCCAGCTGTCCTAAAGCATATGGTGGCCATTTTTCTCAAAGAAGCAAGAGAGTTCATGCCATTTTTTTTCTCAAGATTTGTCAAGATTTAGTTTGCAACACCTAAATCCAAAGCTTTAAAAGGTTAGAACTTCATTCTTTCATCTCTTATTGCTACTTTAGCTCTATAATACTCTAGAAGTATAGAGATATGGATCAAATGCATGCATGCTCTAGAAGTAGCTAGAAGGATTTTGATATATATTAAGTAACAGTATAATTCAACCATCTAGGGGCTATCACAACGATTATGTGCTCTTAACCATCGGATCCAGCTGTTTGACGCACCAAATCGTCCTAAGTGGCCAAAACGTTAGGCGAAGTAGTCCATCGTTACAGCGCTGCTACTCCGCAGGACCAGTTGCACATTTTGTGGTTAATTGGGCCTCGACCGCACGAAGCCCATATTCCAGCCACGCTCGGCCTCTCTTACCTTCTCTCCGTCTCAGCGCCTCCTCCCCTCTCCGACCTTTCTTCTTTCCAGGAAACATGGGGCGATCCTATGTTATGTGACATAGTTGTGAGGAAAAATATCAAACTTGGTCTATTGATCATATTTCAAAAAACCCTTCACAAAATGACCTATCTCCTCCGAGGTTTTCTAGCTTTCGGGTCAAATGACCAATGATATGGCTAGAATCAAGGCATAGTTTGTGATAATGTGCCCATATTTGGCATGCATGTCTATAATGGGATGACTAACAATGTTGTAGCACAAAGTTTTCCTTTTCGACGCACAGAAAAATCATTTTCTATTTTCTGAGTGCCGAAAGAGGGGGGGATTTGTGAAGCAACCACCAAATTGAAGTTTCAAAATGGTAACATCCTATTTTTCAAAAATACTAGACCACCTAGAATGTACAATTTCCCAACTTGAGTATCTCAAACCTTTTATTCCATCCCTGGTGAAAAAGACAAATCCTGCCGAATCGACTGGAAGTGGGTAAGATATGAACTACAGGTACATGATTCCATGCTGATGATTTTTTGTAAAAATAATTTTTAGGTTCACAACATGCTATTTCATCAGAGATCCAATGCTAGTTTTGCGAGCCTCAGCCCCTAGCTAAGAATATTTATGAAAACCCTTCATGTTTGACCAGACATTCAAATGTGCATAACTAATTCAAAAAAAATCAAAAAAATACAAAACCTTCGCATGGTGTCATGTTATGTGACATAGTTGTGAGGAAAAATATCTAACTTGGTTTTAGAAATGGTCGAGAAAAAAACTTTCTTAGAAATGGGGTGGTTTACCCTAGCTTTGGAGCCCATTTCTACCCCATTTTGGGTGAGGGTGAGTTGTACTTCACAAAAGGGATCAGGGTGAGGATAAGTTGTATTGTACATATGAGAAAAACGTCGGAAGCTCATACAAACATAGAAAAGTGATATAGCTACATTTGTTGAAATTCAAATTTACCATCATATTTGAATTTTGTCCAAATTATCAACAAGTGACAAATTATTATAATAACAAATGTTTACAACAACAAGTGCCAAATTATTACAACAACAAGTGTCAAATGTTTACAACAATAACAAATGTCTATTTCTTTTGGCTCTTCTTACCCCTCGTTTTCTTCTCCTTCACAAGTTTCACACCACACAATAGGTTTATGCTCTTCTTTTTCTTACCATTACCATCTGGCCTCCCCACAGCACGTCCAAGAGTCTCCTTCACCTCCTGCACCTCCTCAACAACCTCATGATCATGATCCAGAGCCTCATCAACATGGTGGGTTTGCACGAGCCTCAACAACATGGTCGGTTGCACGAGCCTCAACAACTTGGTCAGTTTGCACCAGAGCCTCAACAACAGGCTCATTTTGCACCAGAGCCTCAACAAAAGGATCATTTTGCACTAGAGCCTCAACAACAGGCTCATTTTGCCCCTCATTTTGCACCAGAGCTTCCAAATCAGAAACGGTGTGCCCTAAAGCCTCAACAGTTTGCACATCATCCTCCAAAACAAGTTCAGATTGCACCTCAGCAGCACCAAACATGATCTGGTTAGTTCTCTTCTTTCTTTGGCCATTGATTCTTGCTCTTTTCACTAGCCCGCATTCGTCAACAACAAGAGGTGGGTCTTTTTCTCCATGCTTCCTCCTGAAAACAAGCAAGTTAGCTGGGGGAGAAAAATCATCAACAAGAAATGGGATAGATTTTGGATGAACATACTTTGGCTTTTCAGCAGTGTATCTGCACTTGGTAGAGAGAGCTCGGTGTCCAAGTTCTTCACAGAGTTAGCATCTATTCTTGTTACCTTTTTGGGCCCTTTTTGGCTTGGCATCTTTCTTTTCATCTTTCTTTCCCTTCTTGCTGCTCCCACCTTTCTCAAACCAAGCCTTGAATCTACTGCTTGGGCACGCAATTGTTCTTTTCATCAAAGGAGGACACAAGGAGAACTGAATGTCCACTTCAGGCCACTGAGACTGATCTGTAAGTGCTGGAATTGGTGTTCCATATGCAGCCTTGAATTTTGCTACAGAATAATACTCATGCAAATATGGGTGCATATTTAGCTTGTGTTTGGAGGCCAAGAAAAGTATGGCATGCTCACAAGGATTCCCAGTGTGTTGCCACTCAAGGCATGTGCATTCATGCAATTGAGTGTCAACAACATGCCTCCTTCCAGTCTTTGTATCTCTGACTTCAGCACCCCACAATGAGGATTTCTCAACACGCAAACGTGCAAGATTTCTGCTCCTGTTGACCACCTGCTGCACAACATCAGGAAGCTTATCTCCTTGAAGAACATCACCAAGCCTTCTTCTCAATTCCCACAACCTCATGATCATGATCCTGATCTGGTCAACCATGTCATGGACAGGCAAGTCTTTAACTCCTTCACTTTGTTGTTGAAACTTTCTGCCAAATTATTGTTGATATGATCACATTTGATGGCAGTGTTAAAACAAGACCTGTACCATAAAAGAGAATGGTAGGTTTCCAACCATGTACAAAACTTGACCCTATCCTCCTCGGAGCATGCCGCCTTAATCTTCTCAAGGTGATATGAATGTGTGCACTGGTGTAAGATCTTCTTTGCCACATCGTCCAAAATCATCTCCTCTGAATTTTTGACCAAATTCATCCACATATGGTCAAGCACTCCTCTGCTCAAAGCATGAGGGAAAACAATCTTCACTGCATTTTCTAAACCTTTACATGCATCTGTGCACCGCCAATGGAGAGACCGACCCTATGCATCTTTTCATGCATCATGAACCATGTCCATGATGCATCTGTCTCAGACTGAAACATGCCAATAGCTACAGGGAACATCCAATTGTGTCTATCTAAAGCATTGCATGCTGCTAGTTGACCATTCCACTTTCCAGTCAAGAAAGATGAGTCTATACTCAAATATGGACGCACCGCTTTGAAGCCATCGATGCAAGGCTTTAAAGCCATGAAGAATTTAGAGAAGAAGACTTTCCCATTAGTTGTTACCTCAAGATCTATCTCCACAACACCGCCAGTGACCTCTTCTACTTCGCTTTGAAGTTATAAAGCATTCGAAAGGTATTTGCCCAATCACCATATAGCTCTTTCATTGCCCTTTGCTTTGCCTTCCACACTGTAGTATAATTCAGCTTAATGGGGTACTGCTTTTCCAAGTCTATTTTCAGTCTCTTTGCAGTGTTGTTTGGTGTTGTGGCTAAAATGGGCTTGATCTTTTCTGCAACCCATAATTGTGATGTCATCTTTGTAACTGTTTGAGAACTTGTAATGCAAGTATGAGGTTTTGGAATTTGATTCACTCTTATTGTCCTTCCATCAAGTTGGCGTCTAGCAGATATATACCACTTGCAAGGCTTGGCACCACCATCATAACCTATGCATTTTGCATAGAACTTCTTTTTATCAGTCCACATAGTCTTGGTAGCAAACTCACGTTTGACTGCATATGTCCTGAAACACATCCTGAATTCATCCATGCTTGGAAACAATCTCCCAACTTCAATAACTGGGTCCTCTTTGTCATAAACTGTTACTAGCTCATCATCATGTGCATCATCTACATGAACTGCAGCATTTTCCAACAACTCTAGATCTATATCTGCCTCTTCATCTCTTAAATGGTTGTCACCATCATTTGCAGCTTCATCCCTCTTCTTCTCCTTGTCTCTGTCATCTATAGGAATGCCAAAAAGCTTTGCCATTTCAATGTCATCTATTGGTGCAATGACCAAATCAGTCCGGTCATGTATCTCAACTGAATTCCAATCAACAGTTACAATCCTTTGTGCATTACCATCTGCAGCCTCCCCTTGTGCATTAGCATCATCATCCTCCACTGTTAACACTTCCAACTCAGTAAGTATAGGCATTACTTGCCTTTGTGTAGCCCAATCATCCTCGACCATCTGAGCAGCCAGCTTCAAGGCCACATATCCAACCCTCGAATCAGGTTTCAGATCAATGAGCTCTACTAAAAATAGAACAGTTTTGCTTGTCCAACCGTTTCTCTCATCGATTTCATCAACTATATGTTCCCCTGTCTCAACCCTAACATAGTCACATTTGCAATCATCAAATCGTAACAAAGAAACTTCTTGCTCTGGCCCCCAAACCACACTATCCCCAATTTTTCCACCATTTTCCTCGCCTCTCCCATGTTTATTAGCTCTTGGGGATCAACATGTTCTAATTCCACCTCCCATTTAGCAACCGTGTCTCTCTCAATGATCTGCGTGCTGCCATCAACTAAAACAGACCTAGAGGGAAAGAAATTGATGCGAAATTCGAAGGTTTGGCGCGCAACATCGTCTCCCCTGTTTTTGGCGGGCACTGTGAGCTAGCGGAAGCGAACAAAGAGCTCAACCTTAGAGAAATTAAGTGCAGAGATACGGGATATACCGATTAGAAGTCCCCTCTCCATGCTCCATATCGTTCCCCCTCGCCCCGTTCAGCACACCCTCGCCTCCACAATCTAGCATCAATGGACACGCTTAGATCTCGAATTGAGAAGAATGGGAGAGGAATTAGCTTTCAAATGGCACTCACCACCTTCGCCGTCGAACGAAAGCGCCGCCGCCTAAATTAATTGCCGTGCCGCCGCCGAGAACGATGGGTGAGGTCCGCCGCCGCCGTCGGGGAAGCTACAGTCAGTGTGACGCGCGCTCTCGGTCGGAAGCGGTTGGTTTGACTGGCTTGACTGGCTGTCCCAACCAACCGGTTTGGCTTAACCCTAATCTTGGAACAAAGTTAAATGTGTCCTTACGACCGTTTTAAGGCCCGTGTGGCCCTGGGATATTAGCTGCCTCACAACCGTCGCATGCGAGCTATTCTTTTCAACGATGTCGCTTTCCTTCCAATTCCATGTAAAGACGTCGCATAGGAGCTATAGCCCGGAAACATGAGCGATCCTACATCGCCCCTCGAGCTGTGGCGCCCCTGCTCGATCCGGCCTTCAGCGGATGCATCCCTCTACCGATTTCAACCTCGAGCTCCGATGTCCTCGAGACATGCTTCGGAGGGAGCGCAACCAAAACCGGCATCCACAGGGGCGCTATGCCATCCAAGACGGCGACCACAACTTTTGCACTTCCTCCACGCCGTCCATGACTTCCCCGCAGGTAATGCTCGCCTCTCTCTTTCAATTAAAGTTACCCAGCCTGATCCGCGCCCTCTTCTGGTGGATCTGGCGGCGGAGGACGAGCGACCACCTGAAGGTGCTCTAGCCCCTCATACCGGCCATCTGCATCAAGCGATGTGACCATATCCATTATCGATGATGTCATTGACTTTATGAGGAATTTGCACATGGTGTTGAAGGCTAGAAATTAAGTGCAGTGCAGGCTGCACGCTTCCTTCAACTAAATATCTTGCAACAGATTGAACGCATCACGTGGTTTACCACAATTCATTTACAAGTCTGTGCCATTGGAAGCCTTTTGGAACTCATCACACGCTGCACCCATCTATCATTTGCATCATTATTCCTGATAGCAAGGTACATAAGACTTTTGTACTCCTGAGTATTACATCTTCTCTAATTTAATTATTTTTATCTTACATATTCTTAACGCCACTGATGGAATGGATTTTCTTCTTCATATTAAATCAGTCACCATTTCAAATTTATATTGAACGATTTGTCCTTTAGATTTATGTAGAAAAGCTTTTTAATCAGTACAAGTAGGCTATAGATCATTTTTACTGAAGTAAGACTCAAACTTTTGCTTTGCTCATATTTTGGAATTGAAATAGTTCCACCAATAAGAGGAATCTAATTCATATTTGTCTCGTGCATAAATCCAGCATAGGTCATGTGGTGACATTCATAGATCTTAATGTGTTAGCAACATAATATAGGATGATGGGGGATTAAGATTTTGGCAGCTCAGGAAAACACTTGGGAGATAATGTCATGGGAAAAAGAAGCTTAAGTGGAATATTTGTTTTGTTTGAAAGTGTACTCAAACTATTCCAAACGTTTGCTGGGCTCAGAATTCGTACTTGGCTTTTTTAAGAGAAGCATATAGGAGTTGAAAAATCATTTCAGCCTTAGTTTGCTAATACAGAGCTGAAATACCTCTCGATGTTCCTATGATTTGCTTGCGCCCAGAGGCGATGACATAGAGTGGAAACTGCAATGACAATGAGGGGAGCAGTGCATCTGCTCGACCACAGTAGTGTCCATGGCTGGTGGTGTCTCGCTCCTACCCACGTGAGCACACCTCGCTCCGATCCCACTCTCTTCCTAAAGTTTGATTTTTTATATTCAGTTTTATTCTTTGTTCCCTTTCCTAGGATATGCAATTGCCGCCTTGATCCATTTTTCTAAATATTATCAGGACCATCCAATTAACTGATTAATCAAGGGGAGACACACACTCACCAAGACAAGGTGCTACAAACATAAATGCAGAGTTCAACCAACCCATCAGGAACAACAGAACTCTTTATTTTGGAAATTCGAGTTACACATGATCCCCATCAGTAACTACTAACGATGATGTGTTGATGGTGGATTCCAAATGGTAGGACTACATTCTTATGCTTGAAATTTCAAGTCATCATAATTCTGTTCTGTGACTCCAGTCATTGCTACTCAATCCAAAAAAGGGTAAAACCCATGACAAATCAATCGGTCTTTGTTAGTTAATCCTCCTTGTTTGCATCAATTTATGTTCCAATGTTTCTACCACCTGTTTTGATTCCTCTGATATCCAAGGTAGCAGGGACCATTCTTCGGTTATTGTGCACCTGTGTAATTTTTAAGAGCTTTTAAATGTACCACGGTAATTCCCTTTTTAAGAGAACACATGTCTAATTTTGCACACGAAGTGTGCCTGCTCTCACTATAAAACACAGTACTAGACATTACATGCCTATCATTTGGTGAGCCCTTATGCTAGAAAACAACATTTTTGCACTATTTGTAATGAACTTTGCCTACCCTGCTATACTGAGCTAATTATCTTTGAAAATCTGCTATCTCATATGAACCTATGTAGATATGATTATTTTGGACTTCTACATGTTCTCAGATTTCATTCTTCATGACTCGGGTGTTTTATATCTGACTGTATACATATTTGTATCTTTCCTTCGATTGTTTTGTTCAGCTTTTGCATATTCTCTTCTCATGAACTATTTTTGTATGGAGCACATGTAAAATCCAGACTTTTGGATTCATAATCTCAGGTATTTGTTTAACTGATCATCCAAATGTATACATGCATGTATCTTCCCTTCTCATGAGTCGGTACACAATAACATAATGATTAGTTTTTCTATCCATTTTTTTGGCATATTCTCTTTTATTATGAATTGTAGTGTAGATAACATGTAATAAACACATTTATTTGAAGTATATCAATAATTTTATGTTGAGTATGTTGTGCGCAGGTTAAATCTACAATCTAATGCATAATCTGGGGTTGAAGATGGTTTGTTGGCTGATAGCAGAAAGATTTTAACTGAGACAATGTAGAGAAAACTTATATTTGTTAGTTCATCTTTGAGTCCATGGGATTGAAAAAATCTTGCAATGGTAGCACTGGGAGATTAATCTCCATATGGGTTGGTAGTATTAAGCCCCCCTTATGGACAAACTTGTAGTCACTATGTTGTAACTGCAGTATTTATATGTCTCAGAATACTTCTCTTTGATACTTTTGTGCAATGGAGCTGCCAGTAATAATTTTTTTTACAAGTGCACTGATTTTTATGATTCTATACTCTACACTGAGGCACTGTAGTTCACTGTTCATTCTATTAAATGTTAAAACTCATATATTTGTATCGTTTTTCTTCAAGAGACAGGTATATGAGGTAGATGATATAAATTGAAATTTCATTTTTCATGTCTGTATATATTTATTATTGAAATTTCTATAATTCTATCATAAAAATAGACGGGTGCGGCAACGCGCGCTATTATGGTCTAGTGTGTAATAAATTTTGATTAGGCACATAGTTACTGAAAATTGAAATGTGTAATTCTAGAGTTTCAGAGTTTAGAATGGAATGAGGTTTTCACTGATAGAACAATAATAAAAACTCCACATTTATCATGTTGATTGTTTTCTCCAATTCACAAATTGGTGCATGTAAATTTTTCAAAATTCAAAATTAATGCTCTAGAAGCTCTCAATATAACTTGTAATAATTTTATCATGTTGTGTAATGGTTTTTGATATACTTTTACTATAATGCAGATGGTCCGGGAATGGATGTACGGTACTGACCGACGCTCTGGCGAGTTCATTAATGGCGTGCATGAATTCATCTGTGTTGCTGATGCAAACAAGCACAATGGTTTTGTATTCTGTCCATGTAATGGACGTAGGAATCAGAAGGATTACTCTGACTCAAAAACCCTTCACAGCAACCTGTTCGACTATATCGACTTTCCGAGGGTACGAGATAAATGGGTATACATTTTACACGATAGCCCAAGATAAAAAGAGCACCAACCAAAACAGTGTCCGCTTTGATGCAACAGACAACAATGGGTCAAAGACCACATATTATGGTTACATAGAGGAGATATGGGAACTTGACTATGGACCAACTTTTAAGGTCCCCTTGTTTCGGTGCAAATGGGTCAAGCTGACAGGAGGAGGGGTTGAGGTAGACAAGAAATACGGAATGACATCATTGGATCTCAACAATTTTGGGTACTTAGACGAACCATTCGTCCTAGCCAATGATGTGGCTCAGGTTTTCTATGTGAAGGACATGTCTACCAAACCTAGAAAAAGAAAAAATAAGAAAAAGAATACATCAGACGATGATCCAAAGCGCCACATAGTTCTTTCAGGAAAAAGAAACATCGTGGGAGTGGAGGACAAGATGTATGTCGGGAAGATTGTGATAAGTTTCATGAAATTCCGCCCTTCGCAGTGAAGGATGACCCAAGCATCATGTTAATGAATGAAGATGCTCCATGGATACGACGGGATCAGAAAGGAACACACGCGAAGAAATGATATGTAATAATTGTAACATTTTATGAGTGAAGATGCTCCATGCATGTGTCCATTTTTCTAGTGTTGTCTGCAAACAATCTTGAGTGTGTTAGTCCCGTTTTGTGGTTGGACCGGAACTAAAGGAGGGCCTTTAGTACCGATTCATACTTACCATTAAGATCTGATCTCCAAACGCGTGATGTCACATATTAGGGAGTGCCTCTATGACCAGTTTCTCAGAGATGCCGAAGGACTGGGCTCCGTCGGCATCTCCCTGAAACTGGTCGTAGTGGTGTCCCTACTCTCGAAAACCATCTTGCAGCTTGTAACTTCTCTAACTAGATCAATACGCCTGGGAGCTAACTAATTTCACATATTAGGGAGTGCCTCTATGACCAGTTTCTCGGAGATGCCGGAGGACTGGGCTCCGTCGGCATCTCCCTGAAACTGGCCGTAGTGGTGTCCCTGCTCTCGAAAACCATCTTGGAGATGCCTCAAACTGGCTGGAGGACTGGACTCACAAGGATGCCTATTTATAGTACAAGCAGCTCGGCATAATGTCGACACTCACGACATAATGTCGACACTCACCCCTATTATTAGTGCTGACTCATGTTTAGTCCCGGTTGGTGTCTCCAAACGGTACTAAAGGTTCATCTTTAGTCCCGGTTGGTGACACCATCTGGGACAAGGTACAAGCCGCACGACATAATGTCGACACTCACCCCTATTATTAGTGTTGCCTGGCCCAGTCTGCCGCAATCCCTTCAGTTGCGGTTGGTTTCTCCAACCGGGACTAAAGATGAACCCTCTCTTTATATAGGCATTTCCCTCTATTTATTAGGTAACACTTAAGACATTTATTAATATTAAAAACCGGGACAAACCGGGACTAGCTAACACTCAGGACTAAAGCCGCCCCCTTTAGTCATAATCATGCCTAGTCCTATAGTATGCAGCTTCAGGGTCTTCTTCGTCATCGTCATCGTCACTCCGGGGATCCTCAGCCCATCCATGGCATATACCAGGGGCCATTCCAGCCTCGGATTCACGGCGGGCGGGGGAGGGGTCTCCTGGAAGACGATGCCGCTACCGCCGGGCCGGTGTGGGGCCTTTTTGTGGCTCTGTGGGACTCGTGGGCACCGCAGGCGAGGATGGTCTCCCCCGGCGATGTAGCGCATCACTCCGATGATAGTACGGTTCGCCCACCACAGACGACGGCCGGCTTCGTTGTGGTTCACCGGTGGCGGGCCATCACCCTCGTACCTGGCGAGCTCCCTTTCCCGCCTATTAGCGAATAAGGCATTCCAGGTGTCGTAGTTGTCGGATCCCACTGGGGGCGTTATCAGTCGCGGGCCGTTGCGAGCCGGGACTAGAGGGGGGCCTCTAGTCCCGTTTTCGCAGTCCCGGGCCCAAAACCGGGACTAGAGCCCGTTGCGGCCCGGGACTAGAGGCCTGTTTTCCACCAGTGACGTATATGTGCCCATAGTTCAATCCCTATTCTAATGTCTTTAATCCCCAAAATCAGCCACTACGAACGGAATCGAGGGGCGAAGGCAGCGACATGTATTCAAATACTTTTGACCCGCTAGCATGATCAGAAGGCATGTCAAGATTACTTCGCCATATTTCAAACTGGTGTAGTCCCAATGGGATAGAGTTTAGTTGGTCGATGGTGGTTGCCTATTGGCATTACCCTCTCAAGATGTTAGAGCAAGAATGTTTCATTCAAAAGATATAGAAGACCGTGTACCTCCACATTATATAGGCGGCTAAGATACAAGTGTACAGCTCGAACACGAGTTTGTACTCCATCTACACACCTTCCCACTTAAAGTCTAACTGTAACCCAGTTTGTGGCATATATCAAACAATAATGATAAAATAAACCGAAAATGGGGTACTGTCTATGTGTCAGTATTTCGGAAGCACTAATTAGAAATTTTTAACCTCTGCAGAAAGAAAGAAATAAATTTTACCAACTTATGAAGCTCACAAGGTCATACATGTTTGTTGACAGCAGAAGATGTGAGTAATATTTGTCCTTATTTGTGATGTATGCAGTCACGCCACAGTAGAATTGGTTGGTGAATATCTATTGCGGTCTATGATTGTCCTCTTTGAAAGTTCGAGAAACAATTGCTTCATGGTATCACGAACCTTAGGTCTATATATCCAGTGTGTCTGGATCATCTGAAAGGCTGAGCATAGTAATGTATTTTTGAGAAAATTCAAGAGAAATACGGCAGGCACAAGCATGGTAGGGGACGACAATTGCGTAGGATTGGGAATCACCGGGAAACATCATATTACAATAAGATCAAGTCTCCGTGTATCATACATTGCACTTTGTACATAGGAGTACCTTAGCCGCGCTGAGTACCCCAATGCCAGAGCTGGCCAATGCATGGGAGAACCATAGCAGAGCTTGCCATTTGTCAAGACGCTCAAGTTCCCCTGCGTCAAACAACCGTCTGGCAGCGAGAAGGATGCCTTCTACGCCCTAAACCACATGAAAGTGTTCGTACGGGTCCCACACAACAAAACCCTGCCATCTGACCTCCAAAGTCAACTGGGATTTTTTGTTCTATTGTTGTAAGCAGAAAGGTTTTAGTGATGATTGGATGATTTGGCTAAAAAGTGCTGTGACTCAGGGTACTCTCAGTGTTAAGGTCAATGGGGAAACTGGTCCTTACTTTGGCAGTTTTAAGGGGGTTAGGCAAGGGGACCCCTTTTCTCCTTTTTTGTTCAATTTGGCTGGGGAATGTTTGGCTAAGATGGTGTCTAATGCTCAGGCTGGTGGATTGTTTACAGGTTTGGTTGGTAATTTGTTTGATAAAGGAATTGCCATTCTACAATATGCTGATGATACCATTCTGTTTATTAAGGAGGATCCTGAGGGGGCTCGAAATTTAAAATTGCTGTTATATTTGTTTGAATCCATGTCTGGTCTCAAGATTAACTTTGAGAAGAGTGAGGTACTGATGGTGTTAGAGGATGAGGAGAAATTGTCCAATTATGCTGAGATGTTTAACTGTCAGAAGGGTAACTGGCCTATTAAGTATTTGGGTTTGCCTGTTTCTAGCAGGAGATGTTCAGTGACTGAAATGGGCTTTGTTGGTGATAGGTTGAAGAAAAAATTGGATGGTTGGATGGGGGGAGCTTTGTCCTTGGGAGGGAGACATGTTAAAATCACTGCTTGTGTTTCTAGTGTGGCTGTTTATCCTATGACTATGTTTCTCTTACATAGGTCGAATGTGGAAGAAATTGAGAAACAGACTAGGGCTTTCTTTTGGTATGGGAAAGTGGGCAAGAAGAAATATCATCTGGTGAAATGGAAGTATGTGTGTAGGCCCAGGAAAAAGGGTGGACTGGGGATTAAGAATATCAGGCTCTTTAACATTTGTTTGCTGTGTAAATGGTGGTGGCGTCTTGAAGCTGAGGAAGGTCCCTGGCAAGCTTTTGTGAGGAGAAAATATTTGAAAAAAGGTGGGATTAGTAATGTGAAACACAGGCAGAGTGATTCTCCATGTTGGCATGATTTGATTAAGCTTAGGGGCTTCTATTTGGCTGGTAGGAGAATGAAGATTGGTAATGGGGAATTGACTGATTTCTGGCATGATGCTTGGTGTCTGGACTCACCCTTGAAGGATAGGTTTCCTGATTTATTTGATGTTTGTCAGAACCAAAGAATCACAGTGGCAGACATGGCAAAAAAAGATGGTGTTTCTCTTTTAGGAGATGGTTGGATATTGATGGGTTGAGTCATCAGGAGCAGTTGAGAGATTTGTTATCTGGGGTGTGTCTG
This sequence comes from Avena longiglumis, assembly GCA_030063025.1. Taxonomy (NCBI): domain Eukaryota; kingdom Viridiplantae; phylum Streptophyta; class Magnoliopsida; order Poales; family Poaceae; genus Avena; species Avena longiglumis. The sequence continues at coordinate 52,023,882 of CP125974.1, read as the reverse complement.
AATCAGGAAAAGGACAGGCCAGTGTGGATGTGGAGTAAATCTGGCAAGTTCTCTGTTAAGTCAATGTATACGCATCTGTCGAATGTGGGGATTGATAGAAGTTTTAAACATCTGTGGAAAGCAAAAATCCCTCTGAAGATTAAGATTTGGTTGTGGCTTATTTGGCATAATGCGATTCTCACCAAAGACAATATGAGGAGAAAGAAGTGGGTTGGAGATTTTACCTGTCGGTTTTGTAGGAAGGATGAGAGCATTGGGCACCTGTTCTTTTCGTGTGTGGCTGCTAAATATGTTTGGGGGGTGGTTGCCAGAACTGTTGGTGTTGCAAATAGACCTGGTTCTTTTTCCCAGTACTTTTGGTGGGCTTCTCAGTATGTGGGGGTTAGTAGGAATGTGCAGATTACGGTGGTGGCGGCTATTTGCTGGGCTATGTGGAAACTTAGGAATAGAGCTTGCTTTGATAAAAAGCTCATTAACTCACCTGTTGATCTGATCTTATATGCTTGTGTATTCATTCGTTATTGGGCAGGTTTGCATGGGGAGGATGACCGTGTGGTGCTGCAAGCTGGGGCAGACACCCTTCAGCAGAACGCGTTGGCTGATGCGGCGGCTATGGATGTGGCCCCTGTTCCTTTCTTAGGTCTGCCTGCAATTCCTGGAGATCGTGGTCGTGAAGCTCCGGAACTGGAAAGAGGGAGGGAGAAGAGAAGGAGAACTGGAAGATAAAAGCAAATGGGGGATTGGCAGAAAAATAAAAAGCTTGACGTTGGTGTGGCTTTCAGCTCTTGTGTTCCTTTTGGGATGTTATGTTTTGGACAGTTTCTCACTAGCCTGCGGGCGGTGTTCTTGCGTCTCCATCTTCCTTCCTATATCTCTGTCTAGTTTGGTTAGTGTGTAAGTTGAACTTCTGTTTCCTTTTTGACCCCCTAGGTGGGTCAGTACTATGACGTTTTTGTGTGGTTGTTGTTCCGTTATCTGATGATAATGGAACCCGATCCCTCTTTCTGGGGGATTGTATGGAAAAAAAATCTGACCTCCAATAGTGGGCTCAAAATCTTGGATTCATAGAGGATCACAATATCAGATATTAGATCTTCTCCATCCAGGAGGAGCTTTTGAAAATCTTGCACCAACAAGTCATGAGATCCCATGGCCTCTTCCATGGCAGCAATCCACCGCCCAACAAGGAGATAGAATCTCGCGTACCGACGATGCAGGGTGACGGCAGAACATTCATGAAGATGGTGTGAGGAGCTCCATGAGACTTCGATAATATCCCCAAGCCGACTTAGCCACAGAAGTCTTGATGCAATAATGATTGCCTAGCTGTTAGTTCTGAACTATATCGATGATGTCCTTTTGTTGTAAACTTTATCTCTATGTTAACTTGCCTAGCAACCTGTAGTATGTTTCCAAAGCCGTTGAACTTGATTCTAAGCGACGCTAGTTAGTTGTGATATGAACTATTTCAATGTGTTGGTCATGTTGCGTTTTATTCGTAGTTTGCTTTTGTATTTCTTCGAAATGCTGATGATTAAAGCGTGTTGTGGCACTATATGTGTGATTATACCCTGATCGTCTGGTGTGCCTCATGATGCACAAATTACAAGTCAGTTGTGCATCCTACTTGGCACACCACATCCATCAGGGCATTATTGTTATTTCTGTATCCAACCTAAGTATATATGAGGCATGCTTTTTTTAGTGTGTTGGCCCTATTTTACATCTTTCTGCATCCATATGATTTTATCTTGTAAACTCTTGCTTTCCATTGCCATAGATAATATGATCTATCTTGTGTACAGGAGATGGCGCCGAAGAAGTGCTATGTCATGTACATCAGTTAGGTTCCAGGAGTGTATGAGGAATGGAAAGACTTCTATAAGCAAGTGAACAACTTATCGGGCAACAGCTACAAAGGCTACAAGAGTAGATCGGTGGCGGAAGAGAAGTGGAGGAAGCACCTAGGAAGAAGAAGCGGATGAAGAACTTTATCGTGATCACCACCTTGCTCTTTGTAATTGGGTGTGAAATCTACTTTGCCTAGCTCTGTCATTGTAATGTGATTGTGAAGTTTGTACTCGGTCCTGAGAGAAGTAAACTTATCACACACTTGTACCTATGTCGGATTGATTCTAGTTGATATGTGATGTACTACTATTCGTGTTGGTTTTACTCTATTTTGATCAATTGCAAATTTTTGGTATATTTGTACTGTATTTTTGGTATATCCGTACTATATTATATATCTTCTATACATGTATACTATATAGTACAATAAATTTTAAAACTAATTTTTGAAATTAATATATGAGACGCATATCTGGCGCATACGTGGCACATATGTCGATGCGCACCAGGATAGTACTCCATTAGGATGTGTCTTATTTTTTCGAAATGGGGAGCGGAGCCGCGGCCTCTACATCAAGCGATGTACACAGCCTTTATTTATTATTAGAACCACATTGTTTGGCAAAAGTCATTAAAGATCATACAAACTAGAACCGCCAAAACAAAACACCGAGCAAAAACGATAACTGTATCGCCAGCTCCCCGGCGAGATCTATCAAACACCTAGCTGCCTGTTTCGACCCCGTCCCATGGTCACTCACACTGTTGCCACTCGCCAAGAGAAAATGGAGTGCCTGGACGCGACGACTCAAACTCTAGCAAAAGGAGCCCTAGAACCGCACAACATATCCACGGAGCATCGCCCATGCACACGCTCCGGATGTTGCCGCCTTCAGTATCTTCCGTCAACCCATCGTCAACATGTAGATCGATGCGCAGACTCTCACCACAGCAGCCACCGACACCACGATCCAAGTAGCAGCACCCCCGCGCACTAGCCGCTCCACCTCTCCTGCCACTCCCATCCAGCGCCGCTCCGCATGCGATGCTCCCAGGAGATAACGCGATACTGACACCACGGGATCGCCATCGCCCGACCCAAAGATCTTAGGGTTTCTCCCGGAGTAGCACGAGTGAGGTCGACCCAACGTACACGGCGATGCCTTCATCAAGGTAACGGCGTGGTAACGCCACCATCGCCTGCCAATGGATCGGTTTTCACCGCACCTGGGTCTTCCCGCCTCGCTGCTCGGACGGATCGCGACCCGCCAATCCAGCCGCAGGCCGGCCACCTTCGACGGAGAAGATGTCCACCTCCACCAACCCAGGGCCTCCGCCCGGGGTGTCCTCGTGATGCATAATAGGCCCCGAAAGACCTCTAGATGGCACCGGCCGATGTCGAGGAGGCAAAGAATTCGGCGATCTAGGAATCCTAGATCTCGCCATCATCCGCCGCCCAAGGACCGCTGCGCCAGAACTCACCGGCCGCCGCCCACTCGCCATCACTGCTGGAGTTCCGCTGCCATTGCTCGGAACTCGAATCGCCGCCACCATAGAAGGGGCGCACGCAAGGGCTGGGGCCGTGCCACCGCCGCGCCGCTAGAGCTTAGTCCGGTGATGGATCTGGTGACGGTAGAGAAGAGGGGGACACGCAGGAGGGGTGGTTTGGCTGGGGCGAGATCAACAACCCGGTGCGGTAGCGGCGGTGCTGCACCGGGTCGGGAGAGGGAGAGCACTAGGATGGTTGCCGTTGCTGTTCAGTAGATTCGCTTCTTTGTTCTCGGTTATGCGAGGCGCATATCAGGATGCGTCTTATATGTTCTCTATTATGCGAGAAACATATATATGTGACGCGTACCAGTAAGCGTCTTGCATAATAAAGGTATACAGAGTGACATATCATATGCGTCTCGCATAAAATTTATTCGCGAAGCGATAGTTGAGACGTATCTGATATGCATCTCGAATGCCAAATTTGGTACGTATCGAATAGACTTTTTCCTAGTAGTGTAGGTAGTATGTCTGCAGCAAGTATACTAACTGCTATCATGGAATTATAAAAATAAACTCTGACTTTGCACACATTTATCGAATCGACGGATGCAAGTAGTGGTCAATCAATGATACCCAAACCAAGTATTTGAGAGTTTATTTCTTTTAGAACCGAGAGAGGGATGACTTTTTATATACTCCCTCCGATTCATATTAATTGACTTTGATTTGTCAAAATTTGGATGAACCTAAATACTAAATAATGTCTAGATTTATTCAAATCTAGACAAATTTGAGTCAATTAATATGGACAGGGAGTATTTATATTTTTAAAAAATTCGGACCGTTCGTCGCACTGCAAAAGATTTCGTCTGCCCTGCAGTGACGGTTTTGCCCCTACAAATTCGGATGTTTTACTGTTTGTTTATTTCTCAACCTATCGCCTGAGGCCATGGCGGCAGACGTCTGTGGCCGGCGAGGGGAAGCCTGGTGCTGCGGGGTCCGGCGAGAGGGCCGCCATGGAGAGGCGGCGCGGGGCAGGAGGACGGCGACGTGGGGTCCCCGCGATGATGGAGGCGAGCCGGCGGCCGGAGCGAGCTCGGGTGCACGCGGTCGGAGGCGAGGCAGGGCTCCGGCGGCGGCGGGCTTCAGGGCGAGGAGGATGGCGGCGCCGAGAGGTTGGCGACGGGGAAGCGGAGAGGACGGGGAATCGGGGCGGCGGCGTCGAGCGCCTAGGAGGGAGGACGTACGACGCCAGGGAGAGGGAAAGCGGGGTGCGGACCTGTCGTACGTAGCTTGAGGAGGAGTTGAGAGGACGCAGCGGTGATATTTTCTGAGTGAAGGAGAGTATATGACGGCGATTTCGAGCGGGACGTCGACACCACCTGCATCTAGAAAAAAAGCCTCCCCCCAAAGGAAGCACCGACAGGTTTGGCTACATGCCGTTATCTCGTTTTGGTTGGAGTTTCTTGCTTCAGTTTGCATTCTTGCTTAGATTAGATATAGACGTGTAGATGCAAATGGACATTGGGCGGACAGAGCGAGTGGCAATGACGACTTGTACAAAAGTATTTTTTATACAATCTGAGTTGGTCATTCGATATGCACTTCAATTTCCATATTCAGATTCCTTCAGTAAGATACTAGCAAGGAAAAATTGCTCATATTGTAAGTCATTCCAATTGTGGTGCCTGCGATAAAAACTCAAAATACCTAAGGTGCTAAATTATGATGTTATTATACAGGAGCACATGTAAAGACGGTCAAATTTTAAATTTCTTATTTCTCCATGGTCTTACAATATAGCATGTTGCTCCTAATAATGGAAGGGTGCCGGGCACCCACTTTATTATTATCTTAAAGCATGTGGCAGGTAAAAATTACATGGAGGCCTAGAACAACAAACTATTCTAAGATAAGGCCTCCATTTATTTAGAAAACACCCTAGAACAAAAAGGTAAAAAGCAATCGATTCCTAAGGTGCCTCTGCCATAGTCGCCGACGACCTCCACGCGACCAGCGTCGAGATCCGAGAAGAAGTGCTCGATGATATTTCTCCGGCGAAGAATCGCTGCATCCGGCCACCTCAAAAACTCCAGGGACATAACCGCTTGGAGGATAAGAGGCGTCGAGCTCCGACGCAGGATGAGAAGGGCCTCCTCGAAGGAGGATCAAAACGGGCCGCCATATCGGCCGAAGATGGCGACGACGATGTTGTCAACCGCTTGATCCGCTCGCAGAAGATAAGGCCAGCAGTGCTCACCGAGAACCTTCGAGCCACCGCATTCCTCCCCCTCGCTGCCATGGCCGGACAGGAGGAAGCGACGCCCTTGACTTGGAGAGAAGCACCAGTAGCCGCGCGTGATGAAGAGGGAAGTGGTCGTCTGCCAGATGGAAGCCACCTTCATCCCCATGCCTCCACGGCCAGCCGGAGGAAGATGAATCCACAGCCATAGCAAGAACGACCATCGCCCAGCGCCGCGCACAAACACCAGGACGAGAACTCCCCTACCGCCTCCATAACTGAGCACCACAGCGCACCCCATCCTCTTTCCCTCGCAGCCACGACCGGTTGTAGGAAGATGGGGAAGCCAGTGAGCAACCCAGAAGAAGGGGCCAAACAGGTCCTTACCTTTATTTAACGATGCGTTGGCCACCGCCACCGCCCTCTGTCCCAACAAAAGGAGGAAGAGGACAACTCCGGCGACCCTAGAGCCAGGATCTGTACCAAGAGATCTAAGGCTTCGCATCAGGGCAGAGCACCCACTACCGGCACGAGGCCTAGACTACCTACCCTACAACCTACTACTACTCCGGAGGCCCTCCTTCGCCGCCTCCTGCCGGCTATTCCGGCAAGAAGGGCTCGGGAGTGCACCGACATCTCTTGTTTGACTCTCAAAGCAAGGAGGTGGGGAGAGGCAGAGGGGGGTCGGTGAGATGGCAGGGCTCGACTGGCTCCGTAATGACCCCATATATACCCAGTATCTCCACAAGGCCAAGTAAATGGCGAAGCAGAACAACATAATCTATCTATCTATCTATCTATCTATCTATTAATTTAAGCTGAGGTAGGTTTGTCCCTATAGTTTTCCGTCCGAATTTTTCTGGACTGTTTTGCCCCTAACTCTTTGAGGATATTACTTGCTCTGCCACCGCAAGTCGAATCCAGAGCGAGCCCTGCGCGCTTGCCTTGGTGTGCCGCCCCGGTTCCTTTCCGTTCCCCGTGCGCCGCCACTGCAGCAACGCCCCCTTCTCTCACCCCTCGCCGCACCTCTTGGTTCCCGAGCGATGAGGCGCGCCCAGCAGGGAGGCATGGACACTCACCTTTACTCACCGAAGAAACACCATGTTTCTTCTCGGTCGCAGGTCGCTGCTCCTCCAGCACCCCGGTCAACGGCGTGCCGGACGCCGTGATACCCGTCTCTCCTCCACTCCCCTCCCATTGTTCTCTCTCTTGGTTAGGCTCTCCACAGCACCTCCACGGAAGCGGCACCACCTGGTCTCCAACAGTCAGGCGTGGAGAGCCCAACCCTTTGGTTCTGAAATTGGATCTGATATATATATATATATATATATATATATATATATATATATATATATATATATATATATGTTTTACTTTGGATCCGATGAATTTTACATCGTGTCTTGGATCCGTTTCTTTGTTCGTGGATTTTAAATGCTATTTCTGTTTGTGTTTTTCTTGATGGAAATTTACTAAGGTCTGGTCGTCGACTCAACAAACTCGCAGCGTCGCCGCCTACGGAGGACACTGGAAGAAGGCCGATGTAGCGCCGCCCTCTCCTGGCCGCCTGTGCTCTGCTGGTGAGATTCGCCCACACCCAAATTTGTCGTTCCGATTTTTTAAGATGAGTTTGCCGATAACAAGCACTACCACCGCAAAGGAAACAAATCAACTTGTTCCTTGGCTTCTTTTCTCCTGGATAGGGTTCTCCGCCAAATCCCCAATGACATGGCGGCGTGGTTCCGGCCACCGGTCCTTCTGCCGTATAGGAGGCCGTGGTTGAGCGCGCGGGGGAGGTCGGCAACGTATACGAGCTGAGGCGCAACCCGCGGTACGACATCTCTTCTTGGTTGTTGAGCATTTTTGCAATTTTGGCCCCTTGCCCTTGATTATTTTCCCCTCTCATGATTCCCCTCGCCGTCTCCTTCTAGACCCTCCCGATCGCCAAAGACCAGCCGCAGACCGCCCCTAACTCTTCGTAGTGTGGCCGTCGAGACGGGTGGAGGACCAGCCATGGATATGGAGACCTGGTGTCTCAGAGTGCAGCAGTTCCAAGAGGACCTGCTTCAGGCGTGCGGGAGGTGCAGGAGGCGGTCAGGATTGTGACCATGTGCGAGGGGCCTCAAAATTCAAAACTGTGTTCGACGCTAATTTGTGCCAGAATTAAGCTATGTCTAAGCTATGCTTATCTATGGAGCTGGTCATTTTGTATGAATCAGCCCGAGTATATATGCATGGAGCTAGTATCCATCAAAGTGTATGCATGCCTCGTTCTAAACCACCAACACCTGTACCAGCGCCTAGTAAATACAACATGAAGAAAAGAGCTACTAATTATAATTTAATTAATTACTAGTTCATTTTGCAGGGATACACGTACGGTAAAAATTAGGCGTACGTATACGGTCCGGTCGGCGGCCGGCGGCGCGTTCGCATACGTATTGGCTACATGACCTGTGTAACAGGTTTATTTTGGCTAGGTGATGTCAATCCATTAAAGAGATAAGTACTACTCCCGTTGATCCGGCGCCTACTCCGATGATAAGATAAACACGCGCATGAAACTGACCGAAAGAGTCGCTTTTCATCCTGATCCATACGGCGTCTCTCCCTGGCTATAAAAAGACACGACGCTAGCTCCCAGAGAGGCCCCCGAGGACGCTAGCTCCCAGACCCCAATCAAAAACTCTTGTACAGCTTGTACTCGTTGGTTTGAAGAACTCTCGTGCACCACGGAGGCAGCCACCATACGCACGCCACAGCCAGCCCAAAAAACCAATCTCTGTTTCCTCAAACATCCATCCACAAGCACGTTTATCCATCGATCAGCACCCATACACACACGTATACCCGATCGGAAGCAAGAAGGGAGGCGTCATGGAGATTTCTAATGGTGAGAATCATGGTTAAATCTCTCTCTTTTTCTCTTTTCTCTCTACAGTACACACACATGCACACGCTGCCGCGCCGAGGCAGATACGTCCAACCCATGGACAAGACGGCGTCACCCCACTCCGGCGAGCCACACCGACGGGCGACGGTGGGGCAGCCGGCGTGCAAGCCGGCGCCGTTTCCACTACCACGAGCCTCGAGCGCGCGGCTGCCGGCGTGCAGCCCGGCGCCATCTCCGGCGCCACCAAGATGACGGCCCGAGGGCGCGCGGCTGCCGGCGTGCATCCGGAGCCACCAAGAAGACGGCCCTCGATGGCGCGGCCGCCGGCGTGTAGCCCGGCGCCAACTCCAACGCCCCCAAGACGGCGGCCCGAGGGCATGCAGCTGCCGGCGTGCATCCGGAGCCACCAAGAAGACGGCCCTCGATGGCGCGGCCGCCGGCGTACAGCCCGGCGCCATCTCCAACGCTACCAAGAGGACGGCCTCGACGGCGCGGCTGCCGGCGTGCAGCCTGGCGCCATCTCCGACGCCACCAAGATGACGGCCTCGACGGCGCGGCTGCCGGCGTGCAGCCTGGCGCCATCTCCGACGCCACCAAGATGACGGTCCGAGGGCGCGCGGCTGCCGGCGTGCAGCCCGGTGCCATCTCCAACACCACCGAGAGGACGGCCTCGACGGCGCGGCTGCCGGCGTGCAGCCCGGCGCTATCTCCAACGCCACCAAGAGGATGGCCTGGGCGCGGCTGCGGCGTGCCCGGCGCCACCTCCATCTCTTCCGCCACCAAGAGCACGGCCAGAAGCGTGAGGCTGCCGGCATGCAGCCGCTCATTGCCATCTCCGCTCGGTGTGGCGCGCCAAAGACGGCGATCTCGCGGCCGGCGGGCAGAGCGGCGCCATCTCTTCCCCATCGAACCTTGCGACTACGACGGCGCCAAGACGAGCGAAGGCAGCCGGCATGCATTCGGCGCCACGTCCATCTCAACAAGCCATGCTGCCTAAGACGGCGGCAGGGCTGTCGGCAGGCAACCTTTATTCACCTCCTACGGACGCCAACAAGGCAGCGGCCCGGCATGGCGCTGCCGGCGCGCAGCCCGGCACCATCTCTCCTCACATCGAGCCCGGCGCCTTCTTCACTCCGGCGAGGCGTGACGAAGACGAGTGATGGCGGGGCCGCTAGTATGCAAGTCGTCGCCATCTCCGCCTCCGCGAGCCATAGGTGATAGCATCGGGGTGTCCATCGTACAACCCGGTGCTAGCTCCATCTCCGTGAAGCCGGCGAGCATAGGAGAAAGTGCTGCCGACTTACAATCCGGCGTCATACGCCACCTCCATCTTCACGAGCCCGTGAGACGACGCTCTTGTCTAGGACGACAGCCGTGAACTCGGCGTCGGACCGAGACAAGGTGTCGACCACGTTGGCTGCACCGACTTGTGGGTGTGTGTCGGTTTTGCACTGATGCCGATCTCCGCCAACACTTACTCCTGCGAGGCATATACCCCTTGCGCACCCCGACGAGGCTGCTGGTCGTCGAGAAGTCCCAGCTGAGCGGACCCATGCTACTCCAACTCCAACTACACCGACGTCGTCAAGACCGACGAGGCACAACGGCGAGGGCGGGCGTGGCCGGAGCAAAGGCCACTCTACTCGCGGCGCGTGTGCGGCGAGGACGGGCTGCGCCGCCACACACACCACCACCACATCATGCATGGAGAACGCGGGCGGCGAAGACGACCACACGGCTTAATCGGAGGTGTCTCGCGGCGTAACCCGCGGGAGTAATTAACCGGGTGCCTTCCGAGGCCCCGGGAACCATGAGATCGCAATCGCCATAGTCAGGCTGGCCGCGCAAGCAGGCCAAGCGCACTGTATTAGGGATTTGTACTTTATTTCTCCACGAGAGATTAATGAAATGCATCTTCCCTACCTTTTCTTGTGTACTACGGTACACTGGCACGCCCGCATTTCTTTTTCTTTACCCCGGCGCATGAGAAATAACACGCTACCATCCTTCTTCCCTCGAGTAGCCTCCGTTCGACTTTTCCAGAACGTTTTTCTCGTGTCAAACAAATTGGCATGCCCGGTGGGACGTGGTTCTCCTCCCATCTTTGCTCCGTTGTGGTCGTCAGAATCGTCTTCGCCCGTTCACTCAACCCACACAGCATCCTGCATGACAAGCCAACGGCGAGGACCTCCGTTGATCAAAGGTCATCTTCATGCAGGAGGAATCCCCCACGCCATCAACGCGGAGCCCTGGGTGATCCACTTTGGATCATCCTTTCCGCCCATGGTGGTCGTCGAGGTCGGCACCAAGATGTTCATGCACCAAGCCCAGAGCCAGCGCAATTCCAAACTGCGTGATCCAAGAAGGCGCAAAGGGCATCCGCCATGGCCAGAAAGAGCGCCATGAGTTGATGCTCGGCGCGCCCTGTTGAAGGAGTCAACGGGATATGGCGTCAAAGGGGATGGGCGCTACGCCTCTCTTCCAACGTCGTGACTAGCGGCGGAGCGGTGTCGCCGCCCCTACCCGCCGCACCCGGAGCTGCCGACGCCAACACCTAGGCGCACCGGAGTGGAGCTTCTTGGAGGCTTGGAAGCCGCCTCCGGTGACCTGCGGAGACTCATGGCAAACGCCCGTTTGTCAGAAAGCCCGCATCCACTAAGGAAATACAGGAGGAAGTGCCGTAAGGTACAACGCCTTCACCAGCTATTAAGCTCCCGCATCACCAGGAGTACGGTTCTTGCGGAAGATTGGTCCCTCGGCGCAAGGGACCTCGCGGATGAGGTGTTCACATGTACTAGCACTGAACCATCAGAGGTCAAGTTGGTGGTGAGAAGAGCCATCATGAAGGAGTTCTGGAAACGGTACTCCCGAAAAGAGTCCGTCTTGCCGGGCCCAACGCTCTCCATCAACCTTGAAGATCCTCGAAGAAGCATGTGTGCACCATGCTGCCACACTTCGGCGATCAATGGCCGCACCATCCCCAACGACAACAGGTTCGCCGTTCTTCGGAACGAGGTACCTGCACCACGTGGATAAGACCTGCGGCAGGAGTTCCACCGCTTGCAAGATCAAATGAATAGCATCCAGAGGCGGCTCCATGAGCAAGGAGCGCCAAGTTCTTCATCAGCACAAGCTGGGGGCAGGATTAGGCACCAAGCCCCTAGTCACCGTCCTCAACATGAGCGCCATACCTTGGCGCCCCGACGCCAACATTCACCCATTAGACATGCACACCGGGGGCATCCTAACATGCCCCCACGTTGGAACCGTTGGTCACGACATCAAGATGACGAGAGGGACCCTCGTCCCACTCAACAGTGGCGACCTAGGGATCCTCCACGAGATGCACTTCCACCACGGCCTTCATCCCCGCCTAGGCGTGGAGAGCGACTCCAAGTGCGCCCTGCAAGGGACGTGCCTACCACACCAATGCCGCGAGCTGCACCGCCTCTTCTACCAACTCCACCAGCACCCTCAAGAACCCGGCAGGTCCTCACAGAGAACCAACGCAAGCGCGAGAGGCGCCGGAGGAATCGCCAAGTTCTTTACAAAGAACTCGAAGACCTGGTGCTCCGCCATACCCAAGTTCGGGTACGACCCGATGGTGGGGTCATTCAAGAAAGTGATAGGATCGGCTTCCGCATCTCTCCAAACCTAGAGCGGCACGAGCGGTACAATTACCTGCTCAGCCGCCTCGCTCCAAAACCACGCAAGATGCCCTTAGGGGGTGTCGAACAAAAGGGCGAAGCGGTTCCACCACCGCTTCCTTCAACAAATCCTCAACAAGGCGATGAACAGGCGATGGACACATCGTCATCTTCGCCTCCTCGGAGGCAAAAGACACCAACACCGACAGCCACGCCAATGGAGGGCGTCGAGGAGACTCCAGCCGCAACTGCCTCCAACCCCGAGGCGGATCTTGGGGCTTCAACCTCCGTTGCCCCGGGAAAAGACAAGATGCCTCCCACAAAACCTCCGCTTACCTCTCCGCAAGGGGCAGAAGATCGGAGATGATGCCCTTCAGAGGGGGATGGAAAGGAAAAGGAGGCAACAAAGAAGAACCTTGCTTTGTGCGGCTTGTGCAGTCGCCCAAGGCTTGAGCCAAACGACGGTTGGCAACCTCCTCAAGTCACCCACGAGTTTGGCTATCCCTCGGATGAGGAGATCGTGCCGAACCCCAAAGCTGACTTCAAGAAGGCTTTCTTGCCACGCCTCGGCCATGTACTTTCATGGTTCAAGGGCACTGACGCGGAGGCCAAGGCCAACGCTTCTACAAGGGAAGAGGGAGCAAGATCCACTGCCCCATGCCTTCCCATCATGGCAGGGAAAGGCTCACTTTCTGATGGAGACTCGGGATATCACCCGAACATTTCGCCGCGACTCTACACCGACATCACCTCAAGACTCCCATGAGATCCCGACGAGTTGTTGCAGGTTGCAAGTCGACCTAGAGACAAGACACGCCTAAGGTCTGTCGCACTTCGGAGTGTGACGGACAGATCAACCAAAGAGGAAGGGATTGACAACTACGCCGACGATGAAGAGAGCTTCTCCGACTCTTCTTCCACCTCTTCGTTGGAGAAACTTACAAACTCCCCTCCATACCACGAGCTCGCCCCTTCGGTCCTATCGGACTGTGAAGATGGCCTTGAAGATCTCCATACCGCACCAGCCCACATGGCGGTAGACGGTGGAAAGAACGACGGCTCTGCATCCGCGCAGGCTAGTGCAGCGGCGGGGAGAGAAGCTGCACTGGAAGAAGAGATGAAGGAGCAGCGCCAGAAGATTGATCAATTGACATCAAAACTCGACCAGTTCATCGAGCTCATGATGAACAACAGCAACAACAACGGTGTCCCGCCACAAAGCGTACCACCAGGAGTAGTAGACCCACAAGTGGAGGAGTTGCAGGCGGGCGCTCTAACAAGTGTGCCATCCCATCATGAGCGCCAACACGAAGAAACAAGCACACATGCTCGCCAGTGGGCTAGACCCTCTGGTCCAGCCGACACAACGCCACAACAAAGCATGCTGAAAGGCTACCACGACATGCTTAAAGACATGGTGGACAAAAGATTCGAGCAATTGAAGGTCGATAATGCTCCTCGCACCACGGGGAGCGAGCTGGAGAAGCCCTATGAATCATGGCACGACCTGGTGTCATTCCCTGCAGGGTGGCACCCACCAAAGTTCCGTCAATTCGATGGGACGGGTGATGCAAGGGAGCACTTGGCGTACTTCGAGGCGGCGTGCGGGGACACTGCAAACAACGCGTCACTTCTCCTTCGACAATTTTCAGGGTCGTTAACCGGCCCTGCCTTCCACTGGTACAGCCGCCTGGCTGTTGGATCCATCGAAAGTTGGTCAGGCATGAAGGAAGTCTTCAAGAAGCACTTCGTCGCCATGAAGAAGGACTTCTCCGTCGTCGAGCTTGCACAGGTTCGTCAACGACGAGATGAGTCCATCGACGAGTACGTCATTCGCTTCCGCAACAGCTATGTGCGGCTCGCTCGGGAGATGCACCTTGAGGATGCCATCGAGATGTGCGTCCACGGGATGCAACAACATTGGTCACTCGAGGTCTCTCGGCGCGAGCCTAGGACCTTCAGTGCTCTTAGCACGGCAGTGGCAGCAACAAAGCTTGAGTTCGAGAAATCACCACAGATCATGGAGCTCTACAAGAACGCCACTATATTTGACCCGTCCAAGCGCTTCGCATCAACATCCAAGCCAACCAATAATGGGGCCAAGATGAAGGCACCGGCAGAGGCAAACGCCACTAGGGTCTTCTCCTCCACACCCCAAGGCAATGTGCCAATGTTGGGCGCAAGAGGCGAGCAAGCTGGAGTAAGGCAACGACCCACGATGCAAGAGCTCCTCAAGAAGCAATACATCTTCCGCAGAGAGCTGGTGAAGGACATGTTCAACCAACTGATGGAACATCGAGCCTTGAACCTTCCAGAAGCTCGAAGACCCGATCAACTGGGAATGACAGATAATGCTTTGTTTTGCCCATATCATAGGTACGTGGGACACGTCATCGAGGACTGCATCGCCTTCAAGGAATGGCTCCAGAGAGCCGTCAATGAAAAGAGGATCAACTTGGACCCGGAAGCTATCAATCCAGATTACCAAGCTGTGAACATGGTGAGCGTAGTTCTACCCTCTTCATCAAGGCAAGGCGATGAATATGAAGATGGATGGGCGCCCCTCTCACAAGTTGAGGGCCAACTATCCAACCTCATCCTGGCGACAGCATCAACCACCTCTCCTTCAACAGGATTCTACACCAACCATGTCCATGGAGAAGCCTTGGAGCACGGTCCGTCGGAAGCCATACCCAAGGGACCTTCCAACCCGACCTCCTCGTCTGACATCATCAACACGCTCTCCCCCAACAATTCTAAGGCGAGTTGATCCAAGCCAACGCCGTCCCCCACCGAGGTTCGTCCTCAAGTCCGAGGGAGATGAGTCATTCCCCCGACCAGGGCGGGGATTACGCACTTTGGCGCAGTTCCTACCCCATGGTTGGGACCAAGGGCCAACAGAGGGTGTTGAAGGAATACAAGATGAGGCCCGCTCCTCTCAAGCGCGAAACACGGCAAGTTGCAACGTCGTCCTCGACTACAAGGATGTGCCTAGCTCCGAGTCGGACGACATGTTCACTCCTGAAGAGCAAGAGGCGTTCCACGCCGAAGGTGCCACAAAGAACCCGCAGGTGGAAGAGGTGAACATGAACCTGCGTGGGGGAAAGGTCTTACCCGACCCCCTGAAGGCCAAGCAAACAAGAGTGGACAAGCCGGCGGCCCAGAAGGAGGCAACACCGCATGAAGAGACACCAGAAGCGCATGATGGTGGGAAGGCGAAACCACAGGACATCGACTACAACATCATCGCCCACCTCAAGCGAATTCCAGCGCTCCTGAGTGTGCACGACGCGCTCATGCTAG
This sequence comes from Avena longiglumis, assembly GCA_030063025.1. Taxonomy (NCBI): domain Eukaryota; kingdom Viridiplantae; phylum Streptophyta; class Magnoliopsida; order Poales; family Poaceae; genus Avena; species Avena longiglumis. The sequence goes on along the minus strand of CP125974.1, from coordinate 52,008,452 downwards.
TGCCAAACCTGCGTGAAGCCCTCATCAAGGCGCTCCAGGCTCCAGAGATCTATGAAGTGTGCATGGCGAAGCATCGTCTCTTTGCTAATCCCTTGTTCGTGAATGAGATCACGTTCGACGAAGAGGACAATCTCATAGAAGATGGTGCCCATAACCGCCCACTTTACGTGGAGGGAAACATCGGGGCCGCGCATCTTCGTCGGATCCTCATCGACCAGTGGTCCGTCAGGAACATACCGCCCGTCCGGAGTTTGAAACGGGCAGTTTTCACTTGGGCGACACGAGTCCACCGACGTGATGATATGCGGCCGACAACCAAGGGAAGCCAACACTGGGGGCCATCACGGTGAAGATCCAGATGTCTACATTCATCTTCAAGGTGCGGTTCTTTGTCATCGAAGCGAACACCTCCTACTCGGCTCTCTTAGGGAGGCCTTGGATCCACAAATATCGTGTGGTGCCTTCTACCCTTCACCAATGCCTAAAGTTCCTCGACGGCAACGGCACACAACAACGCATCATCGGCAACACCAACCCCTACACCGTGCAAGAGTCGCATCATGCAGATGCGAAGTACTATTTCCCCGTCGAAGACAGCGACCAACATGTCGGGCGGACAACACCAGCGGTTGATGTCTTAATCAAACCGGGTGTTGCGCCAGTCGCAGAAGCACGACAGCTCATCATATCATGCTCCCCCGCGGACGCACGGGGTTCCTCCTCTTGCAGTCGAAGGAACCCTGGGCGTAGACGATCTTCCTCGACTGTGCAACATGACTACAAGCCCTTCCCCCAGGACGGGATGGGGAGCTCTACCCCGATCTTGCTGGGGGCAAGCTCTTCTACGCCTGCCCCGGTAGCCCCGTTGCTATTGAAGGCAAGGTACCAGAAGTCCACGCCAATCACGTTGAGGTGCCCAGGAAGGACCGAAGGCATTGATCGGCAGCAATGATGCGCCTCGATCACTGCTGGGTGCAACACTCCAAAAGGAAGGTGCACCCACTCATCCGGGGTGGTTAGGAGGAGAATAAAGGAGATAGAGGAAGCTGCGGGGAGCTCGTGTCATGCAGCCCCCATCCCTCTACATATCCACGGCTTCTCCATTGGAGGTTTGGGCTATCCCAAGTTCATCTGGGTCTAGAACCCAAACTATTTTCTATAAAGTTCCACAGGTACAACATTGTGACTCCATATTTGAGCTTCCCCAACCTCGCGGTGATACAGAAGAAGCGCTATCCACAATGAAGGCCGAGCCCAAGATGGCTCGCTTGCTGGAGAAGGCGGGGTTCACGCTTCGGCAAAACAGTAGAATACCGCCGCCACCCGCGGTTTGCGAGGCATGGTGGAGGCAAGCCGAGGACCTCATCAAGCAGAAGGGCAAGACTCGGACCAAGTTCGGGCTTGGGTACACCCACCCGGGTGGCCACGACGATGAAGAAGAAGGAGGACTCAACGGCGTCGCACAAGTCACGTGCCATGCTACGTCTGTCTCTTCACGAGACGACATGGAACTGCCACGTCATGGCCTTCACCGCCAAAACTCCATCGACGACGCGCCGGTCAAGGAAGAAGAAGAGGTCGAACCACGCTGGCTCCACAGGAGATGGAAGACGGTGGTCAGCCCACCATCGATGAACTTGTCGAAGTCAACCTCGGAACCGAGGACGATCCACGTCCCACTTTCGTCAGCTCCACGCTGACGGAAGAGGAACGGGAAAGCTATCGACGCTTCTTGATGGAGTATCGAGATTGCTTCGCTTGGAGCTACAAAGAGATGCCGGGGCTCGACCCTCGTGTCGCTACACACAAGCTGGCGATTGACCCAACACCGCCCGTCAAGCAGCCTCCCACGGCGTCCGAGTTTCAAGACCAAGTCATCGCCGAGGTCGATAAATTAATCATTGCAGATTTCATCAAAGAGGCGAAATACACCGAGTGGCTCGCAAACATCGTCCCGTGGAGAAGAAGAATGGCGTGCGGGTGTGCCAAGACTTCGCGACCTAAATCGAGCATGCCCCAAAGATGACTTCCCCCAATCACGGAAATGGTCGACTCAACCACGGGCCATGGTGCGCTATCCTTCATGGATGGTTCGTCAGCTACAACCAAATCAAGATGGATCTGGACGACGCCATCAACACCGTGTTCAGGACCCCGAAGGGAAACTTCTACACAGTCATGCCATTCGGCTTGAAGAATGCTGGTGCGACGTACCAGCGGGCCATGAAATACATCCTCGGCGACCTGATCCACCATTCGGTGGAGTGCTACGTAGATGACATGGTGGTGAAGACCAAGGACCGCCGGGATCATCAGGAGGACCTCCGGGTCATCTTTGAGCGCCTACGTCGACACCAGCTCAAGATGAACCCGTTGAAATGTGCCTTCGCCGTTCAATCAGGCCTCTTCCTAGGCTTCGTTGTCCATCATCGAGGCATAGAGATCGAACCGAATAAGATCAAGGCCATCCTCAACATGCCACCACCTTGTAATCTCAAGGAATTGAGAGGTTTACAAGGGAAGTTGGCGTACATCCGTCGCTTCATCTCCAACCTCTCGGGACGCATCCAACCCTTCTCAAGTCTCATGAAGAAAGGAGCTCCGTTCGTATGGGATGAAGGGTGTCAAAGAGGATTCGACGACATCAAGAAGTACTTACTTAACCCACCTGTTTTGGCAGCTCCTGTAAAAGAGCGCCCTCTTATTCTATACATTGCAGCGCAGCCTACTTCAATAGGTGCTCTTCTCGCTCAGCACAATGAGGAAGGGAAGGAAGTGGCTTGCTACTACCTGAGCCGCACCATGGTGGGCGCTGAGCGAAACTACTCAATAGAAGTTATGCTTGGCGCTTATATTCGCATTGAAGAAGTTGAGGCACTACATGCTAGCACTCCAAATCCAGCTTGTTGCTAGAGCGGATCCCATAAGGTACGTGCTAAGTCAGCCTGCACTAATGGGGCGACTCGGAAAATGGGCATTGCTCATGATGGAGTTTGACATCACCTTTGTGTCTCAGAAAGCGATCAAGGGCCAAGCCTTGGCGGAGTTCCTTGCGGCGCATCCCGTCCCTGACGACTCTCCGCTCATCACCAACCTCCCCGACGAGGAGGTTTTCACCGCGGAGGTCGAGGCTCCATGGGAGCTCTACTTCGATGGTGCTTCGCGCACGGAGGCCGACCCTGATGGCACACCCAAGCGGAGAGCAGGAGCAGGATTGGTGTTCAAGACTCCACAAGGAGGGGTGATGTATCACTCATTCTCCCTTCTCAAGGAAGAATGCTCCAACAACGAGGCGGAGTACGAGGCGCTCATCTTTGGCCTCCTCCTAGCACTCTCCATGGAGGTCCGTTCTTTACGGGCCTATGGTGATTCCCAGCTCATCGTTCGGCAAGTCAACGACATCTACGAGGTACGCAAGCCGGGACTGGTGCCATACTACGGTGCGGCCCGGAAGCTTATGGATAAATTCCAACATGTTGAAATTCTCCATGTCCCGCGAAGCAGGAATGCACCTGCCGATGCCTTGGCAAAACTGGCGTCGGCACTGGTGCTCCCAGGTGATAAATCCACGCAAGTGACGGTGGAAGAAAGGTGGCTTCTTCCCGCTGTCCTAGAACTCATCCCGGAGGAAGAAGAAGTCAACACCATCACGACGAACGTCGTGGAGGAGGACGAGTGGCTACAACCCTTCCTCAACTACTTCAAGCACGGCAGCCTCCCCGATGACCCCGTCGAGAGGCGCCAACTCCAACGGCGACTTCCCTCCTATGTGTATAAGGCCGGCGTCTTGTACAGACGATCTCATGGGCAAGAGATTCTACTTCGGTGCGTCAACCAAGATGAAGCCAAAAAGATCTTGCAAGAGGTGCACCACGGGGTCTGCGGTGGACACCAAGGTGGGGCCAAGATGTACCATGCCATACGCCTGGCGGGGTACTATTGGCCCGGCATCATGAAGGACTGCCTCCAGGTAGCTAGGTCATGCCATGGTTGCCAAATCCATGGCGACTTCAAGCATCAGCCGCCAGTTCCTCTACACCCCACCATTCCCTCATGGCCATTCGATGCCTCGGGGATTGACGTCATCGGACCCATCGATCCACCATCTTCCAGGGGGCATCGTTTCATCCTTGCAGCGACGGACTACTTCTCCAAGTGGGCGGAGGCCGTTCCGCAAGGGAGGTGAAGAGCGACAACGTCATCAACTTCCTAGAGCGAATATCATACATCGCTTTGGGATACCACACCGTATCACCTCCGACAACGGCAAGGCATTCAAATCCAACAAGATGTACAGGTTCATGGAGAAGTACAAGATCAAGTGGAACTACTCCACCGGCTACTACCCTCAAGCCAATGGAGCAATCGAGGCCTTCAACAAGACGCCGGCAAGATACTCAAGAAGACGGTGACAAGACATAGAAGGACTGGCCCGACCGTCTCTTCGAAGTCTCTATGGGCGCAGCATTCTGGTCGTACCCCAACTCGTCTACACCCTATTCCCTTGTCTATGGGAGCGAGGCGGTACTTCCATTGGAGGTCCAACTACCCTCTCTTCGTGTCGCCATCCAAGATGAACTCACCAAAGATGAACAGGTACAACTGCGATTCCAGGAGCTTGACGCCCTGGAGGAGGAGCGTCTCCAAGCCCTGCAGAACTTGGAGCTTTACCGTCAAAACATGGTGAGAGCTTACGGCAAGCTCGTGAGGCAACGCGTCTTTCGGAAGGGCGAGCTAGTGCTTGTCCTCAGGCGCCCCATCGTCGTCACGCACAAGACGAAGGGGAAGTTCGAGCCAAAGTGGGAAGGACCCTACGCCATCGAGCAAGCCTACGACGGGGGTGCATACCAGCTGGTCGATCCTCAAGGAGCCCGGCCCATGCCTCCAATCAACGGAAGGTTTCTTAAAAAATATTTCTGCTAAATATTTGCTTCTTCCGTTGCCTTTCTTTTTCCGTTTTTTTTCTATGGGGAGTCCTTCAGTCGGCTCAAGTCCATGATGCATTCTCCTTTGCATAGTGTGGATCGTCTGTTTTCCCCCAATAACAAAAAAAACCGGCTTTCCCTAAACATACTGTGCTGGTGATTGAAGATTTGGCTGCCTTAGGACTTGTCGGAGGGCGGCACGAGGCGCCAAATTGCAAGTGGAGCGACACCTACACCCACAAAGCACGACACGTACCAAGTGCATGCTTCTAGAGGCAGTGGAGAAGATCATTTGGGCACTTCAGCGTACCGAGACTCCACGCCGCTCATGCTCCCCGGCGTGCCTCGCGTTCGTAGAGGCTCACACCCTGGGGAAGACCATAGGAAAAGATCATGAAAAGGCTGCCCGACTCGGTGCGTAGCCGCGTGACAACCCTGGGGTGTGCCACAAAAAGCTCCAGATAAAGTGCCAAGAGGGTTCCTTAGTCCACCAAGGTGAACGGTGCCTTCCAAGTTCCCAAGATGGCTCCCCAAGTGAAGAAAGAAGAAGAGAATCTCAGAAGTTCAAGCCAAAAAAACAAAAAAAAAGTATCTCCAAGAGTGCAAGCAATCTCATGAAGTCCATGGTCACCCAAGTGGACCTCGCAAGCAGTCCCCGTAGGAGGGCAAAAATACATAAACTCCAAGACGCAAGTCTAAACCGTTCCAAGCATAAGAGAACCACTCGAAGGAAGGCGGAAGGTAGCTGTTCACCACCCCTCAATAAGGCGCGAAAGTTTCAGAGCTGTTGTCCCAAAGCCTTACTCCCTCGTTTTACCATTCCCAAGTCTCTGGGTTCGGGGGGTATCGTGCAGGGGGCATGGCTGAGCCGTGGGGCTCCTCGGTACCAGGATGGGCTAGAGTATGATTCTCTGCTGCCTCTTGGAAGCATCTCCGAAGACGGCGTCTCCACACACGTACACGGAAGGACGAAGTTGTAATCGTCATGGTCTTGCGACGATTCTCGAAGACAAGTCCTTCGGCGGCCTTTTCCAATGTCACACATATAGCTAGTGTATAACGGGAAAGCCAACATTTTGAAAATCCAAAACCAAAACCATGTTTTTAAACCATGTTTTCTCTCGATTTCATGTTTTCCGTCTCTTATGGGTTTTATTCCATGAGCAAATACTCGGCCATATGCTTGGTCATATGCTTTTACTAGCGCCTTCAACTTCAAGTGTCTCCACCAGCCTACCACGGCAACACCGGGCTGGTGTCAACGCTGATGTCTTTTCAGCATCTCATCAACGCCGACACATGAGGATACGGGAGCAGTGCAGTGCGCCAGTGCGGCTAACACGAATCTGTGAAACCCATCAATCTAGTCGGTTGGCACTGCTGCAGCTATGCAGTCGCGACTACGTCGATAAATTTCCTCCCAAGACACGGCATGATATTGCGTTGTGCAAAGGAGAAACCGACAATGTTTTGCTGGTTGGCGCTATGGCGGCTATATGGCCCAGCAAATTTCATCAAATATATATGAAAGTGGAAGGATTTACCCACGTACCCCTACGTGATGAACCAAGGCAGCAACAAAATATTTGCGCCAAATTGGTTTCTCGCCAAGTCGAGTCCGATTAAACTGTCGAACTCCACTTGGCGGGGGCATTTGTTCGACGCTAATTTGTGCCAGAATTAAGCTATGTCTAAGCTATGCTTATCTATGGAGCTGGTCATTTTGTATGAATCAGCCCGAGTATATATGCATGGAGCTAGTATCCATCAAAGTGTATGCATGCCTCGTTCTAAACCACCAACACCTGTACCAGCGCCTAGTAAATACAACATGAAGAAAAGAGCTACTAATTATAATTTAATTAATTACTAGTTCATTTTGCAGGGATACACGACGGTAAAAATTAGGCGACGATACGGTCCGTCGGCGGCATGCGTTCGCAGATACGTATTGGCTACATGACCTGTGTAACAGGTTTATTTTGGCTAGGTGATGTCAATCCATTAAAGAGATAAGTACTACTCCCGTTGATCCGGCGCCTACTCCGATGATAAGATAAACACGCGCATGAAACTGACCGAAAGAGTCGCTTTTCATCCTGATCCATACGGCGTCTCTCCCTGGCTATAAAAAGACACGACTCTAGCTCCCAGAGAGGCCCCCGAGGACGCTAGCTCCCAGACCCCAATCAAAAACTCTTGTACAGCCTGTACTCGTTGGTTTGAAGAACTCTCGTGCACCACGGAGGCAGCCACCATACGCACGCCACAGCCAGCCCAAAAAAACCAATCTCTGTTTCCTCAAACATCCATCCACAAGCACGTTTATCCATCGATCAGCACCCATACACACACGTATACCCGATTGGAAGCAAGAAGGGAGGCGATGGAGATTTCTAACGGTGAGAATCATGGTTAAATCTCTCTCTTTTTCTCTTTTCTCTCTACAGTACACACACATGCACACGCTGCCGCGCCGAGGCAGATACGTCCAACCCATGGACAAGACGGCGTCACCCCACTCCGGCGAGCCACACCGACGGGCGACGGTGGGGCAGCCGGCGTGCAAGCCGGCGCCGTTTCCACTACCACGAGCCTCGAGCGCGCGGCTGCCGGCGTGCAGCCCGGCGCCATCTCCGGCGCCACCAAGATGACGGCCCGAGGGCATGCAGCTGCCGGCGTGCATCCGGAGCCACCAAGAAGACGGCCCTCGATGGCGCGGCCGCCGGCGTGCAGCCCGGCGCCAACTCCAACGCCCCCAAGACGGCGGCCCGAGGGCATGCAGCTGCTGGCGTGCATCCGGAGCCACCAAGAAGACGGCCCTCGATGGCGCGGCCGCCGGCGTACAGCCCGGCGCCATCTCCAACGCTACCAAGAGGACAGCCTCGACGGCGCGGCTGCCGGCGTGCAGCCTGGCGCCATCTCCGACGCCACCAAGATGACAGCCTCGACGGCGCGGCTGCCGGCGTGCAGCCTGGCGCCATCTCCGACGCCACCAAGATGACGGTCCGAGGGCGCGCGGCTGCCGGCGTGCAGCCCGGTGCCATCTCCAACACCACCGAGAGGACGGCCTCGACGGCGCGGCTGCCGGCGTGCAGCCCGGCGCCATCTCCAACGCCACCAAGAGGACGGCCTAGACGGTGCGGCTGCCGGCGTACGGCCCGGCGCCACCTCCATCTCTTCCGCCACCAAGAGCACGGCCTCGAGAACGTGAGGCTGCCGGCGTGCAGCCCGCTCCATCGCCATCTCCGCCCGTGTGGCGCGCTAAAGACGGCAGTCTCGCGACCCGGCGGGCGTGAAGGCGCCATCTCTTCCCCATCGAACCTTGCGACTACGACGGCGCCAAGACGGGACGAGAAGCCGGCATGCATTCGCGCCACGCCCATCTCAACAAGCCATGCCTAAGACGGCGACGGGGCTGTCGGCGGGCAGCCCAACCTTTATTCACCTCCTACGGACGCCAACAAGACGACGGCCCCGACGGCGCGCGGCTGCCGGCGCGCAGCCCGGCACCATCTCTCCTCCCATCGAGCCCGGCGCCTTCTTCACTCCGGCGAGGCGTGACGAAGACGAGTGATGGCGGGCGCTAGTATGCAAGTCGTCGCCATCTCCGCCTCCGAAATATAGGCGATAGCATCGGGTGTCCATCGTACAACCCGGTGCTAGCTCCATCTCCGTGAAGCCGGCGAGCATAGGAGAAAGTGCTGCCGACTTACAATCCGGCGTCATACGCCACCTCCATCTTCACGAGCCCGTGAGACGACGCTCTTGTCTAGGACGACAGCCGTGAACTCGGCATCGGACCGAGACAAGGTGTCGACCACGTTGGCTGCACCGACTTGTGGGCGTGTGTCGGTTTTGCACTGATGCCGATCTCCGCCAACACTTACTCCTGCGAGGCATATACCCCTTGCGCACCCCGACGAGGCTGCTGGTCGTCGAGAAGTCCCAGCTGAGCGGACCCATGCTACTCCAACTCCAACTACACCGACGTCGTCAAGACCGACGAGGCACAACGGCGAGGGCGGGCGTGGCCGGAGCAAAGGCCACTCTACTCGCGGCGCGTGTACCGACGAGGACACGGGCTCTGCCGCCGCCCACACACACACCACCACCACATCATGCATGGAGAACGCGAAGCGAAGACGACCACACGGCTTAATCGGAGGTGTCTCGCGGCGTAACCCGCGGGAGTAATTAACCGGGTGCCTTCCGAGGCCCCGGGAACCATGAGATCGCAATCGCCATAGTCAGGCTGGCCGCGCAAGCAGGCCAAACGCACTGTATTAGGGATTTGTACTTTATTTCTCCACGAGAGATTAATGAAATGCATCTTCCCTACCTTTTATTGTGTACTACGGTACACTGGCATGCCCGCATTTCTTTTTCTTTACCCGGCGCATGAGAAATAACACGCTACCATCCTTCTTCCCTCGAGTAGCCTCCGTTCGACTTTTCCAGAACGTTTTTCTCGTGTCAAACAAACTGGAGCGTGGACTCTCCTCGCTGTCGCTGTAACCGGCAACAATGCCATAAAATTTCTGCTCCTAATTCTGTATTGCTCTTGATAGTCAAGTCAAGTACCACTCTTTCACAGTGAAGTTCACGAGTCTGATTTTTTCTACTCCCTATGAAATTATTAGCCTTGAGAAAATTTCTGCTATGTCATTGTGTCCGGGTGATGACTTTTTTTTTGCATAAATGATGACTAATGATTTATTTTCTTGAACTTCAAACAGTCCTCTGTTTGTATGTCGCTAAACATGCATTCACCTTATGTTACAGTAATCGTGAAAACTATTTGAAAACCACCTCCTTGCTGACACTAGGTTCTAACTGACTAATTGCCTCTAAACTCTACAAACAACCATTAATGTTGTCTGTGCACATCATTACACGAAAAAATGGGTTTTCCTAATTCTAGTTCTGTGTCGAAAATGCCAAGAAGTGGTGTTATGTGCTTTCTTTTATTATATACATGTCATCCGTAAATTTTGTTGGCTACAATTATGTATACAAAATGACATAGTACATGTGAGCAATAGTAATAGTAAGTGCCTGAGCTACGTTTTCTCAAAAAAAAAAAGATGACTGAGTCAACCTATTAATTTGCTGCTTGGTGTTCAATCTGTTAAAATTTCCATTCAAAAAAAAACTCCTACAATTGATTATAAATACTTCATACAAATCAACCGGTAGGAAGTAACAATGCACGAGCACGTGGGCTAAATAGACAAATCAGTAATCCGAGACCGATAATTAGAACCGGTACGTCGTGCAGTATATTGTATCGAATGTATGTCGTCTATCCGTAGCAACGCACGGGCATTATGCTAGTGTGCTTTTAAAAGTGGAAAGTTAACCGCAGAAAAAAATATGATTCTTCACGTTAGCATGAGGACTTAGAATTGGACTCTGGTATATCAGAAAAGAAATCCTCGCTTTATTCATGCTGCAACGCATGTTGCACGAGTATTACCCAACATGCCACTGTTGAGTCAAACTAGATGGTTCTTTTGGAAAGAAAAAACCTAACCCGATCACTCCTTTCCCGTAGAGTAAAGGCGCAAGCATTTAACGTAGCATCGTGGCAACACACGGGCGTTCAACTAGTATACTATTAAAAGGATTTGGATCGTTCGTCCTAATACATTTCCGTCTGTGATAAATACGTTTTCAGGCTCGGAGCTGCTGCGTCGCGCGTGGAGGTGTAGGCCTCCTGCCAGTTATGCATGTAGGCGGCACCGGATACGGACAGGACCGGGGAGCATAGGTGAGGGGTGGACGAGAGCGCTCGGGCTGCGGAGTTCGGCCCAATATCCTCCTCCACGCCGAGTCCCCGTACCCAGGAGCTCGGCCGCTGAGGCCGCCGGCCAGCCAGGATTGGAGGGCCGCCCTTTCCGGTTAGAATTGGAGTGCCACCGTCGCTGAGTTTGTTCCCTGTTCCTTCAAATCCATTCATCACCCACTATCTAATCGATTTGGAGCACCGCCATTGCAGGCCGGATTGGAGCGCCACCGCCGCTGAGTTTTTTCCCCGTTCCTTCAAATCCATTCACCACCCACAATCAAATCGATTGCCGTTGACAAGATTGGACGAGCTCACTTTTGTTCGGGCTTATAGCTCCTATGCGACGTCTTTACGTGGAATTGGAAGAAAAACGACATCGTTGCAAACAATAGCTGGCATGCGATGGTTGTGAGGCGGCAAATAGCTCCCGTGCGACACTTCTACTTAACCCCACGAGACCGTCAATGAATTCGAATCAGCTGAGCACAGTAGGACCCACAGCCTCTCCACGTCACGGCGGAACTCACCTGATGTCCACCTCATATTGTGGGACCCACCCTGTGGTCGAAGAGAGCCGTTGGCCCCGATCCGTCCCCGCACCCGAGCACTCCCGCCACCGTTCCAGCATCTCATCCCCTTCCGTTTTCTTCTCCGGCGAGCAAGTGCGGCAACGCCGGCGAGGGATGTCGAGCTCTGCTTCCTCCCACCGCTCATGGCCTCGGTATGGTGCGGTGCCGATGAGGAGGTGCCCCGATTGCCCCCGTACCGCGCCCCTGAAGCGGCTTGTCACATCCACCGACAAGAACGACAACATTGGCCAGGAATTTGTGAAGTGTGAGAGCAAGCCCGAGCCGGGAAAGGTGAGATCTGAGTGTTCCGAGCGCCAATTTCTCGCTTTTCTTTCGAAATTTCATGCATTTCATCGAATTTGGGATTTAGGGTTCATCTCTGCGATTTCAGGAACTGCCAAAATGTGGGTATTTTGAGTGGCTTGATGAGTACATCGAGCGAATTGGGGTGGAGGTAGCATCCCGGGAGCTCGAAAACCCGTTCGTGGTGGAGCAATTGGGATGTGGCAACCCCATTTCCGCTGGTACTACGGTGGATGCGGAAGTGAAGGCCGAGCTGAAGAAGATGAACAAGCAGCTAAGGCAAATCATCGAATTGAAGAAGCAGGACAATCTGATGGCCTTTTTTTTTATTTTTGTGTAATTTCTCTCGGATTAGTTTATCTCCTCATCGTTAGTCATTAGACAGCGCAGTCAGTGTTCGAGTGATGCTTTGTAATGGATGTAATGGTCTATGTCTTTGGCTTGAATAAAATGCAACACAAATTCGGGCTAATTTTGAGCTGCTCTGTTTTCGAAATCAGTGTTCCTTCAGTTTCGTCAGTTTCTTCAGTGTTTATTTTATCAGTGTACAGGGGGCGCCCGTGTGCAGGGAAGGGGGAGGGGTTGAAAAGTAAAAAAACAATTGACGAGGATTGAAAAAGGCTAAACCCAAATATAACTTATCCATGCCAAAATAGACGTATCCAGGTCAATAGTAACTATATGTTGATTGGGCAAAAAAAATGGTACTCATGTTACAATCTAAATAGGGACATGTGGATCTGCAGATACTCGTACTCAGGTCGCAATCTTTTTTTTTTGCGAAAGTAAATATATAAATGAAGTCCAAGGACATCCATTTAACTAATATAACTTGGACGCTCATTTAACTTATGTAAATATGTAAATGACTTATTTGAAAATGAACCATGTGTTGTATGAACTTGTTTTTGTGTCTTTTGTTTTATACACTTGTAAATATATAAATATTGCATGAGTATTATATGAACTTGTTTTTGTGTCTTTTGTTTTATACACTTGTTGTTTTGGGTGTTTTGACAAATGACAATACAATAAAACACAGATTACAATAAAACAAGGGGATAGATAATATTGGGATAACATTACTTATATTAGATAGGGGGATCGATAACATTACAATAAAAAGAAAAAAGTACAATAATATAGATGGGAATAGGCGCCCCGCCAAAACCCTGGGCTAGCCCCTAAACCCTAACCCTAGCTACCCTACTCCATCGGCGGTGGAGGCGGTGCAGTGCCGCCTTCGAGGCATTCCACGCCGCCAGCCTCTCCCGCTGGTCCCGCTTCCGCTGCTCCTCCCGGAAGGCCCGGCCATTGGCCTCCCGTTGCTCCTCCTCCTGCTGGCTGCGCCTTTTCTTCAAGGCGCGCTGGGTCTGCTTCTCCTCCCACCAGGCGATAGCAGCCTCCTGCTTTTCCTCGTCCTTCGCCGCCTTAGCCCAGTAGGCTTCGGAGGGGAGGTCGCCGCCGCCGGAGAGGTTGGGGACTGGGTTGGTGACGATGGGGCCCTGCTCCCGCCAGGGGCAGGGTGGGGACTTCTTCTTCTTGCCACGCTTGGGGCGCGTGGGCGCCTCCTTCTCCCACCACTGCTTGTGGTCCGGGTGATTGTCCTCGTCGCTTACTTCGGTGTCGGAAGGGAAGCGGAAGGGGGAGGTCGCCATGGTCGCCGGAGTGTTTGGGGGCTGGGAGGAGGCAAAGGGACGGGCTCGAGGTTGAAGAGGAGGGGCAAGATGAGATGAGGAGGCAAAGGCGTTTTGCCTATTTATTGAGGGCGGGGTGTGAAGGGCGGCGTGGGAATCCAGCGTCGCGTTGGCGCAGACGCCGTGACGAGACGCGTGCGCTGCGTTGCGTGTGGAAAGCGGGCGTGATCAATTCGAAAGAGAGAAAAAAATAGCTAGGATGCGACGTACTGTAACCCCTGCACCACCGCCCCCGCCCCTGCATGCATGCATGCATTAATACGAAAGAGAGAAAAAAAGTCCAAGGTAGTTGTTCATTGGCAGTGAAAAATAAAAGGGAAAATATAATTTGGCCTTGATTTATTTCGGTAATAAATGCAGGAATCTAGTACCAAGGTACTCGTTCGTTTTTACACACCGCATGCAACAAATTCGTTCATTTTTACACACGCAAGAAAAATCGGTGGAAGTAATATTGACTTTTTGTATGTCGCATGAACCAGATGGGAGTAAGTTTGACTGAAGAAAGTTGTTCGACGTACACTTATTTAATGGGGCAGCGCTGTTGCACGCAAAATAGCTAGACTGCGACGCTAGGGGCAGCTGCATGCATGGTGCAGCCCGCCCCGCCCAGCTCCCTCGCATGCCACGCTCGGTCTAACGGTCAATGGAGTGTGCCACGCTGTACGTTATATTTATTACATATTTTAGATTTTGATATTTTTTCTTACGCTGGTCATAGTGATATGCATACTCCCTCTGTCCACAAATAGGTGTACGTTTGGCTTCAAAATTTGTCCATAAAAAGTGTATTTCTACCTTTCTAATGCACTTGGGCATCCACTATGTAATCCATAAGGCTATCCACAAGCCAAAAAGTAGTCCATAAGGCTATCCATATACATAGTGAAGGTTTACTTTAGAATATTTTCCTTAAGGATGACCTACAAGCTTATGGGTTGGCCACAACCAATAAACAATTATTTTACTCTCTCCACTCTCTTGCTTGTGTGTACTTTTAACAGACATGTGGGTCCCAGCTTATGGTGAACTTGACCTTATAGCCATTTCCGTAAGCTATGTGGGTCCCATTTTATAGCAAAGGTTCACCTTATACATAGGTGATGTGGTATCATGCATATGTTACTAGTCTAAGTTACTACTCCATAGTGCAAAATAACATAGATGTGGTATCATGCAAAGTCTCATTTATTACAATGAACCTGAGGGAAGTAAGTTTGACTGAAAAAAGTTGTTACACGTACACTTATTTAATGCGACGGAGGGAGTAAATACGCTGCAGCGCTGTTGCACGTAAAATAGCTAGACTGCGACACTAGGGGCAGCTGCATGCATGGTGCAGCCCGCCCCGCCCAGCGCCCTCGCATGCCACGCTCGGTCCAACCGTCAATGGAGTTTGCCACGTTGTTGCACGTAAAAACAATGAAGCCAATCAGATTCCAGAATCATCCATCCCACGGATCGCCAAGAGCTAGCCACGAAATCCTTCTAAGAGACGCCAACCAATCAGGTTGCAGGACAAGCCCTTCCACGGATCGCCCAGAGCCACCCGCAGAATCCTTCTAGAAGACGCGATCGGACGGCCACAATGTCGCGCTAGGGTTAGATCTACGTTCCTCATTCGGCCTTAGGGTTAGCGGGGTTTAGGATGCAGTCAACGGGGTTTCACAAGTTTGACCAGACATTCAAATGTGCATAACTAATTCAAAAAAATCAAAAAATACAAAACCTTCGCATGGTGTCATGTTATGTGACATAGTTGTGAGGAAAAATATCAAACTTGGTCTATTGATCATATTTCAAAAAACCCTTCACAAAATGACCTATCTCCTCCGAGGTTTTCTGGCTTTCGGGTCAAATAACCAATGATATGGCTAGAATCAAGGCATAGTTTGTGATAATGTGCCCATATTTGGCATGCATGCCTATAATGGGATGAATAACAATGTTGTAGCACAAAGTTTTCCTTTTCGACGCACAGAAAATCATTTTCTATTTTCTGAGTGCCGAAAGAAGGGGGGATTTGTGAAGCAACCACCAAATTGAAGTTTCAAAATGGTAACATCCTATTTTTCAAAAATACTAGACCACCTAGAATGTACAATTTCCCAAATTGAGTATCTCAAACCTTTTATTCCATCCCTGGTGAAAAAGACAAATCCTGCCGAATCGGCTGGAAGTGGGTAAGATATGAACTACAGGTACATGATTTCATGCTCATGATTTTTTGTAAAAATCATTTTTAGGTTCACAACATGCTATTTCATCAGAGATACAATGCTAGTTTTGTGAGCCTCAGCCCCTAGCTAAGAATATTTATGAAAACCCTTCAAGTTTGACCAGACATTCAAATGTGCATAACTAATTAAAAAAAATCAAAAAAATACAAAATCTTCGCATGGTGTCATGTTATGTGACATAGTTCTGAGGAAAAATATCAAACTTGGTTTTAGAAATGGTCGAAAAAAAACTTGCTTAGAAATGGGGTGGTTTACCCTAGCTTTGGAGCCCATTTCTACCCCATTTTGGGTGAGGGTGAGTTGTACTTCACAAAAGGGATCATGGTGAGGATGAGTTGTATTGTACATATGAGAAAAACGTTGGAAGCTCATACAAACATAGAAAAGTGACATAGCTACATTTGTTGAAATTCAAATTTACCATCATATTTGAATTTTGTCCAAATTATCAACAAGTGACAACTTATTATAATAACAAATGTTTACAACAACAAGTGCCAAATTATTACAACAACAAGTGTCAAATGTTTACAACAATAACAAATGTTTACAATAACAAATGTCTATTTCTTTTGGCTCTTCTTACCCCTCGTTTTCTTCTCCTTCACAAGTTTCACACCACACAATAGGTTTATGCTCTTCTTTTTCTTACCATTACCATCTGGCCTCCCCACAGCACGTCCAAGAGTCTCCTTCACCTCCTCAACAACCTCATGATTATGATCCAGAGCCTCATCAACATGGTCACTTTGCACCAGAGCCTCAACAACAAGCTCATTTTGCACCAGAGCCTCAACAACAGGCTCATTTTGCACTAGAACCTCAATAACAGGCTCATTTTGCCCCTCATTTTTCACCATATCTTCCAAATCAGAAACGGTGTGCCCTAAAGCCTCAACAGTTTGCACATCATCCTCCAAAACAAGTTCAGATTGCACCTCAAAAGACCAAACATGATCCGTTAGTTCTCTTCTTTCTTTGGCCATTGATTCTTACCCTTTTCACTGGCCAGCATTCGTCAACAACAAGAGGTGGGACTTTTTCTCCACACTTCCTCCTGAAAACAAGCAAGTTAGCTGGGGGAGAAAAATCATCAACAAGAAATGGGATAGATTTTGGATGAACATACTTTGGCTTTTCAGTGTATCGCACTTGGTAGAGCCATCTCGATGTCCAAGTTCTTCAGAGTTTGCATCTATTCTTGTTACCTTTTGGGCCCTTTTGGCTTGGCATCTTTCTTTCCCTTCTTCTGCTCCCACCTTTCTCAAACCAAGCCTTGAATCTACTCGCTTGGGCCCACCTTATTTTCATCAAAGGAGGACACAAGGAGAACTGAATGTCCACTTAGGCCCGAGACGATCGTAAGTGCTGGAATTGGTGTTCCATATGCAGCGTTGAATTTTGCTACAGAATAATACTCATGCAAATATGGGTGCATATTTAGCTTGTGTTTGGAGGCCAAGAAAAGTATGGCATGCTCACAAGGCTTCCCAGTGTGTTGCCACTCAAGGCATGTGCATTCATGCAATTGAGTGTCAACAACATGCCTCCTACCAGTCTTTGTATCTCTGACTTTAGCACCCCACAATGAGGATTTCTCAACACACAAATGTGCAAGATTTCTGCTCCTGTTGACCACCTGCTGCACAACTTCAGGAAGCTTATCTCCTTGAAGAACATCACCAAGCCTTCTTCTCAATTCCCACAACCTCATGATCATGATCCGATCGTCAACCATGTCATGGAGTGCAAGTCTTTTAACTCCTTCACTTTGTTGTTGAAACTTTCTGCCAAATTATTGTTGATATGATCACATTTGATGGCAGTGTTAAAACCAGACCTGTACCATAAAAGAGAATGGTAGGTTTCCAACCATGTACAAAACTTGACCCTATCCTCCTCAGAGCATGCCGCCTTAATCTTCTCAAGGTGATATGAATGTGTCTGTCTGGTGTAAGATCTTGCTGCTGGCCACATGCGTCCAAAATCATCTCCTCTGAATTTTTTTATCAAATTCATCCACATATGGCCGAAGCACTCCCTCTGCTCAGCATGAGGGAAAACAATCTTCACTGCATTTTCTAAACCTTTACATGCATCTGTGTGCACTGCCAATGGAGAGATCGCCCTATGCATCTTTTCAAGCATCATGAACCATGTCCATGATGCCTCTGTCTCGAAACATGCCAATAGCTCAGGAACATCCAATTGTGTCCATCTAAAGCATTGCATGCTGCTAGTTGACCATTCCACTTTCCAGTCAAGAAAGATGAGTCTATACTCAAATATGGACGGCACCCTGCTTTGAAGCCATCGATGCAAGGCTTTAAAGCCATGAAGAATTTAGAGAAGAAGACTTTCCCATCAGCTGTTACCTCAGTATCTATCTCCACAACACTGCCAGGTGACCTCTTCTCTACTTCTGCTTTGAAGTTATAAAGCATTCGAAAGGTATTTGCCCAATCACCATATAGCTCTTTCATTGCCCTTTGCTTTGCCTTCCACACTGTAGTATAATTTAGCTTAATGGGGTACTGCTTTTCCAAGTCTATTTTCAGTCTCTTTGCAGTGATGTTTAGTGTTGTGGCTAAAATGGGCTTGATCTTTTCTGCGACCCATGATTGTGATGTCATCTTTGTAACTGTTTGAGAACTTGTAATGCAAGTATGAGGTTTTGGAATTTGATTCACTCTTATTGTCCTTCCATCAGGTTGGCGTCTAGCAGATATATACCACTTGCAAGGCTTGGCACCACCATCATAACCTATGCATTTTGCATAGAATTTCTTTTATCACCACATAGTCTTGGTAGCAAACTCACGTTTGACGCATATGTCTGAAACACATCCTGAATTCATCCATGCTTGGAAACAATCTCCCAACTTCAATAATGGGTCCTCTTTGTCATAAATTACTAGCTCATCATCATGTGCATCATCTACATGAACTGCAGCATTTTCCAACAACTCTAGATCTATATCGCCTTCATCTCTTAAATGGTTGTCACCATCATTTGCAGCTTCATCCCTCTTCTTCTCCTTGTCTCTCATCTATAGGAATGCCAAAAGCTTTGCCATTTCAATGTCATCTATTGGTGCAATGACCAAATCAGTCCGGTCATGTATCTCAACCAATTCCAATCAATGTTATAATCCTTTGTGCATTACCATCTGCAGCCTCCCTTGTGCATTAGCATCATCATCTTCCACTGTTAACACTTCCAACTCGGTAAGTATAGGCATTACTTGCCTTTGTGCAGCCCAATCATCCTCGACCATCGAAGCCAGCTTCGAGGCCACATATCCAACCCTCGAATCAGGTTTCAGATCAATGAGCTCGCTAAAACAGAACAATTTTGCTTGTCCAACTGCTTTCTCTCATCGATTTCATCAACTATATGTTCCTGTCTCAACCCTAACATAGTCACATTTGCAATCATCAAATCGTAACAAAGAAACTTCTTGCTCGCCCCAAACCACACTATCCCCAATTTTTTCCACCATTTTCCTCACCGCCTCCTCTCCCATGTTTATTAGCTCTTGGGGATCAACATGTTCTAATTCCACCTCCCATTTAACAACCGTATCTCTCTCAATGATCTGCGTCACGCCATCAACTAAAACAGCCCTAGAGGGAAAGAAATTGATGCGAATTCAAGGTTTGGCGCAACATCGTCTCCCCTGTTTTGGCGGGCCTTGTGAGTAGCGGAAGTTAACAAAGATCTCAACCTTAGAGAAATTAAGTGTAGAGATACGGATATACCGATTAGAAGTCCCTCTCCATGCTCCATATCGCTCCCTCGCCTCAAAGACACCTCGCCTCCACAATCTAGCATCAATGGGCACGCTCGGATCTCAATTGAGAAGAATGGGAGAGGAATTAGCTTTCAAATGGCACTCACCACCTTCGCCTGCATGGCCAAGGCCGAGAACGATGAGTGAGGTCCGTCGCCGCCGGGAAGCTATCGGTGTGTGCGCTCTTGGTCGGAAGCGGTTGGTTTGACTGGCTTGACTGGCTGTCCCAACCAACCGGTTTGGCTTAACCCTAATCTTGGAACAAAGTTAAATGTGTCCTTACGACCGTTTTAAGGCCCGTGTGGCCCTGGGATATTAGCTGCCTCACAACCGTCGCATGCGAGCTATTCTTTTCAATGATGTCGCTTTCCTTCCAATTCTATGTAAAGACGTCGCATAGGAGCTATAATCCCCTTTTGTTCGGCCACTAGCACCGGTAGCTGCTCCATTGGCACCCCATAGAGCCGCCGCAGCTTCCCAACCACCTGATATGTCGGCCTTCTGACCAACTCGATGCCAGCCTGGACAGGAGCAAACCCCAGCCCTCCCACCAAGAGAATGAGGCTGGCAAGGTAGATTTATGTACCTCATGTTCTTGCTTCCAATGTTTCCCCTCACCCTGTAAAAGTTTCCTCTAAGCCCATCTCTTTTGTGCTTGGCTAATGTAGATTTCTAGAATCTGCCGGTTTGTTCCCAAAATATGTTTGTAACTGTCCATATGAAAATTAGAAGGACATCTTTTGCAAGCAAGCCGGCCTTTATAATCTTCTTGGTCTTTCATTCCCTAGCTCTCTTTATTTCTCTTGCGATGGTCGTTTGGTTTCTGCATCGTGCAACAACCATCAAATAAGATGCTATTCCCTCTGTTTGGGATTATAAGTCCCGCCCGGATAACTAGGTTGTCAATTTGAACAACAAAATATAAATAATATAGTATACAAATTATACCATTAGAAACTTTAGAGGTTGTATTTTCTAATGATATAACTTTTGTGATATATAAGTTATATTTTTTTGGTCAAATTAACAATCTAGGTATGCGCGTAGGACCTATAATCCCAAACAGAGGGAGTACTGATTGTTCTTATTTGTCGAGTATGTTTATTATGTGGCACAGTTACAAATACAGGTGCTCTCAATGTCGAAAAAGTCCCATACTATGACTTTTCAATAGGTACTATCCGGTCCCGAGGAATAAGGCATTCTCGTTTTGTGTGTTTTTTACCAAGATTTACTCTAAATATATAAAGAATGTTGGTACAAAATTAGTATCATTGGAATGTATGTTTCAATACGAATCCGATGATATTAATTTTACATAATATAATCAAATTTTAGTTGCTCTATTTATTCGATCAAACTTTGCTTTAAAATACGCGTGCCCCTTATTCTTTGAAAGGGAGGGAGTATTATCTTTGCGTTAATTTTGCGGCTGTGCCCCTCCAGCATTATGTCCTTTTTAAGCATGTGAAACCTTTCAGCCCAGCAGTAGTTCTCCGTGGTACTATGCATTACTCTGGTAGCTCCTTGTGATGGACGCACTGGAGAACCGTACTTGTCTACTGTGTCATAACTCATACAGGACTTAAAACCATCTTCTCATGTTCTTTTGTTGATCTGTAGGGAGATACATTCCCGGCTGCTATAATATGGCTGGGTCGGAGGAATTTCTGTAAGAGTATCAAGTAAGAAACTGAATGCTCACACTTTAGCAAGAGCTTTGACACACGTGTATGATACATCACCTAATCAAGAAATCATGTTCATTCCAGGGGAAGTTCGATGACAACAATGTGCAGCATCACCCTGAAGCAGTAATTTTTTTATCAAGTTGCATGTGTAGTATTCATAGGTATGTTAAAGTTTAGTAACTCCAAGGACAACAGAAATTGGAAAAAATGTTGTTGATTATAAATAGAGACCATATGTCGTTTGTTTCATTTGTTTGTTTATATAATTTGTTGTTATACCGTGACAACGCAAGGGCATTCAGCTAGTAAGTCTAAGGTCCTCTCTTCGATCCACATTATGTGCCCTGAAGTCCCATTTATATAATAGAACTGACAACTAGTGCATCAATCTGCATCTCGATAGTTGAACAAAATGTATAAGTTGATGAGCTGGAATATTCTATGCACATATAGTACACACATCAAGACAAAACACACAAGAATGATGAACTTAACAATTCCTCCACGTGAGCGCAATACTACACATAAGAATGAGGAGCTTGAGTATTTCTCCACTTAAGTATGAAACTATATGTGATACTTTTGATCCCACTTCTTCGCAAGTACCACTAGTGGAGAACGGGGCTTTAGTCCTTGTCCTAGAGGGCCTCTAGTCCCGGTTCGTCAACCGGGACTATGGAATCGGGGCTAGAGGTCCCAGCCTCTAGTCCCGGGTCAATTATGGACTGGGACTAGAGTCTCTGCACGTGGCCACGCAGGGGAGCAGGGGTGGAGGATCTCTAGTCCCGGTTCGTAACACGAACCGGGACTAATTATTCGCTGCCGCGGCAGCATTTTGGGGATGTTTTCTGCCGTGGCAGCCGATTGGGGTTTCTGCCGCGGCAGAATTTTGGGACCGTTTTCTGCCGCGGCAGCCAATTGGGGTTTCTGCCACGACAGAAATTTGGGGTCGATTTCTATGGAGGTAGCCAAATGGGGGGTTCTGTGGTAGCAGGAGGATAGGTAGGGGAGGGGTTGCGTTTGGTGTAAAGTGAAATGCATTGAAAGAAACCATTACACACAACATTATCATGATTATATAGATATAATTCTACATTACATATATATATACAATTTGATTACATGGAGATCACATCCTGTCTATTCGATTACACGGAGATCATTAAATCACGGGAGTCCCGAGGTATGGTATTTTCCTTCTGGGTGTATGACATGGTCAACAATAAATCCTGTCAATTCATCTTGAATTACTACCAGGCGCTCCCGTGGTTGGAGATTCTCCCGCAATCTTTCCAACTATATATAAAAGATGGAGATCAATATGAATATCAATAGTCATAAATAATATTATGAAAGACAAGTTACACATGATCAATATGAATATCACGTACTTATACAAATGTCCCTCCGTCCCGCTCAGTGACCTCCGAGCGAATGTACTCGCACACGAAGTATCCGCACAAGTTAGTCCCTGGTGGCTGCCTCTCGCACTTTACGAGAATAGAATTCAATCAAAATAATGTAGCATGATATAATGGTATTGAAACTAGAATTAAAGAGATACGCGGATCTAGCTCATACTACTTAATTTTACACGATGAAAACTAAGCTCATCTTTAAATTCACCAACTGTAGCATTAGTGAAAGCTTTCCAAACCCTGGCCGGCAAAAAATAAAGAATAGATGAGTTATTAGTGACTTGATATATCAGGATATATATATATATATATGAACTAAAGAGACCGATATAGTGCGGTAATGACTGAAATTACCTCTAGAGCACATCGTTAATGAATGCGTATTATGATTCGTCTCTCATTAGTGAATCCTTGATTTCAACTCTTCCAGTGTCAATTTCAATAATTAGAAGATTCCAGTGATAGCTGTGCATGTTTCTATACGTCAGTAACTCATCAATTACACTTAGCAGAATCAAGTGAATGTGTACAAGGCAGTAACACTCTTACTTGTAGTTGTAGGGAAAAATATTCTTCGTTTGTAATGTTGCCTCAATAAGACCCTTAGCAAGTTACGCTCCATGTCCTTGGGGTATTCTTTTAGCAATGCTTGATTAAACCGGTGTGGGTCGATGAACCCAGTGTCAAAGATTTTCTTTCAGTCACATTCATCGCTCTTCATTCTGCATAATAGCATAGTGAAGATAATTACATGCAATGAAAGAGCTGAGTTAGAGACTTTATCATAGAAATAAATGAACCACTTACAGACAATAGGTAGCGAGGAGACTCGAGTCGAGGAAATCTTGTTGTAATAACATATAGAATTCCTCAGAATAAATTTTTAACTGGTCTTCACCATTAAAATGCTCACTTGTAATTCTCACAAGCAGCGCTGACAATCGATCTTCTTCATCGTATGCAGAGACTTTCTCGTACCACTCATGCTGTCTTCACATTTGAGTTGGTAGAAGGTCGACCTCATTAGGTATGACCAGAGTCTTCCCGTATTCATATCTCCATGCAAATTCCTCTTGTTTGGGGATATGCCTGCCTAGCGCTCGATCAACTATAATACTAGCACCTTTGGCAAATTCCATTGCTATATTATTTTGATGATCAATATTGGATAACACCTTGAGCAGGGCGATCGATTTGTTTGCCTGCATTCCGAGTTGCACAACATCTCTTTTCCCGCTGCTTGCAGTAGTATTTTCTGGATTCTTCCTATGAATTCTTATCAGACAACGTTTGTAGTCATCAGCCTTATTTATCTCATATTGCGATGGTTGCTCAAGAAAACCCTTAGTCCACTTTTTGGCTTTCGGATCAAATATTTGCTTTGGCTCGGTAACTTTGGGCGCAAAGAAGGCTTTCACTTGGGCTTTTCTGATCGCTTTGGTTTCCTCATCAGTCATCTTGTAAGGTAACTTGGGAGGAGGCGGCGGGATTTTCTTCACCTTTTTACGTTTGGCTTTCTTCTAAGTAGTATTATTACTAGTTGACTGAGAGCCTGTAGGGTTTCGTAGCATGGAAAACAAAAAATTTCTATCGCATACAAACAAACAAGCCAAGATCTATCTACTAGATTGTAGCAACGAGTCGATGGAATAACTCACCCTCGAAGATTCCAAAGTGTTTAACGAGAGCGGATTCTCGTGGGTGATGTAGTCGTACTCTTCCGATCTCAAGATCGCGTGAGACGATCCTTCAAGGCGCTGCGTTCAGCGCTCCGATCGGTCACACGTTCGGTACTCGATGAAGACCTTCCTCTCCCTTGTTCCAAAGAGCGGAGGTTGTAGTACTCTCCTCGTGATTCCGGCAGCACAACGGCGTGGTACCGGAAGTAGAGGGGAGATCTCGCAGGGCTTCGCCTTAAGCCGGAGCGAGTATGGTGGACTATGAGAGAGCTCCTCGGCGATCTAGGGTTTAGACAGACCAAGGAGGAGACTTGGCCGGCGGCTAGGGTTAGCTATGCGGCGGCTTGCCCTAGGGCGGCGGCGGCTGCAGGAGGGCCGGCGGCTTAGGGCTAGGGTTTGCGGGGTGGAGGACTTGTGTGCTAGGAGGGGCAGCCCTTCCCCTCCCTTTATAGGTGGAGGGGCACAGGAGGGAGTCCCTCCTCCCAGTTTCCCAAGGGGCCGGCGGTGGAGGGGAGGAACTCCTCCCCAACTCGGTTTCCACCTTCCCCTCCACTTACCAAAATAGCCGTTTGATTTTTCAAATTGGCGTTTGACTTTTCAAACTAGGATATTAAACCCTTTATTTTGTTCAGCGATGACACCTAGTACATGATGCAATCATTCCAACTTGGTATGACACATTCATGTACCCTTCCCCTTCGGAGTCCCGGACATTCCGGAACCTTCTAGAACATTCCCGATGAAAACACCGGAACCATTCCCCAACTCCGAAACAGGACTTTCCTTATATGAATCTTATTCTCCGGACCATTCCGGATCTCCTCGTGATATCCCGGATCCCATCCGAGAATCCGAACAACATTCGGTCTCTTTCTCATCATTTCATAACTACTCAAACAACGTCGAATCCTTAAGTGTGTCTCCCTACGGTTCGTGAATTATGCGGACATGATCGAGACACTTCTCCGAACAATAACCAATAGAGGAATCTGGAAATTCATATGGCTCCCACATATTTCTACGATTACTGCGATCCGAATGAACCACTTACATACGATACCAATTTCCCTTTGTCTCACGATAGTTTACTTATCCGAGGTTATGATCGGTATCTCGCATACCTAGTTCAACCTCACATCGATAAGTACTCTTTTCTCGCTCCGTGATACGTGATCCCTTGTGAGCCAGTCACATGCTTGCAAGCTAATTGGATGACATTCCACCGAGAGGGCCCAGAGTATATCTATCCGTCATATGGATGGACAAATTCCACTCTTGATCCATGTGTCTCAACCAATACTTTCCGAACACTCAATGCCACCTTTATAGCCACCCGATTCTGGTGGTGTTTGATGTCATCAAAGCATCCTTCCGGTGAAGGTGATATGCATGATCTCATGGTCGAAGGAATTAGGTTACTATGTATCAGAAAGCATATAGAAATTGAACTATTAAAATGACTTGATCTTTATGCTACGCTTATCTATAGGAGTATGTCCACCATATCACTCTCCTAACAATATGATCTTGTTGTTAATAACATCTCAATGTTCATGATAGGGAAACCACAATCATTTATTAACCAACAAGCTAGTATTATATAGAGGCTTTACTAGGGACTTCAATTTAAGTTTACAAATCACACAAGTATTAATGTTTCCTTGTTAATACTATTATAGCATGAATGTAAACATTTATCATAAACACAAAGATATAATAATAACTACATTTATTATTGCCTCTAGGGTATATCTCCAACAGTCTCCCACTTGCACTAGAGTCATCTAATCTAGATTACATGGTAATATACCGAACACCCATGGCAGTTTGGTGCTAGTCATGTTTTGCCCTCGGGAGAGGTTTAGTCAATGGATCCGCCACATTCAGATCTATGTGTACTTTGCAAATCTTTATGTCCCCATCTTGGACATGTTCTCGAATAGCGTGAAAACGTAGCTTGATGTGCTTCAGCTTCTTGTGTGACCTTGGTTCTTGCGCATTGGCTATGGCGCCCATGTTATCACAGTAGATAGACATTGGGTCCAACGCACTAGGAACCACACCCAGCTCTGTAATGAACTCTTTCATCCATATCGCTTCTTGTGAAGCCTCCAAAGCAGCCATGTATTCCGATTCAGTTGAAGATCTCGCCACAACGCTTTGCTTTGCACTCCTCCCTAATCGCTGCACCATTCAAAGTAAATACGTATCCAGATTGTGATTTAGAATCATCTGGATCGGTGTTCCAACTAGCATCGGTGTAACCATTAACAACGAGCTGTTCATCACCTCCATAAGAAAGAACAATATCCTTAGTTCTTCTCAAGTACTTAAGGATGTTTTTGACCGCTGTCCAATGATCCACTCATGGATCACTTTGATATCTGCTAGTTAAACTAACAACATATGCAATGTCGGGTCTAGTACATAGAATAGCATACATCAGAGATCTTATGGCTGAGGCATAGGGAATCTTACTCATCCGTTCTCTATCTTCTGCCGTTGTCGGACTTTGAGTTTTACTCAAGGTCGTATTGGGCAACATGGGCAAGAACCCTTTCTTGCTATCTTCCATTCCAAACCTCTTTAGAACTTTGTCCAAATATGTACTTTATGACAATGATATTAGGCGTCTCGATCTATCTCTATAAATCTTTATGCCTAATATGTAAGCTGCTTCGCCAAGATCCTTCATTGAAAAACTATTATTCAAATATTCCTTGACACTATTAAGAAGGTCTACATCATTCCCAATCAACAATATGTCATCTACATACAATATTAAGAATGCTACAGAGCTCCCACTCACTCTCTTGTAAATACAAGCTTCTCCATAAGTTTGTATAAAACCAAAACTTTTGATTACCTTATCAAAACGTTGATTCCAACTTCGGGATGCTTGCTTCAATCCATAGATGGACCGTTGAAGTTTGCATACCTTGTTAGCATCTTTAGGATCGACAAAACCTTTGAGTTGCATCATATACAACTCTTCATCAATGTCTCCATTGAGGAATGCTGTTTTGACATCCATCTGCCATATCTCATAATCATAATATGCAGCGATTGCTAACATAATCCTCACATACTTTAGCTTCGCTACTGGTGAGAAAGTCTCATCGAAGTCAACTTCTTGAATTTGTCGAAACCCTTTTGCGACAAGTCGAGCTTTATAGACAGTAACATTACCATCAGCATCTGTTTTCTTCTTGAAAAATCCATTTGTTCTCGACAGCCTTCCGGCCATCCGGTAAGTCCACCAAAGTCCATACTTGGTTTTCGTACATGGATCCAATCTTGGATTTCATGGCTTCTTGCCATTTATTGGAATCTGGGCTCATCATCGCTTCCTCATATGTCGCAGGGTCATCGGTGTTGTCCACCAACATGACACTCATAACGAGATCATACCAATCAGGAGTGGTACGAGTTCTCGTTGACCTGCGAGGATCTGTAGAAACTACAACCGAAGTTTCATTATCATCATCATTAGCTTCCTCTCTTATTGGTGCAGGCACCACATGAACTTCTTCCGGTGCTGCGCTACTCGCAATTTCGAGAGAAGGTTCGATAACCTCGTCGAGTTCTACTTTCCTTCCAGTCACTTCTTTCGAGAGAAATTCCTTCTCTAGAAAGGGTCCATTCTTGGCAACGAAGATTTTGCCTTCGGATCTATGATAGAAGGTATAACCCAATAGTTTCTTTTGGGTATCCTATGAAGACGCATTTTTCCGCTTTGGGTTCAAGCTTGTCCGGCTGTAACTTTTTTACATAGGCTTCGCAACCCCAAACTTTAAGGAACGACAATTTAGGTTTCTTCCCAAACCATAATTCATACGGTGTCGTTTCAACGGATTTAGATGGTGCCCTATTTAAAGTGAATGCGGCTGTTTCTAATGCATAACCCCAAAATGATAGCGGTAAATCTGTAAGTGACATCATAGAACGAACCATATCTAAGAGAGTTCGATTACGATGTTCAGACACACCATTACGCTGTGGTGTTCCCGGCGGTGTTAATTGTGAAAGTATTCCGCATTTCTTCAAATGCTCGCCAAACTCGTAACTTCGATATTCACCTCCACGACCAGAACGTAGAAATTTAATCTTCTTGTTATGTTGATTCTCTACCTCACTTTGAAACTCTTTAAACTTCTCGAAAGTTTCGGACTTATGTTTCATGAAATAGATATACCCATATCTACTCAAGTCATCCGTGAAGGTAAGAACATAACGATAACCACCGCGCGATGCTACACTCATTGGACCACACACATCGGTATGTATGATTTCTAATAAGTCCGTAGCTCGCTCCATCATACCAGAAAATGGAGCCTTAGTCATTTTACCCATCAGACATGCTTCGCATCTATCAAGTGATTCGAGAAGTCCATCAGAATGGAGTTTCTTCATGCGCTTAACTCCAATGTGACCAAGACGAAAGTGCCACATATAGGTCGAGTTATCGCTCGATTTCAAACGTTTAGCCTCAATGTTATTAATATGTGTATTTCTACTATCGAGATTCAATAAGAATAGACCATCTATCAAAGGTGCATGTGCATAAAACATATTACTCATATAAATCGAACAACCATTATTCTCGGACTTAAACAAGTAACCGTCTCGCAATAAACAAGATCCCGATATAATGTTCATGCTTAACGCAGGCACCAAATAACAATTATTTAAGTATAAAACTAATCCCGATGGTAGATGAAGGGGTAGCGTGCCTTCCGCGATCACATCAACCTTTGATCCGTTTCCCACGCCGCATCGTCACCTCGCTAGCTTCCGCTTATTCGCAAAGACCTGCTTCGAGTTACAAATATGAGCAACCGAACCAAGATATCAAATACCTGTGCACTACTACAGTACTAGTGAGATACACATCAATAACATGTATATCGGATATACCTTTCTTCCCGATGTTGCCGTTCTTCAACCGCCAAGTACTTTGGGCAATTCCGCCCAGTGACCTTCTCCCTTGCGGAAAGCCCTCAAGATCGTGCTTAGGTCCAGCCTTGAATTCTTCGTGGCGGTAACTTTCTTACCACCCTTCTTGAAGTGTCCCTTTTGCTTAGACTTGCCTTTCTTGAATTTGGTAGTCTTATTGACCATCAACACTTGGTGCTGTTTCTTGATCTCCACTTCTTCAGATTTCAACATGGCAAAGAGTTCTGGCAACTGTTTGTTCATGTTTTGCATATTGTAGTTCATCACAAAGTTCTTGTAACTTGGTGGTAGTGATTGGAGGACACGATAAATCCCCAAAGAATTAGGAATCACTATACCCAATCTTTGAAGTTTGTTTGCATGCCTAGACATCTTAAGCACATGCTCATTGACGGAGTTGCCCTCTTCCATTTTGCAGTTAAAGAACTTTTCAGAAGCCTCATAGCTCTCAATTGCCGCGTGAGTCTCAAAGATCAATTTGAGATCACGGACAATATCATGTGGGTCTGAATTCTCAAACCTTTTCTGAAGATCCGATTCTAAACCATACAAGATAGCACACTGAACTGTGGAGTACTGAGTCTTCCGAGCGAGGTAAACATTCTTTACTTCATCGGTAGCAGTGGGTCACCCAGTGCATCCAAAGACGAGGTCAAATTACCAGTGTGAGGACAATCCTCAAATTGGAACCAATCCGCGAAGTTGCTTCCATTATTTTTCAACTTTTCTTTCTCTAGGAACGCATTAAAATTGATGGTAGGGGCCACCATTGATCTACAACATATTTGCAATAGTTTAGACTAAGTTTATGACAAATTGAGTTCTAATTAATAGTTAAATTAATCTAGGTGAACTCCCACTCAAAACAACATCCCTCACATTGTTTTAGTGATCACATGAACCAAATCCACCACATCAACACCGATCATCACGAGAGTTGATATAGTTTCAATGGCGAACAATCGACATGTTCATCATATCTACTATATGATTCATGCTTTACCTTTCGGTGATCCGTGTTCCGAGACCATGTCTGTACATGCTAGGCTCGTCAAGATCAAACCTTAGCTTCCGCATGAGCAAATATGGCTTGCTCACGTTGTATACACTTGCGGAATCTAACACACCTGATCATCACGTGGTGCATCGAAACAACAAGCTTTAGCAACGGTGCTTACTAAGGGTGAACACTTTAGAACTTGAAATTCATGTGCATGAGGGATCATCTTATAATGCTACCGTCGTTAACTAAGCAATACAAGATGCATAAAGGATTAACATCACATGCAATTCATAATATGTGATATGATATGGCCTTTCTTCTTTGTTCTTCTGATCTCCATCTTCAAGAACGAACATGATCTCCATCATCACCGGCATTGCGTCAAGGTCAATGACGCTTCTCCATGGTTGTCGTCCACCGGCTTCAACTATTACAACTACTTTGAATAGACACGCGGGTCTTAACATAAATTAAAGACAACCATATGGCTCCTGCCGGTTGCCAACTTACAATAAGGAACATTGCATACATCAAATATAATCACAATCATGGCCATATCACATCACAACACACCCCTGCAAAATAAAGTTAGACGCCTCTAATTTCTTTGCATGTTTTACATGGTTTGGGGCTTTCAATAAGTGTCGTTCTAACTTACGAACAAGAACCACAACATTGATACTAGTATTGACAATCACCCGTTGTAAATTGAATCTTAACTATGCTGGGAGAAACAGGCACCCGCAAAGCCACTTATGCAATACAAGTTGCATGTCAAGCGTGGAGCAAGTCTCATGAACGATGTCATGTAAGGTTAGCTCGGGCCGCTTCATCCCAACATCCCGCAAGATGCAAAGTACATAAGAAGAAATCGACAATAAAAGCATCAACGCCCATAATGACCATTGTGTTCAACTCGTGCAACAGATCTACATATAGACACGGCTCTGATACCACTGTAGGGTTTCGTAGCATGGAAAACAAAAAAATTTCTATCGCATACAAACAAACAAGCCAAGATCTATCTACTAGATTGTAGCAACGAGTCGATGGAATAACTCACCCTCGAAGATTCCAAAGTGTTTAACGAGAGCGGATTCTCGTGGGTGATGTAGTCGTACTCTTCCCGATCTCAAGATCGCGTAGACAATCCTTCCGGCCATGCCCGGCAGCGCCCCTGATCGGTCACACGCTCGATACTGACGAAGACCTTCCTCTCCCTTGTTCCAAAGAAATGAGGTTGTAGCACTCTCGCGATTCGGCAGACAACGACGTGGTACCAAGTGGAGGGAGATCTCGCAGGCTTCGCCTTAAGCGGCAGTATCGTGGACTATGAGAGAGATCCTCGATCTAGGGTTTATACACACCAAGGTGGAG
Source organism: Avena longiglumis (assembly GCA_030063025.1). Taxonomy (NCBI): domain Eukaryota; kingdom Viridiplantae; phylum Streptophyta; class Magnoliopsida; order Poales; family Poaceae; genus Avena; species Avena longiglumis. The sequence continues at coordinate 51,977,009 of CP125974.1, read as the reverse complement.
GCTTGGCGGCTAGGGTTAGCTAGGCGGTGGAGGCTTGCCCTAGGCGGCGGCTGCAGGAGGGCCATGCTTAGGGCTAGGGTTTGCGGGTGGAGGTGTTGTGTGCTAGAGGGGCAGCCCCCTCCTTATAGGTGGAGGGGCCAGGAGAGGGAGTCCCTCCCCAACTCGGTTTCCCAAGGGCGGAGTGGGAGGAACTCCTCCCAACTCGTTTCCACCTTCCCCTCCACTTCCCAAAATAGCCGTTTGACTTTTCAAATTGGCGTTTGACTTTTCAAACTAGGATTTGATTAAACCCTTTATTTTGTTCAGCGATGACACCTACTACATGATGCAATCATTCCAACTTGGTATGACACATTCATGTACCCTTCCCCTTCGGAGTGCCAGACATTCCGGAACCTTCTAGAACATTCCCGATGAAAACACCGGAACCATTCCCCAACTCCGAAACAGGACTTTCCTTATATGAATCTTATTTTCCGGACCATTCCGGATCTCCTCGTGATATCCCGAATCCCATCCGAGAATCCGAACAACATTCGGTCTCTTTCTCATCATTCCATAACTACTCAAACAACGTCGAATCCTTAAGTGTGTCTCCCTACTGTTCGTGAATTATGCGGACATGATCGAGACACTTCTCCGAACAATAACCAATAGAGGAATCTGGAAATTCATATGGCTCTACATATTTCTACGATTACTTTAATCGAATGAACCACTTACATACGATACCAATTTCCCTTTGTCTCACGATAGTTTACTTATCCGAGGTTATGATCGTCGGTATCTCTCGCATACCTAGTTCAACCTCACATCGATAAGTACTTTTCTCGCTCGTGATATGTGATCCCTTGTGAGCCAGTCACATGCTTGCAAGATAATTGGATGACATTCAACCGAGAGGGCCCAGAGTATATCTATCCGTCATATGGATGGACAAATCCCACTCTTGATCCATGTGTCTCAACCAATACTTTCCGAACACTCAATGCCACCTTTATAGCCACCCAGTTACGGTGTGGTGTCTGATGTCATCAAAGCATCCTTCCGGTGAAGGTGATATGCATGATCTCATGGTCGAAGGAATTAGGTTACTATGTATCAGAAAGCATATAGCAATTGAACTATTAAAATGACTTGATCTTCATTCTATGCTTATCTATAGGAGTATGTCCACCATATCATTCTCCTAACGATATGATCTTGTTGTTAATAACATCTCAATGTTCATGATAGGGAAACCACAATCATGTATTAACCAACAAGCTAGTATTATATAAAGGCTTTACTAGGGACTTAAATTTAAGTTTACAAATCACACAAGTATTAATGTTTCCTTGTTAATACTATTATAGCATGAATGTAAACATTTATCATAAACACAAAGATATAATAATAACTACATTTATTATTGCCTCTAGGGTATATCTCCAACAGAAACCGCCTTCTTCGTCTGACACACAGGCGGCGGAGTGGGCTGACGCGGCGGCGGAGTGGGCTGGCGTGGCGGTGGACTCGCGCTATGGTGGTCGTCCCACTCCTCATGTGGACTTGCTGGAGGCATCAGACTCGACTGACGTGGAGGAGACGGTGGTGGCCTCGATGCAGAGCCTGGAGACACGATGTATTTCTTGCGCCATAGAATGATAGAGCCCCTGACTTCTCCTAGGGTGCTCTCATCTTTAGGTCCAGGAATGTCAAGTTGTAGTGATTCATATTGAGGTAGAACCTCATCCACCCCGACACGAGCATAGCCATCTGGAATCTCTTTGCAATGCTAGCGTGCATCAGGTTCACAAGATAAAGCATAGCCGAGAGCCGCCTTTGAAGGATAAGTTCATCACTCCCACATGCAGCTCACAACTTGTCTTCTCATTGATATTATCCATGGGATAGCGATCTATCGGATCGGCCGCCGTGGAAGCGACACTGCTTCTCTGCTGAGATGGGCCACCGGCACTTTCTTCTAGCCGCTGATGAGTTGGCCCTTGCTGGCGCATTTCGTCCCGTTGCTTCTGTTGTTCCTTTATCATGGCATATATTTCCTCGTTCTTTTTTTCACGCTACACAACCGGTCTTCCTCCTCTATTTCCTTTCGCTTCTTTTCCCTCGCTCGGCTTCTATAGGATTCAGTGTCCTCAGGAAACCCAGTCTTCCATGGCACAGAAGGTCCAAAGCCTCGTGTTCGTCCTGGTTTTTCAGGATTCCCGAGGGCCTTTGTCAGCTTGTTGTTCTCTCTGTCCGGTTTGAAGTTACCCTTTTTAACCTCCTCAATTGTTTTAACAATTTCTCCATGGGATGTAGCAACATTGGAATTTTCATCGAATATTAACTCCCCCGTTTCCATGTCATACTTTGCCCCATGGGCAAGTAACCAATTCGTTACTCTGATGGGCCAGTCCTCTGTAGCTGCAGTGAGCCCTTGGGCACGCAAGGCTTTCTCGGCTTCCTCCCACTTAGGAACGGAAGTCCTGTAGCCACCTGTCCCCATCTTACGGTGATATTTCTTTTTGCAGCATTTTTTTACCTTTGTTTTGCTATTGCTGTTTTCTTGTAGTCCAGAAATCTTTCCCAGTGAGGCCGCTGCTTCTCTAGTGAGTCAGTGAATTTTGAAACTTTGCCTTCCTCGAGATATTCATTGTATAATCTTTTCTTATAGTTATTGAACTGTTTGGCCATCTTTTTAAGAGCAAGACGCTTGACTTTGGATCTCATATCATCTATGGACTTCTTAGACTCTAAGACCGGTAGGGTGAAATGTGAAATGAGCTTCTCCCTTAGTGTGTCTTTGTATCTGTTCTCGGCATAACTCATAGAATTTTCATCTCCCTTTGTTGGCTTATTTCAGTTGATAATGCTGATAGGGACGTTGTCCCTAACAACAAATCCACATTGATAAACAAATGTGTTTGCGTTCTTTATGGGAATCAACGGTTTGCCCTCTGGAGAGACCTCATCAATTGTGAGATGCGCATCTTCGGTCATCCCTTTGGCCGGTCCTCGTTTACTATTTTTAACTGACTTGGTCGATGTGTCACACATGCCTTTCATGCTTTAAAAAATATAGTATGCTTCTCAGATAGTTGACTAGTTCATCGTGATTTGATGTGTCACACATGCCTTTCATGCTTTGGAGTATGCTCTCCATCCTTCAAAATCGCCATGTGGATGGAACCAAGAAACCCACAAAAGATTGATAGATGGGGAAGGAGGTGGCTCTATACCATTGATGTTGACTAATTTAACACCAATGACATTTAACAAATCCTTTGGAAGATGTGGCTTGGTTGTTTTGTTAGAGGATCTCATATTCGTGGTGCTTTTCTGGCCTTCTGTATTCGGCCTATGCTACCGTGGCCATACGTTCCGACCTAAACCACAATCCCCTCCGCCCACAGTTACTGTGTCCGAGGATCTCAGGGGTTAGTACAGAAAATCCCAAAACTATAGTTTCACAGTTACTCCAGAGAAACAACTTACAACTTTCTCACGGTTCTGTGTTCACGGCCGTGTATTTCGATAGCTCACAGTTCTGAGATTTTCCAAAATCCACAGCACAACCAAACATACTATAAATCCATGATAGATTCCATTTTATGAGCTATGCATGTACCTAGTGCCGAGAAAATATCTCGCGCACACAATCTATTGGATATCATGCTCAACCTTGTTATTTGGGAACAAGTAGTTGATCCTATAAAGGATATCCCCCCTTACACGATTGGAACACAATAGCCAACCGCAATGCCTAGCTCTTGATCCTCTTTATAAATTATAGTTGAAACCTTCTTGCCCCCCTTCCTCACAAGGACAAGCTCGAAACACAACAACCAACCGCAATGGCTACATCTTGATCCTCTTTATGAATTGATAGCGACAAATGATAGAACAGACCTCACTTCAACCTAGACTCGTTAGTTGATCCCTTCATAAAAAAATAGTTGCGTATTGTTCGAAAAAGAAAAGGTCCAGGAATTTTTTTTCAAGCAATATTTTATTTGAGCTGCAAGAAAAGTGGTAGATCTTCGTGCCCAGGCCATCACGCAATTGTCATGGAAAAGGGAGATTGTAAAATATTGTGTCAGCGATTGATGTATAGGCTCCAACAACAACCGAAGTGGCTATATATACATATAAATCCATTTATGGGTTACTTTTTTGAGGAAACTTGCAAGCTTGGGCTGGCCAGCGTTGACCCAACCTTATCAGTATTCAGACTATAATTTTTTGGATGAATGTGACTCACTTTTGATAGTTAGAGGATTACATAATTAAGGTGATCCCAAAAATATTCTATCACGTAGTAGTTGACAATAGAGCGATTGTACCTGCCAAAACTCATCTATTAATGTATGATTGTAACACCTGCTGTTATATATCCATTTCATTTCTTGTCCGCGCGCCACACATGTTCTGGCTAGGCTATATATATACTGTTGGAATAGAAAGCAGCACCAAACAAAGATTCCAATTGCCACCGGTCACGTTGGGAGATGGTGAGGTTCCCGTCCCTGACCGAGCTCACGACGCTATTCGACGTAGGCACCCTCTTCGCCGTGGGCTACTTGCGCGACTTCTTCCGCTGGATACTCGACGCCGTCGCCGCTGGCGAATCCGACAACCCCAAGGTCTGTCTGTTTTTCTTCTTCTCCGGCAACCCCAAGGTCTGTCTGATGCTGTTTGTGCTGTTGATTCACCAGGGTTACGCGCCTATTTCCTTGGGGTTCGAGGATTTCTTCAGGCGCCGCATCTACCATGATGCCAAGGTAAGTGAGACATCTCCTTGACTGGGACAGCCGCTTGACTTTATTTGCCTTTCCCTGATCGATCGATGGGCACGCAGGACCTCTTCGGCCGACCTATTGCTAGTGCGCCGGATGCCTGGTTCGATGTAGTCGAGCGTCACTCAGATGATGGCAACAAGACACTCCAGTATGTCTTAATTTGATTCCATGCCTAATTAGCACAACAATTAAGGAAGGTCATCTGTCTTAACTATTTGCATTTTCAAATATTTGCAGACGTACCACTAAGACATCCAGGTGTCTTAACTTGGGCTCCTACAACTACCTTGGTTTCGCTGCTGCAGATGAGTATTGCACACCTCGAGTCATCGACTCGCTCAAGAAATATTCTGCCAGTACTTGTAGTGCCCAAGTTGATGGAGGTACTGAACCACACAGATAGTTGTTGCCACTACTTGCCGTTCCATAATTGTTGTCATGATTATAATTCAATTTTGAACTGAACCACACAGATAGGATTTATGGAACTGGGGGAGTACATATATATATAGTTTGCCTCCACTTATTAGCACCATATAGTGGTTAACTGATCTGTACGAGCATTATCTTAGGAAATACTAAGCTCCACACAGAGCTTGAGGAGTTGGTCGCACGATTTGTTGGCAAGCCTGCGGCTATTGTTTTTGGTATGGGTTATGTGACAAACTCCGCCATCATTCCAGCATTAATTGGGGAGGTATGTGTTGAGGAAATGGTCATTTTCTTCTTCTACTTATGATACATGCACGCATGCTGCCTTGAGTTAATACATTGTAAGGATTGCAGGGGGGACTGATAGTTAGTGACTCATTGAACCATGTTTCTATAGTGAATGGTGCTAGAGGTTCAGGGGCTACGGTACAGGTTTTCCAACATAACAGTAAGCTCCGTGAAAGCGCTGCATCTATATATGGTGATTAGCTGAACGATGAGTTCAATGCATGCTTCCTTTACTTTCTTCCAGACCCTGGACATTTGGAAGACGTACTGAGGGAGCAGATTTCAGGTGGACAACCTCATAAAAACAGGGCATGGAAGAAGATAATTGTGATTATAGAGGGAATTTATAGCATGGAAGGAGTGGCGTGCAGCCTCCCTGAGATTATGGCCGTCTGCAAGAAATACAAGGTTGAAAATTTGTGTTTCATTTTGTTCTTTTAGGAACACATAACATCGATCATATTGTGATGAAAAATATAGTTCCTTTGCATACTGGGCATATTACTCGGCATTTCATTTCGAACAAATACTGGGCATATTACTCGGGGCATATAGAGTACTAGTGTTAACCATCTATAGTGATGCATTGGAGTATTTACTAAACTTCTTAAACATCTTAATAGGTTTACACATATTTAGACGAGGCACACAGTATTGGAGCTGTTGGAAAGACAGGAAGAGGTGTATGTGAACTACTAGGAGTGAATCCAGCTGATGTAGATATCATGATGGGAACATTTACAAAATCATTTGGATCCTGCGGAGGTTACATTGCAGCGTCGAAAGTAGGCATAATATTCTTAGCAAATATTGACGGAACATGCACAGATTTGATAAATCTTATTAGCAGACCATTCAATTTTTTTAGGAGATCATAGACCATCTCAGGCATGCATGCCCAGCCCATATATATGGAACATCCATGTCACCTCCAGCAGTCCAGCAGGTCATATCCGTGATAAAGGTTGTCCTTGGGGAAGATGGATCTAATAGAGGTACATCACAATGAGAATTCGAACATTTGATGGTTTTCCTTGTGTCTTATTTCCTGATCTAGCCATTCCCTCTAAATAGGGGCCAACAAACTTGCTAGGATTCGGGAGAACAGCAATTTTTTCCGTTCGGAGCTTCAAAAAATGGGCTTTGAGGTGCTAGGAGATAATGACTCTCCTATCGTGCCAATCATGCTTTACAGCTTAACAAAAATGGCTGTATTCTCAAGGGAGTGCATGAGGCAAAATGTGAGTTTCAGTACTTATGCTTCTAATAGGTGAAGGCTGAGTTCCTCTGTACTAACGTGACATGTTCTGTAATCTAGGTTGCTGTTGTTGTTATTGGATTTCCTGCTACACCAATACTGCTTGCCAGAGCTAGAATATGTATCTCAGCTTCCCAATCCAGGGAGGATCTTATTAGAGGTTTGGAGGTAAAGTACATGCTCCATACATTTCTCGACATGGTTTGATGCCACAGGTTCAGACTAAACACATGTTATCCAAATAGATGAACAATATGGATTGTGTGATGCACCCATGTATTCAATACATAACTGATCATGTATTAAATTCGGTTCAAATAATTCAGGTTATTAGCAAAGTTGGCGATCTAGTGGGAATCAAGTACTTTCCAGTTGAGCAAGACAAGGCTGCATCTATTGACAAACATAAGAAGCTCCAGTGAGTAGAGAGAGAAGACAAGCCAAAGAAGTTTGCTAAATATATGCAAGCTCTACTAGGTCATCTTGATAGTGCACCTCAGGACCTTTCACTCTTCATATTTTCAGAAGCAATTTAGAAAATTGTACGTATTGCAGTCCTTTTGTCCTAGAAAGGATGTCGTAGATTTGTCTAGATTGGCATGTATCTATACAGTAAAACGCGTGTCTAGATTTTTTTGACAAAGGGAATATATTAATATTGCGGAGATACCAATTACAACGACCTCTACAGCACGAAATGTGCTAAATATTTTACGGATGCACACAACCCTCCAACAAATATAAGAAGAAGAAGAAACAAAAGATCCCGCCATAGTGATCAAAACCTTTTAGCTGCAACACAAACCCTTGTCAAGACAACACCCAGAGTCCAAATTATCCTAAATCGATACCTCCAAGACAAAAACAACGCACAAGCACCGTCGCCGCCAGATCATAGATCTTAGGTTTTTTATCCTGGTGAAAGTCTGTACTCTTAAAACAATGCCTTCAACAAGGCCATTGCCAGGCACAACCTACTAATGTCAGACCTTAAATTTTCACCATAGAAGATAAGACTTTGTACTCATGTTGTGATTATGCCTCGCTTACTGATGCTACTCTACAAGTCAAGAATCATCAAGCAAATTCCTCATCGTCTAGAAGTCTCGGTTCACCATTACTAGACCTCACACTGTAGCCATTCTCTACTATTGTCTTCACCATGTAAATGGAAACACCACATGTCCCATGATGACAACACAAAATGAAGCTTCACGTCACTCCCTTCCAAAGACGCATAGATAAAAATAGGTGTGCACACGACCAAATCCCATCAGATCCTCAATCTACAAGCATGAAGTGCCCAATGGAGATCTCCGACGGAGCCTTCTAGAATATGTCACCTACTAGATTAATGAGGAATGGAATCAAGCAGAACATTGTCTTAACACGAGAAACACCCTAGGATTACCTCCTTTATTTGGTAGATCAGCAGGCCCCCACGCCGCCACCCGCTGGCTTCCAACCGCAGGCGGAGATATAAGCGGGAATCATCACCACCACCCACAACAATAGAGATGAGGGGCTAAGCCCCATTGATCCCCCGAACCAGACTCTGTGTCACCCTCACGGCCACGACGCGTCTAGATGCATGCATAACAAGACAAATATGTGGCATTTTTTTAGGGACAGAGGGAGTTTTACACTTCATAGTTTGAAAATAACAAGTTGTTGGTTCTACTCAAGAGAACATAATCTTTGATACAACCATGATACATTGTAAGTGATTGATCCTAACTATATTCTTTGGAGGCACACCATTTAGCTGCATTGATCATGTAAGAAATATGAGTATCAGTATTAGTCAATTCTCATCCGTTCATTAATGGCTTCGAGGTTTAGGTTCATAATCGAAGTGTCAAAACACACTAATAGGAAAATCCTTACTGGTGGCGTTTCAAAAAGGCAGTTGGTGGCGTTCATGTGGCACGCCACCAATCTCACGCCATTGGTAACCGCTACTGGTGGCATGTGGCATGAACGCCCACAGTAAAAATTGTACTAGTAGCTTTTCCTATGAACACCACCAGTAACATGTCATCACTGGCGCTTAAGTCTGGACCAGTGGCGTCTGAATGGAATGCCACTATTAACGTGCATTGGTGGTGTTCAGGCTGAGAGCCACTAGATTTTGAGAAAGTCAGCCTTTTTTTTAGGATTTCCGTAGGGAAATATGTCGTAATTTTGGGAGATAAATTAGGGATGGAATTGGATGAGCCTGCATTAGCATTGTTTTTCGACTGAGTAAGCTTTAATGCTTGGTTTGCATATTAGAACTCAATATTTTGCGACTTCACTCATTGCGCTTAAGGAAAGGAATGAAATGACCTTCAATAAAAATTATTTAAATTTCATAGATGAAATGACAAATATATACATCGAGGGGTAGTATAGATAGAGAGATGTAGAAACATAGACTCAGTGGTTAGCTAATTAGCATGTGCTTCCCTAAGGGAAAGACTGATACGACTAAGTAAAATTTGTATCAGTATCTGTGGATCACGAGTGTCCACGTTTTCCTATGATGTGACAAAAACATAAACTTTCGTATCAATTTATATTTTTCTTCTCCTATACAATTCAGAAGGACATGTTCCTCAAATTGACGACTAGCTAGGATCCTAAAACTATGTTACCAAATTCGCATAATCATATCATACGGTATAACAAATACATGCGAGCAAGAGCTTGGCATAACTATTCGTAGTGGGTAAAGCTGGAGTGAAGCATAATAGACATCTACAACATTGCCTCGGTTTACAATAAATGACGTTCTAGAGAAGTTAATGAAAACTTCTTTTACTTTAGAAAGGTATTCATATATGACATAATGGTCAAACTTGCATCCCAGAGACAATACATGTAAAATGCATTATGTATACTAACTTTCATGTGGGGCAGCGGAACCAAACATTCGAAATAAATGAGAAATTGGGAAACCCAAATGAACTTCAACACCCACTCTAATGTGTGGCTCAAGAATTCCTACACATGCATAGAAAGAGGGAAAGCAATTTTTCTTTCTAAGTTGCCAGTGCTGAGATTTGAACCTGAGCCATCTACCACTAGTAGAAAACGGACCTTTGGTCCAGAGCATTAATCAAGGTTTTGGTCCCAACGGCTAGAAACGGCCGCAGGAACCAGAAGACATTAGCCCCGGTTCGTATGTGAACTTTAGCCCCGGTTCGTCTAACAAACCGGAGCTAAAGGGTCTGGCGCTGGAAAAGAGCAGATGCGTGGACTTTTAGCCCCGGTTTGTTTCTCAAACCGGGACTAAAGTCCCCGACTATATCTTCTTCCCCTTCCCAGCCTGAGCCATTTCAAGCTCACACAATCATCCCTCTCAAATTTCTCCCCTCAATCTCGAGTTCTTCCCCATTTTTCTCAAGATTTGTGAAGATTTTTTGGCTCCACATCTATCAAGGGTCCTAAGAGGTTAGCAACTTCATCATTTCATCTCTCATTGCTTGTTTTAGCTCATTTCATTCTCTAGAAATTGATAGATTTTGTGTGGGTTCTATCTCTGTATATCTGGTTAATTTGGCACATATAGTTCTCGAAATTCATCTGATTCATCGAAGCACATAGATACATGAGTTCATCCTATATACATATCTTGGTTTGACACGTTGCCTTGAAATCCGGTCGGTTCATAGTGCATCATGTCACCGTCGAGCAACAAAATATTCTTCTTTCTTCTACCTGTCATCACAAAATCCATTGAAACAAAAATAAGTACCAAAACTATGAAGACACACATATATATAGTGGCGCCCTAGCATTTTAGTTAATGATCGGCAAGTTAAGCAAGAAATTAAGAACAAAAACATGAACACGCCAAGGAGCTACCAAATTAAATTAGGGAGTGCCTATGATAGCTCCTCAAGATTTCGAGGACGAGGCATCCTAAGACATCTTCGAGAAGCTCGCCATAGTGGTGTCCCTGCTCGCACACCATCTTTTAGTTCATATCTTTTCTAGCTAAATTCGTATGCTGGTGGAGCTAACTAATTTCACATATTAGAGTGCCTCACGGAGCTCCTCGAAGATGTCGGGCGAGGTCCTAAGACATCTTGAGAAGCTCCCGTAGTGGTGTCCTGGTCTCGCACGATCTTCCTCGCCGTTGATAGTTCACAAGGAAGCCTATTTATAGATTAAGCAACACAACATAGTGTTGACACTCATGACATAATGTCGACACCCCGCTATATTGTCGCCACTTTGAAGCAAAGGTCGCCACTCACTGGCATAGTGTCCACTCACGACATATAGTGTCGTCACCCACTTTTAGTCCCGATTGGAGACACCATTCGGGACTAAACGGGCTCATGTCGGCCCCAGCCTGCCGCAACCCCTTTAGTCCCGGTTGGTGTGTCCAACCGGGACTAAATATTTAGTAGAAAGTTTTTAAAATCAGTGTTTGTTTGATGTATACGATGTGTTCTTTTATTTTTAGACTAGTACTACTCTTAGCATCGTGATTTTGTTTGATGAACTTATAAAATGCAGATGAGACGACAATGGATGTATGCTGACCGAATCTCTGACGAGTTCATTAAAGGCATGCGTTCTTTTCTCGTTGTGGCAGAGGCAAACAAGCGGAATGGTTTTATCTGTTGTCCATGTGGTGAGTGTCGGAATCAGAAGGAATACTCTTCCTAAAGAGTCCTTCATGGCCACTTGTTTCGGTTTGGTTTCATGTATGGCTATAATTGTTGGACCAAGCACGGAGAAAGAGGGGTTATGATGGAAGACAACGAAGATGAAGAGAATGATGACAGCTATCCTATGTCCCCTGAATACGGTGGTACTACAATGGAAGACAATGATGAAGAAGAAGCAGAAGAACGTGCACCATATGAGCCAGATGATGATCTTGGTCGGGCCATTGCTGATGCAAAGGGAGAATGTGATAGCGAAAGGGAGAGGTTGAAATTTGAGCAGGTGTTAGATGATCACAACAAATTGTTGTACCCCAATTGCGAAGATGGCCACAAAAAGCTAGGCAGCACACTGGAATTGCTGAAATGGAAGGCAGAGGCCGGTGTGCCTGACAAGGGATTTGAAAAGTTGTTGAAGATAATGAAGAAGCTGCTTCCAAAGTATAACGAACTGTCCGCCAGTACTTACGAAGCAAAGAAGGTTGTCTGCCCTCTAGGATTAGAAGTACAGAAGATACATGCATGCATTAATGACTACATCCTCTATCGCGGTGAGCAGTACGAGAATTTGGATGCATGTCCGGTATGTACTGCATTGCGGTATAAGATCCGACGAGATGACCCTGGTGATGTTGAGGGGGAGAGCACGAGGAAGAGGGTTCCCGCCAAGGTGATGTGGTATGCTCCTATAATACCACGTCTGAAACGTTTGTTCAGAAACAAAGAGCATGCCAAATTGTTGCGATGGCACAAAGTAGACCGTAAGAAGGACGAGATGTTGAGACACCCCGCTGATGGGTCGCAGTGGAGAAAAATTGAGAGAAAGTACCCGGACTTTGCAGGTGACGCGAGAAACTTATGGTTTGGTCTAAGTACGGATGGCATGAATCCCTTTGGGGAGAAGAGCTGCAGTCATAGCACATTACCTGTGCCTTTGTGTATGTATAACCTTCCTCCTTCGTTGTGCATGAAGCGGAAGTTCATTATGATGCCAGTGCTCATCCAAGGCCCGAAGCAACCCGGCAACGACATTGATGTATACCTAAGGCCATTAGTTGAAGAACTTTCACAGCTATGGCACGGACAAGGTGTACGTGTGTGGGATGAGCACAAACGTGAAGAATTTAACCTATGGGCATTGTTGTTCGTTACCATCAATGATTGGCCTGCTCTTAGTAACATTTCAGGACAAACAAACAAGGGATACAATGCATGCACACACTGTTTAGATGACACTGAAAGTATTTATTTGGATAAGTGCAAGAAGAATGTGTACCTAGGGAATCGTCGTTTTCTTCCGCCCACGCATTCCCTAAGAAGGAAAGGAAAGCATTTCAATGGTGAAGAAGATCACTGGAGTAAGCATGTCCGTCGTACTGGTGATGATGTATTTGATATGGTGAAGGATTTAAAAGTAATCTTTGGAAAGGGTCTGGGGCGATCCGTTCAAGGAAGTCATGGACACGCTCCCATGTGGAAGAAATCTATACTTTGGGAGCTACCGTATTGGAAAGTCTTAGAGGTCCGCCGCAATCGACGTGATGCACGAAGAATGTTTGTGTGATACTGCTAGGATTCTTGGGCGTGTATGGAAAGAATAAAGATACACCAGAAGCACGACAGGACCAACAATGTATGAAAGACCGAGAAGGCAGGCATCCAGAGTTGTTTCAAGGTACTGCCAGCTACGCTCTTACCAAGGAAGAGAAGGAAATCTTTTTTGAATGCCTGAGTAGTATCAAGGTTCCTTCTGGCTTCTCGTCCAATATAAAGGGAATAATAAATATGGCAGAGAAAAAATTCCAGAACCTGAAGTCTCATGACTGCCACGTGCTTATGACGCAGTTGCTTCCGGTTGCTTTGAGGGGGCTTCTGCCGAAAAATGTTAGAGTACCCATTGTGAAGCTATGTTCGTTCCTCAATGCAATTTCTCAGAAGGTAATCAATCCAGAAAGTCTACCAGGGTTACAGAAAGTGTGGTCCAGTGTCTTGTCAGATTTGAGTTGGTGTTCCCACCATCCTTCTTCAACATAATGACGCACCTTCTAGTTCACCTAGTCGAAGAGATTACCATTCTCGGTCCTGTATTTCTACACAATATGTTCCCCTTTGAGAGATTCATGGGAGTCTTAAAGAAATATGTTCATAACCATGCGAGGCCAGAAGGAAGCATCTCCAAGGGATATGGAACAGAGGAGGTCATTGAGTTTTGTGTTGACTTTATTCCTGACCTTAAGCCGATCGGGTACCTGAATCACGGCATGAAGGGAGACTTAGTGGAAAAGGCACGCTAGGAAAGAAAGCAAAGATATGTATGGATGGACATTCTTTCACTAAAGCACACTATACAATTCTGCAAAGTTCCACCTTGGTGGCTCCATATATCGAGGTACACAAGAATATTGTACGCTCGAACTACCCGGGCGATCGAGTTGATTAGAGATGAACACGTGAAGACTTTCGGCGGTTGGTTGCAGACACATCTCATGAATGACACCACTGTTGGAGATCAGTTGTACTTGTTGGCCAGGTCTCCATCTTCAACTATATTGACTTTCCAAGGTTACGAGATCAATGGGAATATATTTTACACGCACGCCCAAGATAAAAAGAGCACCAACCAAAACAGTGGTGTCCAATTTGATGCAACGGACGAGAATGGGAAAAAGGACACATATTATGGTTACATAGAGGACATATGGGAACTTGACTATGGTCCTAATTTCAAGGTCCCATTGTTTCGATGCAAATGGGTCAAGATGACAGGAGGTGGGGTAACCAGCCAATGCGGAATGACAATAGTGGATCTCAATAATATTGCGTACGGAGACGAACCATTCGTCCTTGCCAATGATGTAGCTCAAGTTTTCTATGTGAAGGACATGTCTACTAGACCGATAAAAAGGAAAGATAAGCAAAAGAATATAATATCATACGATGAGCCAAAGCGCCACATAGTTCTTTCAGGAAAAAGAAACATGGTGGGAGTTGAGGACAGGACAGACATGTCAGAAGATTATGACAAATTTCATGAAATTCCGCCATTCAAAGTGAAAACTGACCCAAGCATATCGCTAAATAAGGAAGATGCTCCATGGTTACAGACAAGAAGAGAACCAAAACACTAGATGTGGATGTTGGTGATGTAATGTATTAAATCTTTTGTGAATTAATCCTATTTTTCATTTATTAAAGTAAGATTCTCCATGGTTAATAAAGGAATTTCTGAGATTGTTTTAGGCAGGTACCAAAACTGTAGACTAGGTAACACTTAGACATTTATTAATATTAAAAACCGGGACAAACCGGGACTAGGTAACACTGAGGACTAAAGCCACCCCCTTTAGTCATAATCATGGCTAGTCCTATAGTACACAGCTTCAGGGTCTTCTTCGTCATCGTCATCATCATCGTCATCGTCACCTGCCACTCCAGAGATCCTCAGCCCAGCCATGGCATATACCGGGGGCACCTGCCACTTCGGCCTTGGATTCACGGCGGGCGGGGGAGGAGTCTCCTGGAATACGATGCCACTACCGCCGGGCGGGGGAGGAGTCTCCTGGAATACGATGCCGCTACCGCCGGGCGGGGGAGGGGCCTTCTTGTGGCTCTGTGGCGGGTAGACTTGTGGGCACCGCAGGCGAGGATGGTCTCTCCCGGCATGTAGCGCATCACGCCGATGATAGTACGGTTCACCCACCACAGACGCCGATGGGCTTCATTGTGGTTCATCGGGGGAGGCCATCACCCTCGTACCTGGCGAGCTCCCTTTCCCGTCGGTTAGCGAAGAAGGCATTCCAGGTGTGGTAGTTGTCGGGATCCCACTGGGGATCCATCCGCTGCTCCGGCGTGAGCTTGTGGTAGAAGTGGTTCGTGATGGCCGCCTGTCGGGCGGAGCCTTGAGGCACAGGAGGGACAGGAACCCCTCCAGCGCTCAGCATCCAGCCAGCGGCCGGCCGGTAGCCCGGCGGGCAAGGGTAGTTGGAGGCCTACAACGCCTGGGTCTCCTCGAGGTTCAGAATGGCCTAGTAGGCACTGTCCATAGTTGTGAGAAAGGAAGGTGCGGATGTATGAATAGCCATGGCGTGGTCGGACTATATATAGATTGAAAGTGCTAGAAAACATGGCGGGAAACGGTGGGATATGGCGGGAAATATCTTTAGTCCCGGTTAGTGTCTACAACCGGGACTAAAAGCACCGTTCAGAGGGAAAGGGCGGGAAAACATGGCGGGAAGCGGTGGGATATGGCGGGAAATATCTTTAGTCCCGGTTAGTGGCTACAACCGGGACTAAAATCACCGTTCAGAGGAAAACAGCGGGAAAACATGGCGGGAAGCGGTGGGATATGGCGGGAAATATCTTTATTCCTGGTTTCATGGCTTTCGGTCCAAGAGACGGATGTTATGTGTTGAATCGCGGCATAGTTTGTGATACGAGTGCCCATATTGTGCATGCATGTGTATATTGGGATGTAGAACAATGTTGCAGGAGGAAGTTTTCCTTTTCGTCGCTCGGAAATGCCATTTTCCATTTTCCAGCGCAAAAAGACGGGTCGTTTTGTGAAGCAGCCACCAAAATACAGTTACAGAATGCTACCATCCTATTTTTCTAAAATAGTAGACCACGTTACGTGAACTATATCCCAACCGGGGATATTCAAACCTTTTTTTCCTTCCCGGGTGAAAAAGACAAATGTCTGCCGAATCGGTAGGAAATGGGTCCGGTTTGAACTACACGTACATGATCTAACGTCCGTGATTTTTTGAAAAAAATCATTTTTAGACTCACAATATGTAGTTTTTTCAGAGATCCAATGCAAGTTCTAACATTCTCATCCCCTATCTTCACGCACGCCGTTTTGACCTAAGTTCGAAACAGCAAAAAATTCAAAACGGGCATAAAAAATTCAAAAAGGTCCGAACAATGTAAATCCTTCGCGTGGTGTGATATTATGTGACATAGTTGCAAGGAAAAATATCAAACTTGGTATACTGATTATGTCTCCAAAAAACCTTCACAAAATGACCTATCATGTTCGAGGTTCCATGGCTTTCGGTCCAAGAGACAGATGTTACGTGTTGAATCGTGGAACAGTTTGTGATACGGTGCCCATATTGTGCATGCATGTGTATATTGGGATGTAGAACAATGTTGCAGGAGGAAGTTTTCCTTTTCGTCGCTCGGAAAAGCCATTTTCCATTTTCCAGCGCAAAAGGCGGGTCGCTTTTGTGAAGCAGCCACCAAAATGCGATTCTAATGCTACCATCCCATTTTTCTAAAATAGTAGATCACACGTGAACTATATCCCAACCGGGGATCTCAAACCTTTCGTCCTTCCCGGTGAAAAGACAAATGCTGTCAAATAGGATGTGGGTCCGGTTTGAACTACAGGTACATGATCTAACGTTCGTGATTTTTTGAAAAAATCATTTTTAGACTCACAATATGTCGTTTTTTCAGAGATACAATGCAAGTTCTAACATTCTCATCCCCTATATTCACGCACGCCGTTTTGACCTAAGTTCGAAACGGCAAAAAATTCAAAACGGGCATCAAAATTCAAAAAAGGTCCGAACAATGTAAATCCTTCGCGTGGTGTGATATTATGTGACATAGTTGCAAGGAAAAATATCAAACTTGGTATACTGATTATGTCTCGAAAACACCTTCACGCAATGACCTATCATGTTCGAGGTTTCATGGCTTTCGGTCCAAGAGACGGATGTTATGTGTTGAATCGCGACAAATTTTGTGATACGGTGCCCATATTGTGCATGCATGTGTATATTGAGATGTAGAACAATGTTGCAGGAGGAAGTTTTCCGTTTCGTCGCTCGGAAAAGCCATTTTCTATTTTCCGAGCGCAAAAAGACGGGTCGTTTTGTGAAGCAGCCACCAAAATGCAGTTACAGAATGCTACCATTCCATTTTTCTAAAATAGTAGACCACGTTACGTGAACTATATCCCAACCGGAGGATCTCAAACCTTTCTGTCCTTCCCGGGTGAAAAAGACAAATGCCTGCCGAATCGGTAGGAAGTGGGTCCGGTTTGAACTACAGGTACATGATCTAACGTCCGTGGTTTTTCGAAAAAATCATTTTTAGACTCACAATATGTCGTTTTTTCAGAGATCCAATGCAAGTTCTAACATTCTCATCCCCTATCTTCACGCACGCCGTTTTGACCTAAGTTCGAAACGGCAAAAAATTCAAAACGGGCATAAAAATTTCAAAAAAGGTCCGAACAATGTAAATCTTTCGCGTGGTGTGATATTATGTGACATAGTTGCAAAGAAAAATATCAAACTTGGTATACTGATTATGTCTCCAAAAAACCTTCACAAAATGACCTATCATGTTCGAGGTTTCATGGCTTTCGGTCCAAGAGATGGATGTTATGTGTTGAATCGCGGCATAGTTTGTGATACGGTGCCCATATTGTTCATGCATGTGTATATTGGAATGTAGAACAATGTTGCAGGAGCAAGTTTTCCTTTTCGTCGCTCGGAAAAGCCATTTTCCGATCGCAAAAAGACGGGTCGTTTTGTGAAGCAGCCACCAAAATGCAGTTACAGAATGCTACCATCCCTTTTTCTAAAATAGTAGACCACGTTACGTGAACTATATCCCAACCGGGGGATCTCAAACCTTTCTGTCCTTCCCGGGTGAAAAAGACAAATGTCTTCCGAATCGGTAGGAAGTGGGTCCGGTTTGAACTACAGGTACATGATCTAACGTCCGTGATTTTTTGAAAAAATCATTTTTAGACTCACAATATGTCGTTTTTTCAGAGATCCAATGCAAGTTCTAACATTCTGATCCCCTATCTTCACGCACGCTGTTTTGACCTAAGTTCGAAACGGCAAAAAATTCAAAACGGGCATAAAAATTTCAAAAAGGTTTTTAAAAAGGTTTTGGAAAAGGTTTTAAAAAAGGTTTTTAAAAAAGATTTTGAAAAAGGTTTTAAATTTTTTTTTAAAGAAGGTTTTTAATAAAGGTTTTTAAAAAGGTTTTTTGTTTCTAAAAAGGTTTTAAACAGGCATATAATAATTAATTTTAAAAAAGGTTTTTAAAAAGGTTTTGAATTTTTTTTTTAAAAAAGGACCTTTAGCCCCGGTTTGAACTACAAACCGGGGATAAAGGGGTGCGGGGCTACGCACGAAACGCGGGGCGCCGAAAACCCTTTAGCCCCGGTTTGTACTCTTTAGTCCCGGTTTGTACTAACAACCGGGGCTAAAGGGGGGGTGGGTACCCACCCCGTCCGCCCCGGTTCGGTGCACGAACCGGAGCACATAAACCGCCGCGCCGCCGTCTTCCTCCTCGGCAGAGCCATCGCCGCTGCGTGCCGTCGCGCCGCCGTGCCTCCCTCGCGCCACCAGCGCTACTGCGCGCCCGTGTCGCCGCGCCCGCCGTCGTCCTCTTCGGCGCCACCCTTCTTCCCAAGACGCCGCCCTTCCACTTCTGACGCCACGCGCCCGCCGATCGGAGCCCACCGCGTCGCCCGCACCGTCAACCACCTCCGGAGCCGCCCTCCCCAAGGTAATTAACTTCTAGTTAATTAGTAGTGTTAATTTTGTTAATTAGTGATAATTTTGTTAGTTATTTTGTTAGTGTATATAATTTTGTTAGTGTATTTTAGGGTTAATTAGTTAGGGTTATTTTAGGGTTAATTAGTTAGTAAGTTTAGTGTAATTGTTTCTTAGATATTTTAGTTAGTGTTTAATATATTTTGTTTTGTTAGTGTAATTTAGTTAGTGTAATATAGTTAGTGAATTTATTTAGTAACTTCAGTGTAATTGTTTTGTTAGATATTTTAGTTAGTGAATTTTTCCTAGTTAGTGAATTTTAGGATTTTAGTTAGTGTTTAATATAGTTTATTTTAGTTAGTGAATTTAGTTAGTGTTTAATATAGTTTATTTCAGTTGATACTATTTATTTTCATCATGTTTAAAGTATATAGGTTTAATTTAGTGTTTAGGAATATGCTGATTCCTCATCCTCGTTCACTCGGCGTGACCCCCGGAGCGCTACTAGATAGTGTCACCGGGCATCCACGGGGCTGGGCTCCGCCGGGCTGGCACTGGGAGGGGCTACCAGCCGGGGGACGTCGTCTCGTGAGGAATCCGGGTGTCGTCGTCGACCCGGATCTTCTATGGTGGCGGCCGAGTGGTCCAGGTGCGATGCAGAGGGAGCCGGCCCCCGACGAGGTGGTACAGCGTCATGTCAGGGAGGAGGACGAGCACGTCCGGTGCTACATGCACATTTTAGGAGTCCGGACGCCAATACCTGGAAGCTTCTTCAGGCACCTTACCCGAGATATTCTCCGGTGATGGTTCCTACACTTTGGGTGCACAGCTCCATGCTCAAGAGTCGGGCTCGACGTCTTCGCTGAGCTAGCTAGATGTGTAATAGGGTTGTATTGTTGTTTAATTGGTACTTTATTGTTGTACTAGATGGATTATTCGAGGTGTATTGTTGTTTAACTAGTACTTTATCTTTGTTCATCGCATTGTTTAAGCTGGATTACTTTATCTTCCTTTATTTTATCGCATTAAGCAAAATGGTTTTATCTTTCTTCTGTATTAGTTAAGTTATGGACGGTAGAGACAACGAAGAGCACATCATGTACAACATGATAGATGAGGGTACAGGAGGTTACAATTATGATGGAGCAGACGATGATGGAGATGATGATGGCTCCCAATACCTCAACTTGGATGAATCCGACAGAAGAGACGACTATGACGAATTCTTTGGTGGAGACGACGGTGGAACAGACGGTGGACACACCACCATAGCAAAGACCGGCGAGGTATATAAAGCCTCTGCTAATCACGAGCTAGTAGATGCATTAGTTGATTCATATATATATATATATGTACTAACGACTGGTTCTTCTCTTAGACCTCTGCATCGGGCGAATCTTCTGCAAGGAAATGAGGCCCGACCAAAAAGTTGGCCGACGGTATGCATTTCACCATTGATCTAGTGTCTGTGTTCGGCGAACCTTTGGAGCCGAAAGAGGCCGTAAGTGTATTTGTATACCAATGCGGAGCGATAGTCAGGGACGCCATCCCGATCACTACTCAGAAGTGGAATAAGCCAGGAAAGAGAAGTGATCGAGTTGGAGAAACTTTTGTCGATGATAGAGCCAAAGACGGTCTTTGGAATTCACTCATGGCACACTTCTCGCTACCTGAATTGGACACTCCTGAACTCACTGAGGCATTGAGGTTTCAAGTCAGAAAGTGGTCCCTTAAGAAGATGGGCGGACAGTTCAAGGACTGGAAGAAAAGATTGTACAACAACTTTGCCAAGAATGGGCTGACTCCGCCATTCACTGGCCCGCTGGAGAAGCAGCGGGATAACTGGGGCCCATTTGTGACATATAAGGAATCAGAAGCAGCTACGGCCAAGTCGGAAAAGAATAAGTTAAATGCGTCCAAACATAAATATCACCATACTATGGGGACAGGTGGCTACAAGACGGCCGTGCCTAAGTGGACAAAACCGAGAAAGAAATGCGTCTAAAAGGGGTCACGCCAGCTACACATCAGTGGCCATGAGGTCAAAAATTGGCTCCTTGGGCATGGGGGTCGTATGACCTGAAACCGGGAGATTATTGTTACAAAGGAGGCCATTACTAAACCCAAAGATGAACTTGTTAAAGTGATACAACCGAGAAAAGATGGAAAGTTCATTCCGATAGGGAGAACGATGGTGACATATGCCCTCGAATCTGAAAAAGTCGGACGAACACAAGGCTTTGGCCCATCTGGTCCATTGAAGACAGGGTTTCCCGCTGACATCGACACTTATAGAAGCCGATCCAGAAAAACGAACCGACAGAAGGCAGAGGAGGCAGCGCGGTTAGAGGCGGTTGAAAAAGAAGCGAGGAATTTCAAGCCATGTTCAAGCTGCAGGGGAGCAGATTAATGAACTTAGAGTATTGTCCGACAAAGAAGATCCTGCGTTAGACATCCGTGGGCCCATCTCAGCGGAGAAGCAGCGTGGCTTCCACGGAGGTACAAGCTAATAATCCAATGCTGATGGACAATAATGCAACGATGGTTCGCTACCCCGTGGATGAAGTCGAGGCAAGGACAGCTTGTGAGCTACATGTCACAGTGAAGAACATTTCTATGAAGGTGGCGCTCGGCTTTGCTTTACCTTGTCCACCAGGAGCGACCTGCCATGGAAGTCAGATTCCAGCTGGCTATGCTCGTGTCGGTGTGGATGAAGTTGAACTGACATGTCGATCACTTGAGCTTGACATCCCTGCAGGCGAAGAGGAGAAAACACTTGGAGAAGTGGAGGGTGGGATCATTCTTTGGAAAAACAACACATCGTGTTTCCAGGCTGGGCGCCAAGGAAATCTTCTCCTTCGAGAAGCAATCCATCACCTCCAAGGCCACCATCACCTCCGAGTCCACCGTCTCCACCAAGAAACAATAGTCCACCCCTTCCTGAGAGGGATCGCAGCGCGACTGCATCTCCATCTTCGGCGCCTCCGCCTCCTCCCACTGAATCAAAGGGAAGAAAGCGGAAGAATAACACCGCTACGTCGAGGGAGACCGCCGAAAACGACAAGATCCCCTACCAAGAGTACCGCCGTCTCCTCCCAAGTTAGCTTATCACCGGACTGATGAGGAAAGCGCGGTGATCTCTCGGGCCAAAGTGAAGGCCCATTTTGCACCAAAACAACCCGAGCCACATGTGCTAGTTGATCCAAAAGTCAAGAAGCACTTCAAGGCATTCCTTGAACAACCACCCCAACATGTGTTAAATAGGACAGATGACTATACACGCTGTCTTACGAAGACACTAAAAGAGAAGTCATCAAGCGATCGCAAGTGGAGAAAATCAAAAGAAGTTGCCCAGCTCGGCAAACAGGCAAAACAATCCATTGCCCCGCTCAAGGTGTTACCCCAGCCCACACAAGGTGGAATAGATATGGAAATAGCTATTAAATTAGCCAAGGAGTGTAACGTGCCGGTCGAAGCACTTCTAGCCGGCGGAGATAATGTCTCCAAGGGACCAATAGCACGAAAATTTGTCTACGGGGAGCCTCTGGTCAGCGATGAGGTATTCGATGATCTTCCAACACATATGCGACTGTTGCATATCTAGTACTTGAAACTCACAAAGGAAGGGCGACAATTTCTCCTATGTAAAGTTGGAGAGGAGTACTTCCGTCCCAACTATATCTCCATTGAACTTTGTGAAATATTTCAGTTATTCAACCTAGACTCCCTCGACAAGTCCCTCCTCAGCATATATTGCCTGTAAGTAATTAAGTCACTAACTCAGCTCGTTCAATTCATTTCCTGTCGTTATCCTCACTATATCTCCTTCTGTATGCTATTATATATGCAGAATGAAGATTCAAGAATGTAGAAGAAAGTCAATCTACATCATTGGGTTCGATGACCCAAACAGAGTAAATGGACATACGCTAATAAATAACCTCGAGGAAACAGAGGATAACTTGCTAATGTTTTTAATGGAGCAACATTACAAGACACAAATACTATTTCCTTACAACTATGGGTAAGAGTCTTACTGACGTTGACCGTGCAAAAGTTGAAATCTCGGACTCGTTAAAGAAGCCGATGGAGCATAATTGATTGCCTTCAAAAGTAATTTCAATCACTATATCTGTCTCTTTCGTTCATTCTCTGAGATGTAAACTAATTAATAACTCATTCATTTCTTTTTTGCCGGACAGGGTTTGGAAAAGGTTCACGAAGGAGGTTCAGGGTGAATGGCGTGAGGAGCTCACTTTTCGTACGGTCCCGGTAAGTAGTACGAGAGCTAGGGGACTAATTTATGTGGATATTACAATTATCATTCTTACAATTATCATGCTTGATTATTATCCGATTGAATTATATTCTCGATCGAAAAGTGTGCGATACAGCCATAGGGGACTAATTTATGTGAATATTACGTATGTGAGTTTATTCGTGGGTGTATGGAGCAGGGCACAGACTTTCTTCAAGTACGTAAACAATATATTCGCAATTTATTCTATACCATAGTTTTTGTTGAGTTCCATTCATAATTATCTACTTCTTTATATATAGTTGGATGCGATGCGGGATAAGGTCCTACCACATGAACGCCTACTAGCAATTCAAGAGGAGTTGTCGGGATTTTTGCTCAGGGACGTCATAAACTCAAAAGGAGAGTACAACGTAGATAGACCTTCGTGTAATCGTGGATAGACACAAAAGGACAGTATCTGTTGTAAAGATGATCTTGGTGTAAATCAATTAGACGAGCTCTAGTCTCGGTTGTGTATATATTTATATGTATTTATGTTATCGTGAGTGAAATTATATTATATATGCATCAATGTATACAATATGTAGTAGCGTAGAATAATATGTATATGAAAACACAAAATGAAAAATAATCAAACACAAAAAAAACCCTAAAACCCTAAAACCCCACCTCCTGCCGCGGCAGCAGTTTGGTGCAAAATGCTGCCGCGGCAGAAGAACTTTAGTCCCGGTTATCCTCCAGCCCAGCGCGCACAGAGCGGCCACGTAGAGATAATCTAGTCCCGATTTGTAACAGAACCGGGACTAAAGGCCTAACCTTTAGTCCCTAAAGCCTCTTACAAACCGGGACTAGTGTCCTGCTTTCTACTAGTGTACTCAGATATCATAATAAGTTTAACGTGTTAATCAGTATAACCAAAACTTAAACCTGATTGGGACAGATGGGTAATCCAGATATCGTTCAACAAAGTATATTATAATAAAGGTAGTATGTTGAGTATTTTAAAACAATGAAAGACAGTCACATGATTTAGAATGAAGGAGTAAATGGGGGATAATATTTCACATGTAAAACGAAAACTCTTACGTTTAGTTGGCTTCGGTGGATAAATTATTTATTTGATTCATTAAGAAATTTATTTTCCTATCCATTAGAAAGATCATATAGCCATCATGTGGTTTTTTCTCAAGTAGACCATAATTACTAGATGTGCAAAATATATAAAATTTTGTTTTCACATATAAATTCTGACGATCCCAATCTAAATGATAAATCTCACAAACATCACAAACGATTGTGCGCATGGTGTTTTCAAAATGGAATTATCAGAATGCCTATAAATTAAAGATGGTTAAAACGGTGCAAGAAAATGTGATGTTTTATTTAACACTATATTTACGCTAACTATAGAATGTTGTTACTACTTCCTATCAATTAATTTGAATATTCATAAAATCATAAATTTTTTACTTACTCACTTTCAACACCGTGCTAGTTTTATATATAAAGTAGAAAACGACACATTAGGAGTTTTTCATGCTGTATTTGTGTCAAAAAAAAAGAGGCCTTTTGACATCTTACGTGCATGGGCTGCGACTAGTAGGTGCAATGCAGATCTAGGCTTTACGTCTTAGGCATTTGCGTGTCGGCCTAAGAAGAAAGCTAAAACGAAAAACATTGTGGGCTTGGAGCACTGGGCCAGAGAGATTTTGTTGGGAGTCCCTAGTTGCCGCTAATCGCTCCGGCCCAGAGGATTTCCTCACAGGCCACACCGAATGTGGCACAAAAAGATATACTGTGTCTTTTTCATTTTTTTATATTTTATATTTTCTGTTTTCACGATTGATAAAAAAGTCCAGATTTTTAAATATTTAAATTGGAAATCATTAGAAAATAAAAAATGTTCAAATCTGAAAGATGATCGAACTCGAAATTTGTTCAAATTTGAAATTCTTTTATGTTTGAAAATTGCTCGCATTCAAAATATGTTCAAACTCGATACAAGTTCAAATTTGAAAAAATATATACTATTAAATTGCTAGAGGTCGGTCCAAGATAGGTAAATACACTTTCTTCTAACTGATAATACATTTTCGTCCGATTGATCCCTAGTGGACATTGACACGGGACACTAGTAGAAAATGGCCTTTAGCTCGGTTGGAAAGGGCTTTAATTCCGGTTGGAAGTCCAACCAGGACAACGAAAATCAGGATCAAAGCCGTCCTTTAGTCCTGATTGGCCACAAATCAGGACTAAATGCCCTTCACGTGGCTGCGGTCGTGTGTTGAGGCTGGAGGACACCGACCGGGACTAAAGGTCTGGTTAATGTTTTAAAAAAAATTCGAAAAAAGTTTTAGATTTATTTTTTGCATTTTTTTATTTCAAAGTTTTGGATTTTTGAATCTTTTGATAGTTAATCTCTAATAACCCTTATTCTCATGTCAAAGTGCATACATGTGGTCAATTTTTCTGTTTTATCACTCATTCTCGTACTACTTCATCCTTAGCACGCTTAACTTTTGAGTTTCTTTCAAATTAGCTTTCAAAACTGCCCTCATAACTTCATGATAATAGTGTGCTATCAATTCTATTAAAACTTAGACTTTGGTAAAACATGATTTTATTTTTTCTATTCCAAATAATTTTAAAAATAAGCAACAATGATTAAGTAATAATAACCCACAATGAATTCCAAATAATATTTATGCATAATTCAATTATTAATTTAAAATCTCAAAATAAAAAAACTATTAAAAAACTACTCTCTCCATCTCAAAATAGATGTCACGGGTTTGTCAAAATTGAATAAATCTATATACTAAATAGTGTATATATTTATCCAAATTTTGAAAAAATCTGAGACATATTTTGAGAGGAAGGGAGTAGAAAATTCAAAAATTCCAAAATAATATAAAAACTTCAAAATAATCAACTAAAATAAACAAGAAAAGAAATTCAAAATTTTAAAAATATCATGTTTTCTCATTTTTTTCTGGCAAAACCTAAACTCTTCCTGCTTTCATATTTGCTTTTAGAATTTTGAAAATCGGTCATTCGTGTGAACGGCCATACAGTCGTTGAAATTGGATGTAATATTTTGCGTAGATACTTTTTCATATATTACAAAATATTTTTCGAATTCATACGCCGTTTTAATTTGGAACAAACTTTCTTTTGCCAACGGTCTCCGGCGAGAGGCGCCGCCCTGTAAAACAGCCAGTGGAACGGAACTAACGAAGCCGACCTTCTCCTTCCCTTTGTGCGCTGTGCGCTGCTGACCATGTGGGACAACAGGGTACTTCTGGGGGATGCCGTGTCCTTTGATCTATGGTGTGAGGTCATCTTCCATTCGACCCGGTCCCGCCACAGTTCTTCTTCGCCTTAGGCCTTGTTTGATACTAGAGTATTTGTGGGGATTAGCGGGAATAATCTCCACTAAATCCCAAATCCCCACTTACTTTGAATAGTATGTTTGGTTCTAGAGTATTTGATTGATTTAATCCCCACTAATTCCCAAGTTCTAGTTTATTTTCTCCAAATTCAATACACTACTTCTACCTAGTGGATTGGTGGGGATTAAGATTTTGTGGGGATTAGAGAGGTTTGGGCGTAGGTTGAGGTTTCACCTAATCCCCTTGGGCCCGGTTTGGATTGTTGTTTTTTAACCAAAATTGCCGGATTATACGGATATCTCCTTCTTAACCTCTTTACAAAAGGAAACGACCGGACTAAAAAACAACGATCCAAGCGAGGCCTTAAGGATTATCCCCTCTAATCCCTACTAAAACACTAGTACCAAACAATGCCTACGAACGACAAGTGGTCGGGGTTGGTGACGTGCAACATGCCAACAGCCGGAGCCAGAGCAGGCTTCCGAGGCATCACCGTTCACGGAGGTGGGAATTTTTCCGGAGCTGCTGGAGGCGTGCGAGGCCATGGGGTGGAAGTAGCCCACGAAGAACCAGGCTGGGTCCATCCACACGTCCTCCAAGTATAATCATATGTGTTCTATTGTTTAGTTCCGGAGACAAAAAGCTTATCCTATTGATTTGGCAATAACAGTACTTCGTCAAAGGTTATGGAATGAATTTGAAAAGGACAGTCCTATCGCACTAGTAGTCTTATACAATTACTCAAAGATGAAAATTTCAAGCACACAAGTCGTGGAGACTGTGTCGTGTCTTGGGAAAACTTCAGCTTCTCTAACTGTACTTCTCGAATTAAAATGTTCTCAGGGAGACAAGCAAGCCCTAAGGAGGTAACGACTGGATATTTGGTAATTGAATATCCGTATAGCCCTTATATATGGTAACGACTAATTATTTGGACAATTCAGTATCCATAGGACAGAGCAAGGGATAGTAAATTAGAAATTAAATAGGATTAAATATGTAGTCAACTTTATTTGATGGTTTCTTGGATGATTAGACATATGCTTATTGCTGCTTTTAAGTTAGCTGTTTTTCCATTGACTTTTAGGATAGGGGCCTTCTTGAGTTGTTATATTAAAAATATTAACCAGTAGCTACGAGCAAAAGAACATATCTTCCACAAATCTCGAATTAGAAATGTTTTGATTGATATATTGAAGTCCAAGTTTGGCATTAAGCTAGAATGTTTCTCTTGCTAATATCTTGGTTCGTACCATTATGTCGGAAATTTAGGTGTAAATTTGGTTTATTACATGTATGGACCGAAATTAGTTTCGGTTAATTCGGTTTTTGTGTTCAGTTTCAGTTTTTTTATGCCTACCACTAATTGTAGGTTTTGCTAGGCAAGCTTGTTTACCATGGGTGCTCGTGTACCGGGTGATAATTAACCAGATTCACCGCCCGGTAACTAGAACCCTAGTCACAATTAATGTTACTTATTTTGGACGAATATATCATATATATTAGACAGCCGGGCCAACTTGAAGTGCCCTATACACTATAAGATGCATGGCCGGCCGGTAGCATCGACTATACTGTGACCATCTTCTTTTCACCATGTCAAACCCATTAGCTGGAATAATTGTTCCCTCTCACACCAAACACCTACCAGTAGTTCCCCTGGCAGCAAGCAGTGGAGCTCAGCCTCTCTCCGCCATCTGCCTCCGTCGTCGATCAGGAAGGCGCCATTACATTTGTGCTCAGCTCGCAGCTGCCTCCATCCCCGGTGCCATTGGTGAATCCAACTGTACCAAGAACCAGCATCTGGATGCCAAACTGAGGTTCCCGACCGGCCAGCCCCTAAAACATTTCCCGAGTAGATTGATCATAAGCTTGAAGCTAGATTCCTCTATTTTTTTAGAATATTTGTGTGTTCATAATAGGGTGGACAAATACTTTGAAGCTGAGATGACAGTCCAAGATGGCGAGCTTGACAAGTATGGGGTTGTCAACCATGTCGTCTACGCGAGTTACGTCGATAAAGGTTAATTATCTTTATACATATTATTAGTACTGAGTGCTAGATGAATATGAAGAAATGCTCCATTCATTTTTGTCTTCGCTACATGTAGCGCGAGAGGAGCTTCTTCTGAGCCTTGGCATCAGCACCGGCGGCATCATAAGCAGCGGCAATGCCATGGCACTCGCGGAGTTGAACCTCAAATACTTCACGCCTCTAAGGGTATGTAGGACTTTCTTTAGAAAAGAAGGATAAAACCCTGTCCTCTGCACTTATGGTATCTAAGTTAGCGTTAGACACCAAGGCAGCCTGGAATATAATGGGAGGAATACTCTCATGACATTCACATAGCACACTCCTTAATCTCAGCGCGGTGAAAAGTTCGTCGTCAAGGTGAGGGTCACGCGGATCAGGGGTGCGAGGATATTCGTCGAGCAGCATATCGAGACTCTGCCGGACGGGAAGGTAAGTCCTACGTGCCGGATCTTTCTCTTGCAGATGGAGACCAAGCATCCTCACCACATATAAACAGGGTATCAATCTATCATGTCACCTTATCAAGGCTTATTGCCTGCAGCTCGTCTTGGACGCCACCGCAACCGTCGTATGCCTTAATACGGACTACCGCCCAACTCGCGTCTTCCCGGAGATGTCGGCCAAGCTGCACCGCTTCTTCTCATCCAAGGATGGCTAGTGTCATTGTGTAAAAAAGGATCTGCATATGCGATCCTTGAGTTGTTTTTTTTTACATGTGATGGACATGATTATTCCATTAAGAACTGGTGGACACGGCTTCGGTGCCACCAAACCATACAACGAATCTAGCATTAATCGTGTCACAAATATAGGGCTGCTATCTTATTAAAAGTTGTTGACATAAAAGTTATAAACTAAATAAAACTAAAGGTTAGCCCATCAAGCCACTTGACATCACGCACTAGGATTGTTAAAACTAGACCTCGGCGGCATCACCGGGGCTCGGGTTTTAGGCATATCGTTTGACAATATAGTCGACATGCAAATGAATGGAAAAGGGCGATAGCAGACGCACGATGTTGTTTGAATGGATAAGCACGGCCATTAGGCAGACCAAACGTCGCAGCCAAGCGACAATCGACTTGGTGTCGTGTGCGTTGGAAGGGCGAGTTGGTGCAACTCTCTCTTCACAGATGCTAGTTGGATGGTGATCAAGAGCCTAGCAATGTCCCAGGGCGCACATAGTATGCTGGAAATACCCCCCCCCCCCCCCCTCCCCCACCCATTTATAAAATAGAAAACAACACATTAGGGGTTTTCCCTGCTGTATTTGTGTCAAAAAATAGTATGCTGGAAATATGCAGTAGAGGCAATCATGTATCAAAAGTTACATAATTTTCCTTGAACATCATCAATGTATTATTCGATTGTGAACATACATATTTTACGATTGTGTTCTAATTTTGCCTAGTCAATAAAGTTGATGACTCAGTTTCAATATTCATGGGCATGCAGATGCGAATTCCATGGTTACAATTGTAAACGAGTTCATCAAATCGGAGAAACCTTATTATTTGAGGCGCAAGTAGCGAGTTATTGTTTTTTAGTCGCAACCAATGTTTATGTCGTGTTCTTAGAATCAAGGTCTTGGAATAATCACAGTTATGCATAGACCAACTTGGGGTTTATCAAACATTGCTCCTTAATCGGGTAGTTACAAAGGTAAATTTTGGGTCAAACGTGAAACATGATGTGTCGCATGGTTGTCCAAGATGGAATTTTCCACAAAGATATATTCTTGGGCCTCTCGAGTGATCTGATTCATGAAGCATGGTCATGTGACTATGGTTAAAAGTTAACCGAGGAGTCGTACTATTTGTTAGTCCAGTAAATCTATATCACGGATTGAGAATAGAGTCAATATGTTACATTAAAGACAAGGTCTGACTGATAGCATTGACAAGGTATATCATGAGGCAAAAGTAATTATACATGTGAAACATTGTAAATGGTTTGTCCTTTTGGATTTACGTCACTCGGGAGTCGACATATTCTACACCAACAATCAACTTAAGGCCAATTGTTCATGGGAGCGAGTCGTACTCAAAGCCATCGCTAGAGCTCGAAGGTTTAAGTCTTGTTCTCGAAACAGGCTTTCGCCCAGCTTTATAAATAAAGCACACAGGTGAGACCATTGCTGGGCCAGACAGCACAACGCCCAAACACAACACGATACACGGTGCTGGGGCAGCAACACACACACACACGCCCGAACTAAAACAAGGAAAAAACAGAAATGAATGGAGACGGAAACGGATCGACAAGATGATGAAGCCCGCCACCGCTGCGCCCGCCAAAGAATGTCCACCACGCTCCTAGCTCCGACTCGTCAAGCGCCAGGCAGCACCCTCAAGAGGGAACGCGACCAGTGCTGCCCGGACCAGATTGGCCCTAGGGTTTCCCCCGGCACACTGAGGGGAGTAGAAGGAGGGTAGCCCCGATGCCCTCCAGGAAGGAAGATGCCACCCACGGGCGGCACCGCATCGGAGTCGGGCGAGCCGACAAGGATTTCTCTCGATACCCAATCCACAACCCCTAGACGGGCCGTTGCAACGGAGACACGCGAGGACGAGGCCTCGTCACCACCATCCTATGCCACCCACGAGCATGCGCCACCCGGTCCCGAAACCATCATCACCGCCTCACCGAGTAAGCCATCGCGAGGTCTGCAAAATCGCGGGACAGGTAGAGAGAAAAAAGAACCCATAGTACACGGCGGCGCGGAGAACTTCCTCCGCCAAGGCGTAATCGACGGCGGCCGCAAACACACCGGTCCTCCCTAGATCCGACCGGGCCCAACGGGTCCGTAAAGCCTCCTCAGAGGCATACCAGTTCCATGGTGGTCGGCCCCGGGCTCAGAAGTCTGAAGTCCCCGCCGCTGCAGGCCGGCCGAGTGCCGCGGGTCTCTTTCATCCTACTCGCCAAGATCTCGCAGAGTAGTCAAGGCGGTCGGCCGCCTTACCCAATCTGGGCCGCCATGCCACCCCTAAGCTCGCCTACCGCCGCTGCCCATTTACCGCCGCCCACCCACCCCATGCCGCAGCAGGGCATCCGCCCCAAGCTCACCACCGCCGAGGACACCCTTGGCTCGGCAACACAAGAAGACTGGCCGGCACAGCCTAGGCCACCACCGGCCAGCTGCCGGCCCAGCCCCGCCACCACGGCGGCACCACGCACCCGGTGACCCGCGACCCACCCGAGGAAGGCAGCGAGCACCCAAGTGAGATGAGGATGAGGCGGCAGCGGAAGCTTAGGGTTCCTCTGCCTCGGGCGACGAGGAACGGTCGAGGAATGGGGCAGTTTCCAGACTGAAAGGTCAGGTTTAAGTCTTGTTGTGTCGAAGAAACCTTGAACATGAGGGGTTACACAATTAAGAGCACAGAGCTAGTTAGATGAGATCCGACTGAAACAAGTGGCCCCGAGTAATACATGGACTGATAATTTCATTCGTCGTGTAGTCAAATTAGGCTTCGTTGGGACCACATGAGTTCTGGCACAAGGTGAACTCCCATATAAGGTGAATGTACGGGCCGGGTGACCAAGGGTTACAACTGAAAAAAATTCCATGTGTTAAGAAACTCTAACCGCCACAAAGTTCAAGACCGAACAAACGTATTTACAATAATCTGTCGCTCAATGACCGGCCTCGTATGTATAGAGGATAATAGTAGAGGCATTCGGCCTAGTAATCAACGAGACACGCAGGTGACAGTCACTAGTGCAGAGCCCCCCCTTTAACTCCGGTTGGGAGGGCCCTCTAACAGCGGTTCCCCAACCGCTGTTGAGGGTTCGGTGTTAGAGGGGGGGCCCCATTAACACCGGTTCCTATACGAACCGGTGTTAAAGGGTGGCGCGATGGCTGCCGAGCTTCGGGCCCCTTTAACACCGGTTCGTATCACGGAACCGGTGTTAAGTTCTTCTTGCGGCGAGATTTGAAGTTCCGCCGCTCTGAAACGGCGCCTAAATCTCTGCACGCATTTCGCCTCTGCCCGTTAGGCGTATTTCTGCCGGAGAGCGAGGGAAATCGATCGGGGCGGTATACTTATAGAATCGTCATCGGTACATACAGTACATGAATAATTAAGCAACTATTATTATACACAAACATCGTCATCGGCACATACATCGTCATCGGCACATACATCGTTATCGTTCATTTTGGTGGATATCTAAAGAGTTCTCCGCCAGGCGTGACGACCTCATCAAGTATGAACCCCGCCAATTCCTCTTGAATGGCTCGTATGCGTTCAAATGGTAGGAGTTGGTCCCGCATCCGTTCGATCTGAATATATATGAAGAATGGCCGTCAATATATATATAAGAATAAAATTCAACACAATTGATGGTAATAAAATAATGTTGTGGACTTTGTTTACTTACTCTAAGTTGTTCTAGTGCGGCTTGGCCCGTCGCACATATCGTGTTGCGAATGAACTCGCAAACATAGTACCCACATAAGTTATTGCCGTGTCCCTGATGCACGCACTTTACGAGAATAGAGAGTTCAATCAAAATAATAATCAATAAAGCATGATATAATGGAATTGGAAGCTAGCTAGTATTACTTACATTTTGGTCTACAAATTTTAGTTCTTGACCATTCACCCACGGCCCTGCCGTGAACATTTTCCAAACCCTGTCCGACAAAGAAAATGGATAAAGGAGTAATTAATTACTTATTGTCACGAAGTTGCCGATCTAGTGCGATAATATGATTGAAATTACCTCTGGAGCATCTCTCTAAAGTCTGCCCATAGCTCTTTTTCTTTTAATGTGAGTCCATGACAAGGACTTTTCCTGAGTCGGGTTGAATGACTAGCAGAATAAAGTGGAACCTACGCACGCATAACTCATCATCAATTACACTTAACATCGAGTAAGCCGAAACAGAATGTGTACAAGAGAGGGTAACAGTACTCACGAGAAGTTGTAAGGCAATAGTATTTCCCTTTTGGTTTGTTGTCTCAGTAAAGACTTTAGCAAGTAATCTTCTGTTTGCCCGGGTTTGTCTCTTACCACTTCTTCATGAACTCTATTTGGGTCAACGAACCCAATGTCAAAAGGGCCTCCTTTCATGCATTCCATAACCTTTTTCCTGCATAATAGTATATACATATATGGTGAGCATATATATATACATGCAATTAATGAAGTGAATGAGTTGAGATAAAAATTACAGAAATAGTACTTACACACAATAAAGGCTGATGGCAGCTTTGTCGAGTTCCTTCTGATTGAATAGAAAATGCAAGTCTTGAATGTTGAAGTCGATCGCGTCGTCTCCGCACAAGAAAATCTGATCTCTTATATGCGCCGTGATCCATTCTTCTTTTCTCGTCTTGCAGAAATGAAGGTACCACTTGTGCAATTTCGCATCTTTGTTGGTAGATTCTTGAGCTCCTCTTTCTTGACTAGATTCTTCCCATACTTCCATGGCTGTATGGGGTTGACATCGCATTTGGGCAAGTTGTCTCCCATGACGTTCAAGTATGCAATGTAAGTCATCCCCATCTCATTGGCCTTTCTTTGTAGCTCTGCCTCGTAATCATCTACGGAGGAGCGTCCCGTTTGTCAAACATTTGGGCGGGCGCATGATTGGTTTCTGCTCTCCGAGCATGGGAACTGTTTTAAGGGTGCCTCACTGCTACTTTCAGTCTCCCCACGGCCTTGCATCCGCCTTCAAAATCTGGCGCTAGTCCGGCACAAGTGGGGTTTCAGGTTTCAAAAGATTTTGTAAAACTTCTCCACCACCGCCGGATCTATTTTCTCCTTTGGCTCGGCCCGTCTAGGTGCAAAGAATTTCTTGACCTGTTCTCCGAGATCCTATTGGTCTCCTCGTGCGATTCCACGGTAAAACCGGCAATGGCTTGGCGGAAGGCTGCGGGACGTAGTTTTTGAACTCTTTGGCGACGGTTTCCTGCGGATTTCTTTGTGGCGGTGCTCGATGCTCCTCGGAAAGGTGCTCTTCCGCTTCTGTGAGGAGATGGCTGAAGCACGGAGATGGCTGACGGGCCGGAGATGGCTGTCGCGCAGGAGATGGCTGACGGGCCGGAGATGGCTGCCAAGAGAGATGGCTGACGGGCGGAGATGGCTGCAGCAGAGATGGTCGACGGCGAGATGGCTGCAGAGATGGTCAAGCGGCTCGATCACGGCGCGGAGACGGGGGTGCAGTGACCTCAATTTGGAAGCACAATGTGTTCCTTCTTCCAAAGAATGGTTGTTTTCACTGCAAATTTGAGTTGAGTTTCCCCTTCACCGTAGCATGGTCAAGCTGCTTCCTCATATTCCTTCACAACCTCATCCACCCGACAATAGCATAGCCATCGAATCGGTCGGCGGTGGTAAGTTCCACCAGCTACGGAGGTAAGGCATAGCCGATGACCTTAATGGATAAGCCCATTAATCTCACATGCAGCTCAGCGTGTTCGCTCTCCGTGATCTCATCAACGGGTATCGAGGACCGTCATTTCAAGCGTTGGCTGCGTTCTCCGTGGAAGCCACACTGCTTTTCGCCATGCGGGAGCGGGCAGCTTCCAATGCAGGCTCTTCATGCCTGAGATGGGCCGGTAGCTTGATGGCTCATTGTGCATTCACTTGCGTCTGCAGCGCCGCAAGTGCATGTTCTATCTGTGTCATCCGATCTGCGCTCTTTTTCTTTTCGCGCCATCTGTAAGAGTCGCTCCGATCAAACCCATCCTTCCACGTCATACCCCCGTGCCTCGTGCATGTCCAGGTGTTCTTTATTACCGATGGCGGCGTGTGAGCTGGTCATTCTCTCTGTCGGGATGGAAGATCTGGCGGATGTTTCCTCGTATGCCGTGATGAGTTCGTTGACGGGTTTGGCAAGGATGGTTGGGAAGATACACAATCCTGTTTCTGGGTCCAACCTTGCCCCGATTCCGTAGAACCAAGTCTTTGCACGTAGGTCCCACCCATCTGCCTGGGGTGTGATCCCTCTCTCGCGCATGGCCCTCTCAGCTTCCTCCCACTTAGGCCTCTGAGATATGTAGCCACGACCCGTCCTCGTGATATTCCTTCTTGAGGGCATTAAGCGTATTGGTTTCGACCTCTTTTAGCTATAGCACTTTTTTATATGTCTTAAATTCGGGCGGTGAGGTCTTATCTTCGCATAATGCGTCTTGAAATTTGAGTCTCGCCGACTTTGACAAATTTGTTCAATTTTGTCTTCGATTCTGGAAAGCCTCAGCCATTTTCTTTAGAGTCCACTCTTTGACCTTTTCCTTTATAACCGGGTTGTTTTCATCCTCCTCTGGCGGAAGGGTGAAATTTACCAACAACGAATTCCAAAGCGTTTCTTTGGATCTGTCATCGACAAAGGTACCGTCGCCCTTCTTTGGCTTATTCCAATTTTCAATTATGATTGGGATTTGGTCCCTAACAAGAACTCCAGCCTGACGTATGAATTTGTCGGCTGCCTTCTTGGGCTCCATCGGCCTGCCATCAACACGGACTGCTTCGATCGTGAACTTTGCACGATCTTTCAACCGCTGGCTCGCGCCTCGCTTGCTCTTTTTCATAGAAGAAGATGGTTGCTGGCTGGTCGATCCAGAGGGCTAAAAGAAGAAAGAAGCGTTAATTAATACATGTAGAAGAAGATTGTTGGTGGAAGTCAGCTGAGGCTTAATCAATGCATATACCTCGCCGGACTTTGTAACCATTAAATTGCGTTCACCGGAGTCTTCATCTTCTCCATGACTAGTACTTGAGTTGTCGTCGTCATGTCCCTCCAAGTTCAGATATTGTGAGGTGTCCTCATCAATAATGTTCTCCATTATTTCTTCTTCTTCAAGGTTTCTACTAAGTGGATCCATAGTTTCTAAAACAATAATATTATCACACAAATATCAGTAATACATCTATTGAAATGCTCAAGCAAGGGCGATGATATGACAGTTAAAAGTATTGAAATGTAACCTAATACATGCTTGGTCATTTCAAACCCTAATTCGGAGAAACCCAGATTCATATGAGAGGGTACATTTACTTCTTCTAATTAACTTGTCATCAAAGTTGATTAACATAGCATGGTTATTATACACATAACTTGACGAGAGGTGGCGGCGCTTAGGCGAGCGGGCGGGGTGCGTGGGGTGCGTTGAACCAAAGACGACGTGATGGTCTACCTAAAATGGGCGACACACCCTCGGCGTGTAGGCTCAATGAGACAGAGGAGGTCGGTCGTGGCATAATGGTGGCGGTGGTCGGCGTGGCACAAAATATACACATGCATATACAATACACATACAATACAATATACATATATACATACACATACAAATATACATACACATATGCCACTTGTTCTACTACATATACAATACACATACAATACAATATACATAGCCTGGAACGCGTCGAACGCCGTGGCCTCTGAGGGGGCGGATATATTTTTTATTTTTAGTGGTGTTCACATGGATCAATCATGGAGGCTGATTTTTTTGAGGTATTCGCTAGCATGGAGCACTTGTTATGTTTTCCTAGTATTTTATTTTTTTATCTAAATATCACAATGCTTTAGTGCTTGACAATTATTTATAGACATCTTAACTATTGACTTAACTATTGACTATGAACGTGTGGTTATATGCTTTTAAATATTTTGCAAACTTCCTAGGGTGATACTCGGTGCAAATTTCCTACAAATTTCCTACAAATCCTTTGAATCAAACATGCCCTTACTTATATCCAGGGATGGCGGCGGCAGGGCGGCAGCGAGGGTGGTGTGGGCGAGGCGAGGGCTCCAGCGGCGAGCGGGGCGGCAGCGAGAGGCGAGGCAGCGTGCAGAGGCGGTCGGCTGGAGGCGGCAGCGATGCGGCGGCAGGCGGTGGAAGCGGCGGCTGCGGTCGCAGGCGGCGGCAGCGAGGCCTTGAGGCAGCGGCGGCGGCTCGCGCGGCAGACGCGCGCCAGCTGGGCACTGACGTCTGGCGAGGATGGGCGGGGCGGCGGCGTGGCGGCAGGGGCGGCAGCGGCAGCTGCGCGCTTTCGATCTGGTGGGGAAAGGAAGAGGAAGGTGCGTGAAGTTATAACCCCTTTAACACCGGTTCGTGGTGGAACCGGTGTTAAAGAAATGCTTGCTGGAAACCCCCCTTTAACACCGGTTGAACCCTCTTTAACACCGGTTCGTGGTGGGCGGTGTTAAAGAAACGTCTTGTGAAACCCCTTTAACACGGTTCCAGCCACGAACCGGTGTTAAAGGGGGCATTATTTCATGCATTAAAGGGCTTTTTAATTCAAAAATATGATATGAAATTTAGAAAATTCATATCTTTTCATTTCAACTCGAAAATATGAATAATATATCATAATTTTCAGAAAAATAATATCTATCCATTCATGTAAATCATTTTATATTTACTTTACATGAAATTTTTTAAAATAAATAAACACTTATTTCATGCATTAAAGGGGCTTTTTTAATTCAAAAAATATGATATGAATTTAGAAAATTCATATCTTTTTCATTTCAACTCAGAAAAATATGAATAATATATCATAATTTTCAGAAAAATAATATCTATCCATTCATGTAAATCATTTTATATTTACTTTACATGAAATTTTTACTTATTTCATGCATTAAAGGGGCTTTTTTAATTCAAAAAATATGATATGAAATTTAGAAAATTCATATCTTTTTCATTTCAACTCAGAAAAATATGAATAATATATCATAATTTTCAGAAAAATAATATCTATCCATTCATGTAAATCATTTTATATTTACTTTACATGAAACTTTTTAAAATAAATAAACACTTATTTCATGCATTAAAGGGGCTTTTTTAATTCAAAAAATATGATATGAATTTAGAAAATTCATATCTTTTTCATTTCAACTCAGAAAAATATGAATAATATATCATAATTTTCAGAAAAATAATATCTATCCATTCATGTAAATGATTTTTATATTTACTTTACATGAAATTTTTTAAAATACATAAACACTTATTTCATGCATTAAAGGGGCTTTTTTAAGATATATAAAAGAACTGAAAATTAAGATACATGGCCAGATTAAGTAACAATCGGCGAACTTGTTCGAATGTTGGAGTGATTTAGTCATGCTCTGCCTACACCGTAATACAAGCCCTTTGTAGTACTCGCCCGCCGTCATCGCGCTCGTCGGGGTCACCGTAATTGAACCTCGGAAATGCGCGTGGGCTGGACTTGAGGGTAGCGTGGGCTGGACTTGAGGGTAGCGCAGACGGGGTTAGAGTCGGCGGCAGTGTCATAGGCCATGACGCTCGGAGAGTCCACGCGCCACCATAGCCGACGGCCGGCCTCGTTGAAGTTAGGAGGTGGGCCGTCCTCCTCGTGCTGGCGGCCCTCTCATGCCGATCCACGAAGAAGGCTTCCCAAGTAGAGAAATAGTCGGGATGCCATCGGGATTCCTCGCTGCTCGGCGTGAGCTCGAGTAGTAGTGGTTCGTGATGGCCATCCGGCGCCACACCTAGAGGGACAGGAGGAACGGCACACCTCCCGCTCGGCATCCAGCCGACGGGGACACGAGCCCGGCAGGCGGGTAGTTTGAGGCCAAAGCGCCTCGCCTCCAGGGGTTAGTGCTACGGTGGAAGCCATGGGAAAGAGTGATGAGGTTGCAGATATGAGTCTAGAGATGTGCAATGACAATGGAGGCCAACCCCTACATATATATATAGTGAACTAGCGGGAAGAATCGAGGGAAGAAGCAAGGGAAGAAAAATGGCGGGAAGAAAAATGGCGGGAAGAATCGGCGGGAAGAAAAATGGCGGGAAGAAAAATGGCGGGATGAACCTTTAGTCGGTTGGAGACCAACCGGGACTAAAGATGAACTAGTCCCGGTTGGAGACACCAACCGGGACAAAACACAGTCAACACTAATAATAGAGGTGAGTGCATGTCGACATTATGTCGTGCGGCGTGTACCTTGTGGATGGTGTCACCAACCGACTAAAGATGAACTTTAGTCGGTTGGAGACACCAACCGACTAATAATAGGGGTGAGTGTCGACATTATTTTGTAAGTGTCAACACTATGTCGAGCTGCTTGTACTATAAATAGGCATCCTTGTGAGTCCAGTCCTCCAGCCAGTTTGAGGCGGGGACACCACTACGGCGATTCGAGGAGATGCGGAGCCGATCCTCCGGCATCTCAGAAACTGGTCATAGAGGCACTCTAATATGTGAAATTAGTTAGCTCCCTGGTGTATTGATCTAGTTAGACAAGTTACAAAGCTGCAAGATGGTTTTCGAGAGGGACACCACTACGGCCAGTTCGAGGAGATGCCGACGGAGCCTCCGGCATCTCCGAGAACTGGTCATAGAGGCACTCTAATATGTGAAATTAGTTAGCTCCTGGTGTATTGATCTAGTTAGACAAGTTACAAAGCTGCAAGATGGTTTTGAGCAGGGACACCACTACGGCGATTTTGTGGAGATGCCGACGAGCCTAGTCCTCCGGCATCTCCAAGAAACTGGTCATAGAGGCACTGTAATATGTGACTGCTGCGTTTGGAGATCAGATCTTAATGGTAAGTACGAATCGGGACAACTTCTTCTCATACTCCGGTCCATCCACAAAACATGACTAACACTCAAGACATGTATTAATATTAAAACATGAACTAGAGTTACATAATATGAGCATGAACTTCTTGGCATATGCCCTTCCTTATGATCGCTTCATCGTAACCATGGAGCATCTTCTTTACTTAACGGAATGCTTGGGTCAGTTTTCAGTGAAGGCGGAATTTCATCAAACTTATTATAATCTTCGACATGTCCTGTCTTGTCCTCGATTCCCACGATGTTTCTTTTCCCGAAAGAACTATGTGACGCTTTGGCTCATCATATGATGTATTCGTTTGCATATTTTTTCTTTTTTTGATGGAGGACATGTCCTTCACATAGAAAACTGAGCCACATCATTGGCTAGGACGAATGGTTCGTCTAAGTTCTTCATAAGATTGTTGAGATCCACCGTTGTCATTCCGTACTTCTTGTCTACCTCAACCCTCCTCCTGTTAGCTTGACCCATTTGCATCGAAACAAGGGACCTTAAAATTAGGTCCATAGTCAAGTTCCCATATCTCCTCTATGAACCCATAATACGTGGTCTTTTGCCCATTGTCTTCGCGCATCGGCGGACACCACTTTTTGGTTGGTGCTCTTTTATCTTGGCCTATCGTGTAAAATGTATTCCCATTTATCTCGTACCCTTGGAAAGTACTGATCGAAGACGGTGTCACGCCAACAAGTACAAATGATCCCCAAGTGGTGTTATTCGTGAGAAGTCTTTGCAGCCAGCCGCCAAAACTCGCCATGTGTTCACTTATAATCCATTCATCAGACTGTCCCGGGTGTTTGAGGCGTATTAAATTCTTGTGTTCATTGATATACGGGGCAACCAAGATAGATCTTTGTAAAACCGTGTAGTGTGCTTGATTGAGAGAATGCCCGTCCCTACATATCATTGCTTTACATCCTAGGGTGCCTTTTCCACGCAGTCTCCCCTCATGTCGTGATTCTGGAACACCAATCGCCTTAAGGTCAGGAATAAAATCCCTACATTCTTCAATATTCTGGAACTCAATGACCTCCTCTGTTACATAGCCCTTGGAGATGCTTCCTTCTGGCCTAGCACGGTTATGAACATATTTTTTTAAGACTCCCATGTACCTCTCAAAGGGGAACATATTGTGTAGAAATACAGGACCGAGAATGGCAATCTCTTCTACTAGGTGAACCAGGAGATGCGTCATAATATTGAAGAAGGATGGTGGGAACACCAACTCAAAGCTGACAAGACATTGGGCCACATCTGTTTGTAACCACTGGTAGGCTTTGGATCGATTACCTTCTGAGATATTGCATTGAGGAATGCACATAGCTTCACAATGGGTACTCGAACATTTTCAGGTAGAAGCCCCCTCAATGCAATCGGAAGCAATTGTGTCATAATCACGTGGCAGTCATGAGACTTCAGGTTTTGGAATTTTTTCTCTGCCATATTTATTATTCCCTTTATATTCGACGAGAAGCCAGACGGGACCTTGATACTGCTCAGACATTCAAAAAAGATTTCCTTCTCTGCTTTGGTAAGAGCGTAGCTGGCAGGAGTTAAGTGGCATCGTTTACCCTTCTCGTTCTCAGGATGCATAGTCTCTTGAGGGCCTTGACGTTGCTGGTCCTGTCGTGCTTCCGGTGTATCTTTTGTCTTCCCATACACTCCTAGAAAGCCTAGCAGGTTCACGCAAAAATTCTTCGTCACGTGCATCACGTCGATTGAAGAGCGGACCTCTAAGACTTTCCAATAGGGTAGGTCCCAAAATATAGATTGCTTCTTCCACATGGGCGCGTGTCCGGCATCGTCATTCGGAACAGATAGACTGCCAGGACCTTTTCCAAAGATTACTTCTAGGTCCTTGACCATACCAAATACCTCCTCACCGGTATGGAGGACAGGCTTCCTCCGGGGTTCTGCCAGACGTTTGAAATGCTTGCCTTTCTTTCTTACTGGATGCAGGTTCGGAAGAAATCGGCGATACCCTAGGTACACAACCTTCTTACATTTATCCAAATATACACTTTCAGTATCATCTAAACAGTGTGTGCATGCATTGTATCCTTGTTTGTCTGCCCTGAAATGTTACTAAGAGCAGGCCAATCATTGATGGTTACGAAAAGCAATGCTCGTAGGTCAAATGGCTCCCTTTGTGCTCATCCCACATACGTACACCTGGTTTGGCCCACAGCTGTAAAAGTTCTTCAACTAATGGCCTTAGGTACACATCAATGTCGTTGCCGGGTTGCCTCGGGCCTTGGATGAGCACTGGCATCATAATGAACTTCCTCTTCATACACAACCAAGGAGGAAGGTTATAGATACATAGGGTCACAGGCCAGTGCTGTGACGCAGCTCGCTCACCAAAAGGATTCATGCCGTCGTACTTAGACCAAACCTTAAGTTCCTTGCGCCACGTGCAAAGTCCGGGTACTCTCGCTCGACTTTTCTCCACCGTGACCCATCAGCGGGTGTCTCAACATCGCGTCTTTCTTCTGATCTTCCATGTGCCATCGCAACAACTTGGCATGCTCTTTATTTCGAAGAGACGTTTTAACCGTGGTATTATAGGAGCATACCACATAACCTTGGCGGAACCTTCTTCCTAGGGGCCTCGCCCTCAACATCGCCAGATCGTCTCGATCTTATCTGTGATGCAGTGCATACCGAGCATGCATCCAAATTCTCGTACTTCTC
The DNA here is from genome assembly GCA_030063025.1 of Avena longiglumis. Taxonomy (NCBI): domain Eukaryota; kingdom Viridiplantae; phylum Streptophyta; class Magnoliopsida; order Poales; family Poaceae; genus Avena; species Avena longiglumis. The sequence continues at coordinate 51,934,109 of CP125974.1, read as the reverse complement.
ACCCGGTAGAGGATGCAGTCATTAATGCAGGCATGTATCTTCTGCACGTCTAATCCTAGAGGGAAGACAACCTTCTTTGCTTGGTATGTACTGTCGGGCAACTCATTATTTCTTGGAAGAAGATTCTTCATTTTTACCAACAACTTTGAAAATGCGCTGTCAGTCACACCATTCTCTGCCTTCCATTGCAGCAAATCCAGTGTGGCACCTAGCTTTTTGTGGCCATCTTCAAGTTGGATACAACAATGTTTTGTGATCCTTTAACATCTGCTCCAGCTTCTCCTTCTTCTTTTCAGTTTCACATTCTTCCTTTGCATCGTAATGGCCCGACCAAGATCATCATCAGGGCCCATCTGCTCCCTCTTGATCTTCATTATCTACCTCCGTTGCATTATCATCATATTCAGGATACATATTATGATAGTTTTCATCATCCTCTTCTTCTTCGTTGTCTTCCATCACAACCCCTTTTTCTCCGTGCTTGGTCCAACAATTATAGCTGGGCATGAAACCAGATCGAAGCAGGTGGGCGTGAATGGTTCTGGTATTTGAGTAGTCTTTCTTGTTCTGACAGTGAACACACGGACAACACATAAAACCATTGTGACCACGGTTTGCATTAGCCACAACGATGAAATTTTGGAGGCCCGTAATGTACTCGGAAATGCGGCAGTCACCGTACATCCATTGCCGATTCATCTGCATTAATATGTAGTATATATCAAAAAATAATAGGAAGATGACCATTTATATATATAGTACATCAATGACACATGAAACTATAGTTGCCGACCTCGACCGAGACGGAAAGAGCAACAAGAAAGCTTATTTTGAGCTCTCGGGCATTTCACCGAACACCTCTAGTGCATATGAAAAAAACACAAACTAGCACTCTTCACACCCTCTTGCTAGGCTCCAAAATGTGAAAAAATGGAAGAGTGGGGTGTGTGTGGGCTGGGGTGGTGTCTTATATAGCCCCCACCCCTTTAACACCGGTTCGTGCCACGAACCGGTGTTAAAGTCTGTGAGCCACGGTGGAGGGACCTTTAACACCGGTTCGTGGCACGAACCGGTGTTAAAGGGGGGGCTCCTTTAATGCCGCAGAGGCCACGCTGGTACGGCCGGTGTTAAAGCCCATTTTCGGGATCAACAAAAGCCCGCGTTTCCACTAGTGAGTCCAAGACTGCGAGCTTGACAAGTTACGAATAATCGTCAACCATGTGGTATATGCCAGTCACATATATATATATCGATAAAAGTTCATTCACGTCAGTATTCAGTAGTCGTCGATGCAACGAAAAAAAGGATCGATTCATTTTCTCTTGGATAAAGTGTTGCTAAAAGTTTTGTCATACGTGCAATATATATACATGTAGCGTGATAAGATAAGAGCTCCTTGTGAGCATTGGAGATCGATCAACACGGGCTGGATCATCATAAGAACCGGCAACACCGTACCATGGCGCTATTATATTCGAGTTGAACCTCGAGTACGTCACGCCTTTCAGGGTATGTATGCCTCCGAGCTAGCTAGCGGTCCATATATATACACAAAGGCTACCTGGAATATAATGGATGGACTACTACAGTGAGAGCTCCTTACATACATGCTTGATCTTGCTCACTTGAAAATGGAGACCAACCATAGCCACCACTTAGGGACCGGCAGAAGGTATCAATAGTTCATGTCATGGCATGCAGCTTGCTTTTTTAGAGGAAAAAGCAACAGTCGTGTCTGCCTTAATACCGACTACCGCCCAACTCGCGTCTTCCCGTAGATGTTGGCCAAGCTGCAGCGCTTCTTGTCATCCAAGGATGACTAGTGTCACTGTGTTGATAATGCTTAATTGAAGAAACTATATATCAGCATATCGGTCCTTGCATTATATATATTTTTACACTCACTACAGGAGAAGCTCGGTATGCCGAGGGCATATTGCCGTCGGCGTAGCCAGGAAAACCCTCGGCGTACGCTACGCCGACGGCTGCCCTCGGCGTACCGTCCTCGGCGGACCTCTCCCTCGGCGGAGCAGGCGCGGCCGTCGGCGTAGGTCAACGCCGATGGCCTGACGGCGCCCGTCGGCGTAGAGACCGTCGGCGAACGTCGACCGCGCCGTCACACGGCCAGTTAACGGCGCGTCGGCTATGCCGACGGCCTCACCCTCGGCGTACTAAGCCACGTGGAGGCTGGTGGGCGGCCTGGCGCAGCTGCTACGCCGACGGCCTCCCCCTCGGCGTACTCCTGCCACGTGGAGGCAGCGCAGCGGCCTGGCAGCAGCGGGCTGGCCCTACGCCGAGGGCCTTGCCGTCGGCGTAGACTTGACCATTTGGTCACGCTTACCTCCTACGCCGAGGGCAAGGCCGTCGGCGTATCAAATGCACAGTTTTTTTTTTGAATTTTTTTGCAGCAGCAGCAGCAGCACTCACAGCAGCCATACATCCATACATCATCATCCATACATCCATACATCATCCATACATCCATGCAATATATATTCCACACCAATTGAAACAAGATCACATATGCCATACATGTATCAACATCAGTCATACAAGATCATCCATTAGTCATACAAGATCATCGACATCATCACACATCCCTACAACTCGGAGGAGACGGTGTACCCGATCTCCCGGTGAAAAGTGGCGACCTCGCCGAGGTTGCGTCCAAGAAAGCAGCAGAAGAGCCACTGGCGAGGAGTAGGAGAAGTGTGAAGCTCGGGAGAACCACCTGCAGAATGGCCAGGAGATGGACCATCGTCATGAAGCGGTGTGATCTCGACGCCCATCCGGCGTGGCCAAAGTGCGGTTCCGAAGCTCCGTTCCCCATGTTGCCTACATGTTAGCAACTTGCGAGGCAAAGTGGCGATAACCAGTGGGTTCGCAAAGAACTTACCGGTGTCGATCGTAGTAGGTCCTAGCGAAGCTTTCCCGATTGCCAAAATGGCATCGGACCTGGCATGGGAGGCACGGGCCTAAATCTCTATTCGCCAGTTTGAATATTCACCATCATGGCCTGCAAGATAGTTTAGAAGTCAGGCTAGTACAACAAACGGAAGTGGGACTTGTATCTTTTGCAAAAATAAAGGTTCGGACTTACATTTACGTATTGCATGTAGATCGATTCATTAGCCTCCCGATGCTCCGAAAGGCCACGATATTCCTCATAAGCGGCATCATAGGCGTATAACTCAGGCTACAATTTCAAATACAAGGAATCTCGTCGGTTAGCCATGCAGGAACAAAAGTCATAAAGATGATGAAAGCGAAAACTTACATCCTCGTGACGGGCGGCGGCCACTTAGGCGGATAGGGGGCCGTCGGGGTAGGTAGCCTTGAGACGGCTGAAGCTCGTCTTTGAGGTAGGCTTGACCTTCTTATTCAGAATCTTGAGGCGTCCATGCTGCAATCCGTGCCCGACGGGACCAACGACTCCTCGATCTCCGTGAATGGGGTCATCCACATGGGGTGACGAGCCTTCACCATCGTGTTGTAGTTCCCCAAGTCGTTCGCAGTGCCAAGTACACGAGCAAGGGTTGAGGCTCCGAGTTGGGCTTCTTTCGCCGCATCATCTCATAGACGGCGTCATGAATCACCTCCCGGGTTGTGCCTCGCCACCTATATCGCGAAAAGAACATATTATGCATATGAAGTACAAACATAAGAAGAAATGCACAGGTCGTTCCATGTATATCGTGCCACCTTCCCTTGAAGCGGTCAAAGTTGCGGTTTCCAGCCATGCGTTCCACCATCGCCTCGGTTATCCGCGTTCGCCTCGGCAGGCTGCAAACTCCTAGTCTTCTCGAGCCACCTCGTCTAGCTCCTCCCATGCGAGTCGATGCGGCTCATTGTCGAGGATAACCTGAAAATGCAATACTCAACTCCGGACAATGCAATGGCAACTTAGAAGCAATGTAGAATCTCATTGACATTTTACTCACCGACATGTACTCTTCAAGGCGTCATCAGTACTCGGATTAGGGTTCTACCGACAATATCTTCCTTCACGACCCTCACGCCTCACAGCATGGAAGTGGCTAGCGGCCGTGACCTTCTGGTTGTACCACACTGGGGTCAACTTCACAAGCCCAAGCAAAGTCCTGCGCCTTCTCCCGGTCCTCCTCACCACACGGTAAAAGCACTTCAATCATGCATAAGAGTCATGAGTTAGCACGGTGGGGTCATCAAGTATGAACATAACTCGAGAAATATGCCTTACCCAAAACTTGGTGATGATGACATCAGCTTTGTGAAAGAAAGCCCGGGACACGGGTAGTCGGTAGTCCGCCCAAGTGGTAGCTAGCTCTGTCACCCTCGTGGGTAATGTGATAGCCGCGAACTTCCTAATCGAGCTCCAACAAGGCTGTTAGGAAGGCGAGGTTTCGTCCCGAGGAAATGTCCAATTGCTGCACAATAATAACGTTAGTACACAATAATTATTTATGACCAACATGAAATAAAATGTTTTAAATTGCCAAATTAGTACACTTACTCAAGGCCATCTGAATAATAAGGGCTTTCGCCTCCACAGTCCTAGGCTCAAACTTCGTCGAGGACTCCCGATTCCCCACGATTCGCAATTTCTTGCCCCACCAACTCATGGCTAGTGTCCGCCTCCGTGTCGGTCCCGCCTCCCTCTCGGTCCCGCCTCCCTCTCGAGACTGCCTCCTCTCGGACTCTGCCTCCCTCTCGGCCCTGAAAGGCTGCTCTGTCAGGAACAACTCAGGAGCCACGTCGCCAGAAGCAGAGGGTGGTGGGTCAAAGTCCACGCCTCCTCCCGTGGCACCTCGTCCTCGTCCTCCTCGACCTCGGCCTCGACCCCGTCCTCCGCCAGCAGGAGCAAGATCGGGGTAACGCGGATTGGGATTTGGCTGTCTCCCACTCCGTGTAGCACTTTTCTTGCGCTGCTTCAGCGCATTAAGCAAGGACGAACTGGTTGCCTTCCGCTGCTCATATTGTTCAATCACCTGCATTAAGTAAGAGAAAACAGTTAAGCACAAAGACATAATAAAATGTATACACAAATAATAAAGGCATAATGCAATTAAGAAAACAGTTAAGCACAAAGACAAAATAAATTGCATTAAAAAATAAATACTCACTATCATTTTCATTCTCATTCTCATTCTCATTCTCACTATCACTATCTTTTGAGTAGAAATCTGGATTCTCATCGAAGGGTGTAGGCTCATCATCGTTGTCATTCTCGGTATGGAGCTTCTCGAGCATACTTATGTCATGTAGATTCACCACTGACTCACCCCGAGTTTCTACATCATTCCCAAGATCCTCAAGATCAACCGGTTCTAAATCAAAGTGTCCGAAGTCCTCTTGCTCTTGATAGAAAATTCCCTCGTACGTTAGAGGCGAACAGATTCTCACCCTCGGCGGTAGAGGAAGTAGTCGATCAACCTAGTGTCGAGGTCGGTGACGGAACTCGGAGACGGGATCGAGGTGTCACCTACACCATCTCCCGCAACGACAGTCAGTCCGCCAAGGATGGTCACTCCCGAAACACTACAAAGTCTGTACATTGACATAAAGAGAACACTTTTGTAAGCATGCAACGCACTCACGGCCCTAGTGTGGCTTCTCTCTTCAACGGCCATATGACCAAGCTAGCTTGCCACTAACCAACGGCCTAATCCTAGCAACTCGTGCATGCATATCACTTAACAAATGATATAAACTACTAATAGATGCAACTAATAAATTCTAACAAGATTAACGACAAGATTTAATCTAACAAAATTAACTCTAACAACAATATTTGCTTCTCTGAGTGGAGGAGGTACTGCAGAGGGCGAGCTCGGGAGGAGGGAGAGCTTGGGAGGAGGGGCCGAGCTCGGAAGGAGGGGCCGAGATCGGGAGGAGGAGGCAGGGAGGCTCGGGAGGAAGGGAGGAGGAGGAGGCAGGAGGAGGGAGGAGGGAGGAGGAGGAAGGGAGGAGGGAGGAGGAGGCGGGAGGAGGGAGGAGGAGGGAGGAATGGAGGCGGTTGGCGGGAGGAGGGAGGAGGAGGAGGAGGGAGGGGAGGAGGAAGGAGGAGGGAGGAGGCAAGGAGGCTTGGGAGGAGGGAGGAGGAGGAGGAGAGGAGGAGGAGGAGGAGGGAGGAGGAGGCCGTTCTTGGCGGAAGGAGGAGGAGGAGGGAGGTCGGGTTGGCGGTTGGCGGCATTTGGTGGCGCAGGTCGGGGAGGTCGGGGTGAGGGGAAGAGGGTGTGTGTGTGTGGGTGGCCGGGGTGGGCACAGGGAGGAAGGATAAGGTTACAGGCCGAGGCGTCTGTGGCGTGTCCGGCGTAAGGTTTTTTTGTTATAAATAAAAAAAATTATTTGATGTCTACTCATATAACAAATGAAAATATATTATTTGATGTCTATTATTATAGAAGAAACATGCAACTTTTCATCTGATTCCGATTCACCTAAACGGGGATATTCCCCTTATCTGGTCCGTGAAACCACGATCTCATGCTTTCGGATCGTCTACCCCCTAGACGTTCCTCGAGGGGTAGCCAGTAGCTCTCTCTTGTTTTGAGTTTGTTTAGGTCATAGGGTGATGTCAAACCATGTTGGTTCACAAGTTGGGGCACTATCCTACCGGTTTCACCTCGACGGGAGATTCCACCCCTCTGGGCCGGAACCTTCGCTTCTAGGTTAGAACGCATGCATGCGAGGGGGGACACATGCAAGCACCTATACCAACCTCTCACCACACTCACACACATATGCTAGGGACACATGCAAGTTTTCATCTGATTCCGATGTTCTCGTGGTCTTCCTCCGGCGAAACCCCGATCTGTGCACACTCGGATCGTCTACCGCCCTAGACGTTCCTCTGACAGGGGTAGCCCGACGTAGCTCTCTCTTGTTTTGTGTTTGTTTAGGTCATATGGTGATTTAAAACCATGTTGGTTCACAAGTTGATGCACTATCCTACCCGGTTTCACCTAAACGGGGAGATTCCCCCTTACGGGCCCGGAACCGCCTCTAGGTTAGGCGCATGCATGCGAGGGGGACACATGCAAGCACCTATATACCAACCTCTAACCACACCCACACACACATATGCTAGGGGCACATGCAAGTTTTCATCTCATTCCGATGTTCGTGGTCTTCCTCGTGAAACCCGATCTCTGCACACTCGGATCGTCTACCCCCTAGACGTTCCTCGCGAGGTAACCCGGCGTAGCTCTCTCTTGTTTTGTGTTTGTTTAGGTCACGGGGTGATGTCAAACCATGTTGGTTCACAAGTTGGGGCACTATCCTACCGGTTTCACCTCGACGGGAGATTCCACCCTTATACGGGCCGGAACCTTCGCCTCTAGGTTAGGCGCATGCATGCGAGGGACACATGCAAGCACCTATATACCAACCTCTAACCACACCCACACACACATATGCTAGGGCACATGCAAGTTTTCATCTCATTCCGATGTTCGTGGTCTTCCTCCGTGAAACCACGATCTCTATGCACACTCGGATCGTCTACCCCTAGGCGTTCCTCGACAGGTAGCCAGGGCGTAGCTCTCTCTTGTTTTGTGTTTGTTTAGGTCATAGGGTGATGTTAAACCATGTTGGTTCACAAGTTGGGGCACTATCCGACTCGGTTTCACCTCGTGGGAGATTCCACCCTTATCTGGTCAGGAACCTTCGCCTCTAGGTTAGAGCGCGCATGCAAGGGGGACACATGCAAGCACCTATATACCAACCTCTCTCACACCCACACACACATATGCTAGGGGCACATGCAAGTTTTCATCTCATTCCAATGTTCTCGTGGTCTTCCTCCGTGAAACCACGATCTCTGTAACTCGGATCGTCTACCCCCTAGACGTTCCTCGGCAGGGTAGCCAGCGTAGCTCTCTCTTGTTTTGTGTTTTTTAGGTCATAGGGTGATGTCAAACCATGTTGGTTCACAAGTTGGGGCACTATCCTGCAGGTTTCACCTCGACGGAGATTCCACCCTTATCTGGGCTGGAACCTTCTCTAGGTTAGGCGCATGCATGCGAGGGGGACACATGCAAGCACCTATATATACCAACCTCTAACCACACCACACACACATATGCTAGGGGCACATGCAAGTTTTCATCTCATTCCGATGTTCTCGTGGTCTTCCTCCGTGAAACCACGATCTCTGTGCACACTCGAATCTACCCCCTAGGCGTTCCTCGGCGAGGGTAGCCGCGTAGCTCTCTCTTGTTTTGTGTTTGTTTAGGTCATAGGGTGATGTCAAACCATGTTGGTTCACAAGTTGGGGCACTATCCTACCCGGTTTCACCTCGTGAGATTCCACCTTATCTGGGGGAACCTTCGCCTCTAGGTTAGGCGCATGCATGCGAGGGGACACATGCAAGCACCTATATATACCAACCTCTAACCACACCCACACACACATATGCTAGGGGCACATGCAAGTTTTCATCTCATTCCGATGTTCTCGTGGCCTTCCTCGTGAAACCACGATCTCTGTACACTCGGATTGTCTACCCCTAGGCGTTCCTCTCGGCAGGGTAGCCGGCGTAGCTCTCTCTTGTTTGTGTTTGTTTAGGTCATGGGTGATGTCAAACCATGTTGGTTCACAAGTTGGGGCACTATCATTGCTGTCAAAACCCACCGGCGGCGACGAAACACGGCCGGGAGGCTCCAGGCTAACTGGTGGGCCCTGGTCCCTCGGGCAACGGCCCGCAAAACTCGACACGTCTGGCTGATTCGGTGCCACGACCTATACCTGGTCGGAAGGTGATGGATTGCCGATCAGTTTCTGCATGGTAAACAAGTATCGTAAAATTCGAGCCGTGACCGGCTCAGGTTTCAGTGAATCGGCTCCTGGGCCGATTGTCCCATGGTTACGCATTAGATCTATGATAACATGGGGTTTTGCTTCATCAATACAAGTTAAATCGATCTCACGACTTAACGTTTTCACCACGTAATTGGAACGTCCTACACGTAATTGAGCCTGGTAGATACAAAAGATAATGGAAAACTAACCCTAGAGAAGGCCTAACAACCGACGTAAAGTCAATTCCCGGAACAACTCCTCTCGAATTGGCAAACCATATCCTCACGTACTACTGGATCGTTCAACCCGTTTGCAAGGCTTGACTACGTTGATATCAAACTAAACCTTGGAAAACAAGGCATAACTATAATAGATCAAATCAACCGAATAAAGATCAAGCAAGATGCTACCCTTACACCCGGGAAAAGGTGCAAAGGTAGCGAGGTAACTAGAGGTAGCATAACTAAACAATCATAGCGAAAAGTACCGATGCTAACCTAAACAAATCTATGATAATAGTATTACTCGCCATCAACAAGGCTTCAGTACGAGTAACACCAAATAGCATAAGCATATCTTGCCTAGATCGCAAGATGCGATCTAGGCAAATATTACCGAAAGAAACCCTAGAAACAAGGGTGGCGATGCCGAGATTGTGTTTGTTGTGAACGTGATTGTCCTCCTTTTCTCAATAACCTTAGGTACATATTTATAGTCAGGAGACTTTCTATCTTTGGAATAACCCTACAACTCTATCTCTTACTTAAACCAAACGGAACCTACTACAATATACAGACACACGGCAATTTA
>CP125974.1:51784102-51924417 GCA_030063025.1 Avena longiglumis | reverse complement strand
CTGAAGTCAATTTTTGAATAAACTTTATTCTTTTGGGGTCTTTTAATTATTCAAAAGGCTCTAGTTTTAAATCAAATAGGATTTAATAATAATTTTAAACACCATTTTAATTTCTTAAACCTTCAAATCTTTTGATGTAGGTTTTATTTGTTTAAAAGGGTGTCATTTGGAGAAGTATTTAATATGATTCATAAATCATTTGAAATGGTGTGTTGTTTTTAATTCCAATGGAATTTGATATGTTTTTAATTCCCTAATTTTTATTGGAGAAGTTTTCTTTTAATATTAATTAGGTTGAATTAAACAACTTTTTATTTCTCTTGGGTAAATTTAAAATACTATTTTCTCATGCATTATATAATTATTCTTATTAGAGATTTGTCTTTATTATAATAGGGATAGAATGGTTATTGCCATTTTATTTTATTTGGAAAATTCTTTATCCTTTTATTTTTATTTGGATTTGGATTATATTCATTCCATTTGTTTATGGATTTGGCCAAGATTTAATTTGGTCTTGAAATATTCTTTATTTAATATTTCTTTCTTCATCTTATAAAATCCATATCTTTTTATTTAGAGATCTAAACTTGGTGATTCCAATTTGTAAAGTCTTGTTTAATATTTGTTTACCCTTTTAAATCCCTTTAAGATTATTTGCTCACCATTTGGTATGGATTTATAGATAGGTTCTTTATTAGCTTTGAAATTTAATTTCCTTATCTTATTATATTCATAAGATTTTATTTATGGCTCCAATTTAAGTGAAACCAATTTATATGGTCTTATAATATTTCTATTTGTATTTCTTGATCATTTGTAAATGTTTGTTGACAAATTTTTATATGGATCAAATCCATAGGCTTGGAGATAATTGGAAATGATTTTCTTCCATTAGGTTTTAGGATTTGGATTTATTTTCAAGTGTTCAAATTTCAAGATACATTCATTGAGGAATGAATTTCTCTTGATTTGGATTTTGTTAGATTCAAACTTTAATTAAAGTTTGTGCAAGCAGGATTTTAAGTTTCCATTTAGAACAAAGTTTCTTTTCTCCTGATTTTCAATAATAATTTTTATTTGTTTATTTATTTTTCACATTACAACGTTTGGAAAATCTTGGGATCTGACATTTATGGTCATGCACCAATGATGAATGGTTTATTTCTATTGGATCTCAATAATAGTTTTGTTGGAGATATGCCCTAGTGGCAATAATAAATGTAGTTATTATTATATATTTGTGTTTATGATAAATTTTTACATTCATGCTATAATAGTATTGACCAGGAAACATTAATACTTGTGTGATTTGTAAACTAAAATAGAGTCCCTAGTAAAGCCTCTTCATAATACTATCTTGTTGGTTAATATATGATTGTGGTTTCCCTATCATGAACATTGAGATTTTATTAACAAGAAGATCATATCATTAGGAGAATGGTATGATGGACATACTCCTATAGATAAGCATAGCATAAAGATCAAGTCATTTTAATAGTTCAATTCCTATAAGCTTTCTGATACATAGTAACCTAATTCCTTCGACCATGAGATCATGCTTATCACCATCACCAGAAGGATGCTTTGATGACATCAAACACCACATCGTAACTGGGTGGCTATAAAGGTGGCATTGAGTGTTTGGAAAGTATGGGTTGAGACACATGGATCAAGAGTGGGATTTGTCCATCCATATGACGGATAGATATACTCTGGGCCCTCTCGGTGGGATATCATCCAATTAGCTTGCAAGCATGGGACTGGCTCTGCTAGGATCACATACCGGGAACGAGAAATAGTACTTATCGTTAGCGAGGTTGAACTAATTATGCGAGATCACCAAGCGGTCAAAACCTCGGATAAGTAAACTATCGTGAGACAAAGGGAAATTGGTATCGTATGTAAGTGGTTCATTCGATGTAAAGTAATCGTGAAATATGTGGGAGCCATATGAATTTCCATATTCCTCTATTGATTATTGTTGGAGAAGTGTCTCGATCATGTCGCATAATTCACGAACCGTAGGGAGACACATAAGGATTCAATGTTGTTGAGTAGTTATGGAATGATGAGTAAGAGAATGTCATTGAGTCTCGGATGGGATCCGGGATATCACGAGGAGATCCGAATGGTCAGAATAAGATTCATATAAGGAAAGTCCTGTTTTGGAGTTGGGGAATGATTCAGTGTTTTCATGGAATGTTCTAGAAGGTTCTAGAACGTCCCGACACTCAGAGGGAAGGGTTCATGAATGTGTCATGACAATGTGGAATGTTTGCATCATGTACTAGGTATCATGGCTGGGCAAAATAAAGGAGAAATCAAATCCTAGTTTGAAAAGTCAAACTGAAGTTTGCTTGGTGGAGGAGAGTAGGAAACCTACTTGGGAGGAAGTCCTCCTCCTCCACCCAGCCAAGGAGGCCGAGTTGGGGAGGACTCCCTCCTCCAAACCGCGCCTCCACCTATATAAGGAGGCGGGGCTGCCTCTAGCCTACACCTCACACACCCCAACCTAACCCTAAGTCACGGCGCCACCACCCTTTGCTTTCCAGCCCGCCACACCTAGAAATTGCCGAAAGTTGGGGTGATCCCAAACCCTAAGCCACCTCCCTTGGTGCCTCTAGCCTCTCTCATAGTCCACCATACTCGCTCCGGCTTAAGACGAAGCCTGCGAGATCTCCCTCTACCGGTGCCGCCGTCTTCTTTGGAATCGTGAGGAGTGCTACAACCTCCACCCTCTTGGAACAAGGGAGAGGAATGTCTTCATCGAGTACCAAACGTGTGACCCGGCGGAGCGCTATTACCGAACACGGTTTTAAGGATCGTCTATGCGATCTTGAGATCGCAAATACGACTACATCACCCACGAATCTGCTCTAGTTAACCGCTTTGGAATCTTGAAGGTGAGTTCCTCTATCGACTCGTTGCTACAATCTAGTAGATAGATCTTGGCTTGTTTGTTTGCATGCAGAGAATTTTTGTTTTCCATGCTACGAACCCTAGGGTATCGAGCCGTGTCTATATGTAGATCTTGCAGAGTAGAACACAATGGTCATTGTGGGAGGTGGTGCTTATTATCAATTGCTTCTTGTGTACTTTGCATCTTGCGGTATGATGGGATGAAGCGGCCGGGCTATAACCTTACATGACATCGTTCATGAGACTTGCTCCACGCTCAACATGCAACTTGTATTGCATAAGTGGCTTCTATGGTGTCTGTCTCGCATTATAGTATAGATCCAATTTACGGGCACTTGATAGTTCAAACATCAACATTGTGGTTCTTGTTAAATAAGTTAGATCGACACTTATTGAAAGCTCAAACCACGTAAAATATGCAAAGAAAATTAGAGGCGTCTAACTTTGTTTTGCGGGGTAATACCGTTAATGATGTGATATGGCCATGATTGTGATTATATTTGATGTATGCAATGTTCCTTATTGTAAGTTGGCAACGGCGGGGAATATATGGTTGTATTTAAATTACATTAAGACCAAGGTGTCTATTCAAAGTAGTTGTAATAGTTGGAGCTGGTGGACGACAACCATGAAACGGCGCCATTGACCTTGACGCTATGCCGGTGATGATGGAGATCATGTTCGTGCTTGAAGATGGAGATCGTAAGCACAAGAAGAAAGGCCATATCATATCACATATTATGAATTGAATGTGATGTTAATCCTTTATGCATCTTGTATTGCTTAGTAAACGACGGTAGCATTATAAGATGATCCCTCATGCACATAAATTTCAAGTTTTAAAGTGTTCATCCTTAGTAAGAACCGTTGCTAAAGCTTGTTGCATTTCGAAGCACCACGTGATGATCGGGTGTGTTAGATTCTGCAAGTGTATACAACGTGAGCAAGCCAGATTTGCTCATGCGGAAGCTAATGTTTGATCTTGACGAGCCTAGCATGTACAGACATGTTCTCGGAACACGGATCACCGAAAGGTAAAGCATGAGTCATATAGTAGATATGATGAACATGTCGATTGTTCGCCATTGAAGCTACATCAACTCTCATGATGATTGGTTTTGATGTGGTGGATTTGGTTCGTGTGATCACTAAAACAATGTGAGGGATATTGTTTTGAGTGGGAGTTCACCTAGATTAATTTAACTATTAACTAGAACTCAATTTGTCACAAACTTAGTCTAAACTATTGCAAATATGTTCTAGATCAATGGCGGGCCCTACCATCAATTTTAATGCATTCCTAGAGAAAGAAAAGTTGAAAAACAATGGAAGCAACTTCGCGGATTGGTTCCACAATTTGAGGATTGTCCTCAATGCTGGTAATTTGACCTATGTCTTTGGATGCACATTGGGTGACCCGCCTGTAGCTGATGCTACCGATGAAGTAAAGAATGTTTACCTCACTCGGAAGAATCAGTACTCCACAGCTCAGTGTGATATCTTGTATGGTTTGGAATCGGAGCTTCAGGAAAGGTTTGAGAACCATGACCCACATGATATTGTCCGTGAACTCAAAATGATATTTGAGGCTCACGCGGCAGTTGAGAGTTATGAGGCTTCTGAAAAGTTCTTTAACTGCAGGATGGAAGAGGGCAGCTCCGTCAGTGAGCATGTGCTTAAGATGTCTGGGCACGCAAAAGAACTTCAAAGCTTGGGTATAGTGATTCATAATGCTTTGGGGATTTACCGTGTCCTCCAATCACTACCACCAAGTTACAAGAAATTTGTGATGAACTACAATATGCAAAACATGAACAAGACGTTGCCAGAACTCTTCTCCATGTTGAAATCTGTAGAAGTGGAGATCAAGAAAGAGCATCAAGTGTTGTTGGTCAATAAGACCACCAAATTCAAGAAAGGCAAGTCTAAGCAAAAGGGAAACTTCAAGAAGGGTGGTAAGAAAGTTGCCGCACCGGCGAAGAAGACCAAGGCTGGACCTAAGCCTGAAACTGAGTACTTTTACTGCAAGGGAGAGGGTCACTGGAAGCGGAATTGCCCAAAGTACTTGGCGGATTTGAAGAACGACAACATCAAGAAGAAAGGTATATCCGATAAACATGTTATTGATGTGTATCTCAATAGTACTCGTAGTAGTGCCTGGGTATTCGATACTGGTTCGGTTGCTCATATTTGTAACTCGAAATAGGTCTTTGCAGTATCAAGCGGAAGCAAAGAACGAGGTGACGATGCGCGTTGGAAATGGATCAAAGGTTGATGTGATCGCGGTCGGCACGCTACCTCTTCATCTACCATCGGGATTAGTTTTATACTTAAATAATTGTTATTTCGTGCCTGCGTTGAGCATGAACATTATATCTGGATCTTGTTTGTTGCGAGACGGTTACTTGTTTAAGTTCGATAATAATGGTTGTTCGATTTATATGAGTAATATGTTTTATGCACATGCACCTTTGATAGATGGTCTATTCTTATTGAATCTCGATAGTGGAAATACACATATTAATAACATTGAAGCTAAACTTTTGAAATTGAGCGATAACTCGACCTATATGTGGCATTGTCGTCTTGGTCATATTGTAGTGAAGCGTATGAAGAAACTCCATTCCGATGGACTTCTTGAATCACTTGATTTCGAATCACTTGAAAGATGCGAAGCATGTCTAATGGGTAAAATGACTAAGACTCCGTTTTCTGGTATGATGGAGCGAGCTACGGACTTATTGGAAATCATACATACTGATGTCTGTGGTCCAATGAGTGTAGCATCGCGCGGTGGTTATCTTTATGTTCTTACCTTCACGGATGACTTGAGTAGATATGGATATATCTATTTCATGAAACATATGTCCGAAACTTTCGACAAGTTTAAGGAATTTCAAAGTGAGGTGGAGAATCAACGTAACAAGAAGATTAAATTTCTATGTTCTGATCGTGGAGGTGAATATCTAAGTTACGAGTTTGGCGAGCATTTAAATAAATACGGAGTACTTTCACAATTGACACCGCCGGGAACACAACAGCGTAATGGTGTGTCTGAACGTCGTAATCGAACTCTCTTAGATATGGTTCGTTCTATGATGTAACTTACAGATTTACCGCTATCGTTTTGGGGTTATGCATTAGAAACAGCCGCATTCACTTTAAATAGGGCACCATCTAAATCCGTTGAAACGACACCATATGAATTATGGTTTGGGAAGAAACCTATATTGTCGTTCCTAAAAGTTTGGGGTTGCGAATCCTAGGTAAACAAGTTACAACCGGGCAAGCTTGAACCCAAAGCGGAAAAATGCATCTTCATAGGATACCCGAAGGAAACTATTGGGTATACCTTCTATCATAGATCCGAGGGCAAAATCTTCGTTGCCAAGAATGGATCCTTTCTAGAGAAAGAATTTCTCTCGAAAGAAGTGACTGGAAGGAAAGTAGAACTCGACAAGGTTGTCGAACCTTCTCTCAAACTTTCGAGTAGCGCAGCACCGGAAGTAGTTCCTGTGGCGCCTACACCAATAAGAGAGGAAGCTAATGATGATGATCATGAAACTTTGATTGAAGTTTCT
Source organism: Avena longiglumis (assembly GCA_030063025.1). Taxonomy (NCBI): domain Eukaryota; kingdom Viridiplantae; phylum Streptophyta; class Magnoliopsida; order Poales; family Poaceae; genus Avena; species Avena longiglumis. The sequence continues at coordinate 51,917,914 of CP125974.1, read as the reverse complement.
ACAGAACCTCGCAGGTCAACAAGAACTCGTACCACTCCTGATTCGTATGATCCCGTTATGAGTGTCATGTTGGTGGACAACACCGATGACCCTGTGATGTATGAGGAAGTGATGATGAGCCCAGATTCCAATAAATGGCAAGATGCCATGAAATCCGAAATTGGATCCATGTATGAAAACCAAGTATGGACTTTGGTGGACTTACCGGATGGCCGGAAGGCTGTCGAGAACAAATGGATTTTCAAGAAGAAAACAGATGCTGATGGTAATGTTACTGTCTATAAAGCTCGACTTGTCGCAAAAGGGTTTCGACAAATTCAAGGAGTTGACTACGATGAGACTTTCTCACGAGTAGCGAAGCTAAAGTCTGTGAGGATTATGTTAGCAATCGCTGCATATTATGATTATGAGATATGGCAGATGGATGTCAAAACAACATTCCTCAATGGAGATATTGATGAAGAGTTGTATATGATGCAACCCAAAGGTTTTGTAGATCCTAAAGATGCTAACAATGTATGCAAACTTCAACGGTCCATATATGGGTTGAAGCAAGCATCCCGAAGTTGGAATCAATGTTTTGATAAGGTAATCAAAAGTTTTGGTTTTATACAAACTTATGGAGAAGCTTGTATTTACAAGAAAGTGAGTGGGAGCTCTGTAGCATTCTTAATACTATATGTAGATGACATATTGTTGATTGGGAATGATGTAGACCTTCTTAATAGTGTCACAGAATATTTGAATAATAGTTTTTCAATGAAAGATCTTGGAGAAGCAGCTTACATATTAGGCATAAAGATTTATAGAGATAGATCGAGACGCCTAATATCATTGTCACAAAGTACACATTTGGAAAAAGTTCTAAAGAGGTTTGGAATGGAAGATATCAAGAAAGGGTTCTTGCCCATGTTGCCCAATACGACCTTGAGTAAAACTCAAAGTCCAACAGCAGAAGATAGAGAAAGGATGAGTAAGACTCCTATGCCTCAGCCATAGGATCTCTAATGTATGCCATGCTATGTACTAGACCGACATTGCATATGTTGTTAGTTTAACTAGCAGATATCAAAGTGATCCAAGAGTGGATCATTGGACAAATGATCCAAAACATCCTTAAGTACTTGAGAAGAACTAAGGATATAGTTCTTTCTTATGGAGGTGATGAACAACTCGTTGTTAATGGTTACACTGATGCTAGTTGGAACACCGATCCGGATGATTCTAAATCTCAATATGGATACGTATTTACTTTGAATGGTGCAGCAGTTAGCTGGAGGAGTGCAAAGAAAAGCGTTGTGGCGAGATCTTCAACTGAATTGGAATACATAGTTGCTTCAGAGGCTTCACAAGAAGCGATATAGATGAACGAGTTCATTACAGATATCGGTGTGGTTCCAAGTGCGCTAGAACCAATGTCTATCTACTTTGATAACATGGGAGCCATAGCCAATGCGCAAGAACCAAGGTCACACAAGAAGCTGAAGCACATCAAGCTACGTTTTCACGTTATTCGAGAAAATGTCCAAGATGGTGACATAAAGATTTGCAAAGTACACACAGATCTCAATGTGGCGGATCCGTTGACTAAACCTCTCCCGAGGGCAAAACATGACCAACACCAAACTGCCATGGGTGTTCGGTATATTACCATGTAATATAGATTAGTTGACTCTAGTGCAAGTGGGAGACTGTTGGAGATATGCCCTAGAGGCAGTAATAAATGTAGTTATTATTATATCTTTGTGTTTATGATAAATGTTTACATTCATGCTATAATAGTATTGACCAGGAAACATTAATACTTGTGTGATTTGTAAACTAAAATAGAGTCCCTAGTAAAGCCTCTTCATAATACTGGCTTGTTGGTTAATAGATGATTGTGGTTTCCATATCATGAACATTGAGATGTTATTAACAACAAGATCATATCATTAGGAGAATGGTATGATGGACATACTCCTATAGATAAGCGTAGCATAAATATCAAGTCATTTTATTAGTTCAATTGCTATAAGCTTTACGATACATAGTAACCTAATTCCTTGACCATGAGATCATGCTTATAACCATCACCTAAGGATGCTTTGATGACATCAAACACCACACCGTAACTAGGTGGCTATAAAGGTGGCATTGAGTGTTTGGAAAGTATGGGTTGAGACACATGGATCAAGAGTGGGATTTGTCCATCCATATGACGGATAGATATACTCTGGGCCCTCTCGGTGGGATATCATCCAATTAGCTTGCAAGCATGGGACTGGCTCACAAGGGATCACATACCACGGGAACGAGAAAATAGTACTTATCGGTAACGAGGTTGAACTAGGTATGCGAGAGATCACGATCAAAACCTCGGATAAGTAAACTATCGTGAGACAAAGGGAAATTGGTATCGTATGTAAGTGGTTCATTCGATCAAAGTAATCGTGAAATATGTAGAGCCATATGAATTTCCAGATTCCTCTATTGGTTATTGTTCGGAGAAGTGTCTCGATCATGTCCGCATAATTCACGAACCGTAGGGAGACACACTTAAGGATTCGATGTTGTTGAGTAGTTATGGAATTATGAGTAAGAGATCAAATGTTTTTCGGAGTCTCGGATGGGATCCGGGATATCAAGAGGAGATCCAAAATGGTCCGGAGAGTAAGATTCATATAAGGAAAGTCCTGTTTCGGAGTTGGGGAATGATTCCGGTGTTTTCATCGGGAATGTTCTAGAAGGTTCCGGAAGGTCCGGCACTCTGGAGGGGAAGGGTTCATGAATGTGTCATGACAATGTGGAATGGTTGCATCATGTACTAGGTATCATGGATGGGCAAAATAAAGGGAGAAATCAAATCCTAGTTTGAAAAGTCAAACGCCAATTTGAAAAGTCAAACGACAAGTTTGCTTGGTGGAGGGAGAGTAGAAAACCTACTTGGGGAGGAAGTCCTCCTCCCTCCACCCCCCGGACAAGGAGGCCGAGTTGGGGGAGGACTCCGTCCTCCCAACCGGCGCCCTCCCACCTATATAAGGAGGGCAGGGCTGCCCCTCTAGCCTACACCACTCACACCCCAAAACCCTAACCCTAAGCCGCCGGCGCCACCACCCCTGCTGTTGCCGCCGCCACCTAGGGCACCACCTACTCGCCGAGTTGGGGTGATCCCAAACCCTAGCCGCCGGATACACTCTCCCCTTGGTGCCCTCTAAACCCTAGATCGCCAAGGCCTCTCTCATAGTCCACCATACTTGCTCCGGCTTAAGATGAAGCCCTGAAAATCTCCCCTCTACTTACGGTACCACGTCGTCGTGCTGCCGAAATCGCGAGGAGAGTGCTACAACCTCCACTTCCTGCTGGAACAAGGGAGAGGAAGGTCTTCATCGAGTACTAAATGTGTGACCGACTGCGGAAGCGCTGCCGAAACACAGCGTTGGAAGGATCGTCTACGCGATCTTGAGATCGGCAAGAGTACGACTACATCACCCACGAGAATCTGCTCTCGTTAACTGCATTGGAATCTTCGAGGGTGAGTTCCTCTATCGACTCTTTGCTATAATCTAGTAGATAGATCTTGGCTTGTTTGTTTGCATGCGGTAGAAATTTTTTGTTTTCCATGCTACGAACCCCTACAAATGTAACACATATTCATAATGTTGATGCTAAAAGGATTAAACTAAATGATGATATATCCACATATATGTGGCACTGCCGTCTAGGTCATATTAGCGTTAAACGCATGAAGAAGCTCCATTTGGATACATGTGAGCCATGCCTTATGGGCAATATGACTAGAACGCTGTTTTCTGGTTCAATGGAATGAGCGACAAATTTATTGGAAATCATACATTCTGATGTATGTGGTCCAATGAGTGTGTCGGCGCGAGGTGGATATCGTTATTTTGTTACGTTCACGGAATATTTCAGTAGATACGGTTATATCTACTTGATCAAACACAAGTATAAAACTTTTGAAAAGTTCAAGGAATTTCAGAATGAAGTGGAAAATCATCATAATAGAAAGATCAAATTTCTACGGTCTGACCGTGGAGGTGAGTGTCTAAGTTACGAGTTTAGCACTCACATGAAAGAGTGTGGAATTGTTTCACAACTCACACCTGCCGGAACACCACAACGAAATGGTGTGTCGGAACGTCGTAATCGTACTTTATTGGATATAGTTCGATCCATGATGTCTCTATCGGACTTGTCGTTGTCATTTTGGGGTTATGCACTAGAAACTGCTGCATTCACTTTAAATCGGGCACCATCTAAATCTGTTGAAAATACACTGTATGAATTATGGTTTGGAAACAAACCTAAGCTGTCATTTCTTAAAGTTTGGGGATGTGATGTTTATGTGAAGAAACTTCAACCGGATAAACACAAACCCAAGCGGAAAAATGCGTCTTCATAGGATACCCTAAGGAAACTATTGGGTATTCCTTCTATCACAGATCCGAGGGCAAGGTTTTTTTTGCCAAGAATGGATCCTTTCTAGAGAAAGAGTTTCTCATGAAAGGTGTGAGTAGTCGGAAGGTAGAACTCGAAGAGGTTATTGAACCTTCTCTTCAAAGTATGGCGAGTAGCGTAGCGCCGGAAGTTGTTCCAGAGTTGGATTCACCAGTTGAAGAAGGAACTAATGATAATGATCATGAACCTCCAAAAGAGAGTACTACCGAACCTCGTAGGTCTAGCAGGACGCGTGCAGCTCCCGAACTGTACGGAAATCCTGTCATGAATTTCATGGTTGATGAAAATGATGACCCAATGACGTATGAAGAAGCGATGATGAGACCGGATTCCAACAAATGGTTAGAAGCCATGAAATCCGAGATGGAATCCATGTATGAAAATCAAGTTTGGAACTTGTTGGACTTACCTCACGACCGAAAGGCCGTGGAGAATAAATGGCTTTTCAAAAGGAAAACTGATGTTGATGGTAATGTAACCGTCTATAAAGCTCGACTTATCGCAAAGGGGTTTCGAAAAATTCAAGGAGTTGACTACGATGAGACATTCTCTCCCGTAGCGATGCAAAAATCAGTTAGGATTATGTTAGCAATTGTTGCATATTTCGATTATGAGATATGGTAGATGGATGTCAAAACCACGTTTCTCAATGGTAATATTGAAGAAGAGTTGTATATGATACAACCAAAGGGTTTTGTCGATCCTAAGGATGCTAACAAGGTGTGCAAGCTTCAGCGATCCATTTATGGATTGAAGCAAGCATCACGAAGTTGGAATCTCCGTTTTGATGAGGTGATCAAAGAGCTTGGATTTGTCCAAACTTATGGAGAAGCTTGTATTTACAAGAAAGTGAGTAGGAGCAATGTGGCATTTCTGATACTATATGTGGATGACATATTATTGATTGAAAATTATATAGATATTTTAAACAGTGTTAAAAGTTATCTAAACAACAAATTTTCAATGAAGGACCTAGGTGAAGCGTCATACATATTAGGCATAAAGATCTATAGAGATAGATCTAGGCGCCTAATAGGGCTATAGCAAAGTACATACCTTGATAAGATTTTAAAGAAGTTTAAAATGGAAGATAGTAAGAAGGGGTTCTTACCTATGACACAAGGCACGACATTGAGTAAGACTCAAAGTCCATCTACGGCGGAAGAAAGAGAGAAAATGGACAAAGTCCCCTATGCTTCAGCCATAGGCTCTATAATGTACGCCATGCTATGTACAAGAAAATATTTGGCACATGCTATTAGGTTGACTAGTAGGTACCAATCGGATCTAGGTTCGGAACACTGGAAAGCGGTCAAGAATATCCTTAAGTACTTGCGAAGAACTAAGGATATGTTTCTTGTATACAGAGGTGAAGAAGAGCTCGTCGCTAAGTGTTATGTCGACGCTAGCTTTGACACCGATCCGGATGACTCTAAGTCTCAATCCTGATACGTATTTCTCATGAATGGCGGAGAGGTTAGTTGGAGGAGCTACAAACAATCTGTGGTGGCGGCATCAACAACGGAGGCCGAATATGTTGTTGCTTCGGAAGCGGGTCAGGAAGCAGTTTGGATGAAGGAGTTCATATCCGAACTAGGTGTGGTTGCAAACGCATTGGACCCAATGGTGATATATTGTGACAACAATGGTGCCATTGCCAATGCCAAAGAACCAAGGTCTCACAAGCATTACAAGCATATTAAGCGCCGGTTTCACTCCATCCGCGAGCATGTCAAGAATAGAGATATAAAGATATGTAAAGTACATACAGATCTCAATGTAGCAGATCCGTTGACTAAAACTCTCCCTAGAGCAAAACATGATCTATACCAGAACTCCATGGGTGTTAGATACATCACTATGTAACTAGATTATTGTCTCTAGTGCAAGTGGGAGACTGAAGGGAATATGCCCTGAGAGGCAATAATAAAGTGTTTATTATGTGTATTCCAAGTATATGATAGATGTTTATTTTGCATGCTATAATTGTATTAATACGGAAACGTTAATACATGTGTGTTTAATAAACAAACAGAAAGTTCCTAGTTATGCCTCTCTCATAAACATGTGTGTTTAATAATGAGATCACAACATTAGTGTAATGATGTGATGAACATTCATCCGAAGTATAGCATTACGATCAAAGTCATTGAGTTTATATTTCTATAAACAACTTACAGTGATCCTAATCCTTAGACCATGAGATCATGCCAATCACTAACAGGAAGAGTTCTTGTTGACATCAAGCGTCACAGAATCAAGTTATTATAAAGATGGATTCAAAGCTACTAAAGTGTTATGTTGAGACTCATGGATCAAGAGTGGAATTTTTTCATCCCGATGACGGATAGATATACTCTGGGCCCTCTTGGTGATATCACATTGGTTAGCTTGCAAGCAAGTGATTTGATCACTAGAATGTTATATCACGGAACGAGAAAATAGTGCATGTCAGTAATGAGATCAAACTAGGTATGGAGATACCAATGATCGAATATCGGACATATAATATATCGTGAAACAAAGGGATTAAGATACAAGCGTAAAAGGTTCTGACGATCACAGGAAAGTCATCGTTGAATGTGTGGGAGTCAGTATGGATCTCCAGGTCCCGCTACTGATTACTGATCGGAGAAGGGTCTCGATCATGTCCGCATTATTCGCGAACCGTAGGGTGACACACTTAAGGTAAACTGACATCCAATTGGAGCAAATGTTTCATGCCGGAAAGAATAACAAGTGCAAGAATTTATTTCACTAGATACCGAAACAGGTTTTCGGGGGAAATTGCAGAAAGTGTTTTTGCATGTGAAATAGAATTCTAGCAAGGGGTTATATGTGAATGTTTTTCATTAGAGTAATTGAAAAAATTCTGAATAAATAAAAAGAGTTTTATTTAATGAGAGTTAATTTGGTGGAAATTTAATAGCAAGTTTGAGTGGGATTTTGAGTTGAGGTAATTTAAAGGAATTTTGTGAGTGGAGTGTCCACCCACATGAATGAGGGGAGGGCATGGGGGCAGCCCCCATGCGCCGGCCACCCCCTTGGGGTCCCCCCTCTCCTATAAAAGGCACCCCCTCCCTCTCTCTCACTGACACCTCCTCGTGAAGGATCTATCTCCCCCTCTAGAATTTATTCCCCATGGTCTCGGACTAGAGAGATACATGTTCCCGGTGGCTATTCGGCAAGAAAGGGTTGTGCTTCCGCTGCATTGCTGGAGCGAGGAGGCGGAGGTTGCTCGGTGTCTTGTACGTGTGTGCGAGCACGGATGCTACTGCTTTATGCCCTAGGACTTCCTCTCGATCTTGTGATCGGCAAGAGATCGTCTACATCAACCACGAGTTCAACTCGTTAAGCTTTGTCGGTCTTCAAGGGTATGTTCTCTACGGATATACATCCGCCCGTTGTTTGTATCTAGTAGATAGATCTTGGTACATAGTTCCCATCGTAGGAATTTTTTTGTTTTCTATGCTGCGAACCCTACACTTGTTTATTAAAATGACCTTGTTTAACAATAAAAATGTCAAGTTCCTCTAGACATTGATCAGGAGGCTTACCATAAGGAATATCACCTTCATCAAAGTGTTGGAGAGAGTGTACCTCAATAGTAGATGAGTGAGGAGTTGGCTTACATAATTCATCTATAGGAGATAGATTCTTCACATCTTCAGCTCTAATACCTTTCTCCTTTAGACACTTCTTAGCTTCCTTCATCACTTCATCATTCAATGCAATGACTCCCCTATTCTTTGTTGTTGGTGCTGGAATTGGTTAAGGAACAACTGGATTAGGAGTAATAGCCTTAGGTGCATTCAGCATAGTTGAAGTCCAATCATCATAATTCTTTCTTATCTTTGTCATTAATTCTTCAGCATCTGTAGGAGTTCTTTTCCTGAAAACACAATCAGCAAAGCTATCTAGGTAGGTCCTAGAATCATCAGTTAGTACATTATAATAAATATCAAGCAGCTCATTCTTAGGTAATGGACATCCAGGATGTGCATGAATCAAGGAACAAAATCTTTTCCATGACTCAGGCAATTTCTCTTCTTCTCCCTATTTAAAATAAAAAAGTCTCTACAAAGCAGCATGTCTAGCACTGGGAGGAAAATATTTATGGAAGAAAGAAGCAATCAAGCAATCAGGGCTATCAATGGAACCAGGAGGTAATCTATTAAACCAAGCCCTAGCTTCTCCTTTTAGTGAAAAAGGGAAGATCTTAGTAACAAAGTACTTGCGCATCTTAAAATCATCAGATAACAAAGCACTCATAGTAGAAAGCTCATTCATATGAGCCACAACACTCTCATTTTCAGTCCCACAAAAAGGTTCTTTCTCAACAATATCTAAATAAGATAAATCAAGAGAGAAATCATAATCTTCATCTTTAATATCTATGGGAGAAGTGGCAAACTTAGGATCAGAGGACATCTTAGGCATAATAGTACGTCTAGCAAGGAGACTCTTCATAGCACTAGTACCATGTGTGTTTCGGCACTCTTCAACAAATTCATCAGTGAACTCAATGTAACCATCATTAATATCATAACTATCACTAGACTTAGGTGAGCTAACAGGTGTAACAGTGTCTTCACTACGAGTTTCGGTATTTCCTAGACTAGCCATAGTAGCATCTAGAAAAGGACCTAATGAACCACTCTCATCAAGCACAGTAGAAGTAACATCATGAGTATCAAAAGCAGTTTCAGAAAGAGTAGCAAAGTGTAGCATGAGTATGTGGTGGTGGTGTGACAAGCTTACTTATAACAGACCGTGAATCAAGAGCAACAGAGGTGTTTAGGACTGTACGTACCTCTCCTTGTAGTGGATGGTAAAATAGGGAACTTTCCATCATGAGACTTCCCTATGACTAAAGGAGTAGCAATCAACAATAATATATCCAAGTGAACTTACATATAAAGCTATGCTCCCCGGCAAGGGCGCTAGAAAATAGTCTTGATGACCCACAAGTATAGGGGATCGCAACATTTTTTGCGGGTAGTATTACCCAATTTATTGATTCGACACAAGGGGAGCCAAAGAATACTTGCAAGCCTTAACAACTGAGTTGCAGTTCAACTGCACCTGGAAATAGTTCTTGGTCACAGAAGTTTATCAGTAGCAATAGTTTGTAGTACCAACAGCAAAGCAAAAGCAACAGCAACAGTGAAATAGTAGCAGTAGTAATAGTAACAGTAACAGTAGGATTCGAGTGCGGTAGGCATAGGGATGGATGGACGGGCGTTGCATGAACGAGTCTAAACATGTAACTTCAAGACCTAGGGCATTGCAGATAAATAATAAAAAGCATCCAAGTACTAAACAATCCTAGGCATGTGCTCCTAATATAGTCATACGTGATCGCAATGAGAACTTGCACAACATCTTCTGTCCAGCCAGCCGGTGGTAGCGGGGCCCGTGAATACATGTGATCCTCACACCACAGCCACCCCCTCCGGTTGTCCCAATTATTGTCACTTTGGTGCCTTTGGATCCGGACAATGATATGTGTACATAACTTGCAGATAAGATCACAAACAATACTATCATAATGATTCAATAATAAGTTTAGATCTGCGATCATGGCACTCGGGCCCTAGTGACAAGCATTAAGCACAACAAGTTGCAACAAATTAAAAAAGCACTAATAGAGATACTAGGCACTATGCCCTAATAGATCTTATTAGATTACATGATAGAACTCGTCCAATCCCTACCATCCCCAAGCCTACAGCGGGGGATTACTCACTCATGGATGAGGGAAACATCGGTGGTTGATGGAGATGCGTTGGTGATGACGATGGCGATGATCCTCTCCAAATTCCCCATCCCGGCAGGGTGCCAGAACGGATTTTCTGGATCCAAATCTTGGTTTCTGGTGGCGGCGATGGAGCGGAACACTTTCTGGAAAACTATCGAACCCCCCTGAGTTTTTAGGTCAAAAGGCAACTTATAGGCGCAGACGGAGGCCGAGGAGCTGCCTGGGGTGGCCAAACCTCCGGGGAGCGGGCCGTGGGCCGCACAGTGGGTGGGGCCCCAGACCTCCTCTCTGTCTCCCCTTCTGGCTCCGTGGATCTTCTGGTGAAAATAGTTTTTGGCAAATTTTCCGGGATTTTTCCTGATAGTTGATTTTCTGCACAAAAACAAGACACCAAGGTAATTCTGCTGAAAACAGTGTTAGTCCGTGTTAGTTGTATCCAAATCACACAAGTTTAGAGAAGAAAGAATAGCAAAGTGTTCGAGCAAGTATATACGTTTTGGACGTATCATCCGCCCTTATCCGCCCCCAAATTTCTCCAACGGCTTGTTCTGGGCAGGGGGTATTTAAGTCTGCCTTCCCCCTCCTGCCAGAACTCTTGATTGATTCGAAAAAGTCAGGATCCGTCCATCATTCTTCAACCAAGAGATCTCCACCTTCATGCACCCAAAGGCCCCGTCCCTTGGGGAATCGAAGGAGTAGAACTCGATCTTCAACTATTGCAATCAAGCACTTCATCTACTCTCCATTCATTTGGAGAATCACCAATCTAGTATTTCTTTCGAATACCTAGATCCTTGCTTTTGTTTATATTGATAAACCTTGTTCTTGTGACAGCTTGTTGTCATCTCGGAAGCCCCCAATTCAGTTGTGGGTGTGTGCCCCGATAGAGTTGTAAAGGCACTGGTTCCTGCCTCGAAGGGTACCAATAGTGGAGAAGGTGGATCAGGCCTTTTGTGGAGAGATCCATCGAAGAATAGGGTCAGGCCTATTGTGTCGTGGTTGTCTTAGAACTGCCCACCCCTCCAAAGCAGATGTACTTCCCTTAACAAGGAAGGAACTGCGGTAAAACAAATCCATGTGTCTCCGCGTGCTCCACTACGGTTTCCTCGCTCCTCTCTTTACGTGCTTAGTAGCTAGGTTTGCATATAGGGAAATTCTTGTATTTGCATATCTAGAGAATTTTTGTGTCAAGCCTAAAATAGAAAAAGAACTAAAAATTGAGTAGCATCTATTCCCCCCCCCCCCCCGCCCCGCCCTCTAGGTGCCCATACGATCCATTTCAACGATGGACACAACTCTTGGACCAGTTGAACTGGGGTGAAAAGGAGTCAAAAATAGCGTAAATCGCTAATTTGGGAAATATCAATAACACCAGAAGAAAACTCGCGGCAATTGCAACATCCATAAGGTTTAACGACCAACTATATGGGGGAATACTTTTTCAGCCGTATAGTTCCCGCCATATAGTTGCTGTCGCCGCCGCCTCTTCAAATAGTTCCACCCCTTGCAATCATATCGAGGAGACGACATACTGAACACCTAGAAATCGCCAAAAACCTCACATCTGGAAGGGATCTGGAGGGAGAACTTGCCCAAAGGATCCATCTTCGCCCTACGCAGATCTGGGAGGCCAAGGCATCGATCTTCATCTTCATCAACCGCTACATCACCAACATCTCCATCCATCCCATCTAGATCTTGTTATAATTCTCGTACTAGTTGTGTATTTATACAAGAATTATTCATCTATAATTGTTTTCATTATCATTGCCATGATGCTGTTTACCTCCATGTCTGAGTAGATCCTTATTTCTTGGGGAGATAGAGAAACCCTAGCATATGATTCAGATAAGATAGATATTATTATGTTATACATCATTATGTGTATATGTTAATTGTCTTTATCTTGATGTTAAGAGTTGGATGATAGCATTTACTGTGACTATAAATCTGCTGTCATTCTTTATGTACTAACTTGGGAAAGCAAGGAGAACTCATTAATTCATGCTCATGCCATGGGAGAAATTCATTAATAGTAAGATAATAAGATTGATGTCGTTTATCTGTCAGCTGTGGTTATGACGGATGATGTGTGCAGTGGTTGCTGCTTATTCGTCCATATATGGAGCTCCTCCCACATACATACATGTCATGAGAATAATTGCTATGATAATCTTGATTACTCTGTCTAAAATGCTAGCGGTATATCCTCCACTCCCCAAGAACGCCTTTTTCCCTATTGTAGTTCCAAGCTCTTTTACATACGCGATTTCTACTTTCTGCATTAAGTTTTACTTTAGTTTATTTAATTTCTTTGTTTAATCAAAAATCCAAAAACAATTCTGTATTTTTATTGCATCTTAAAATTATCTCTTAAGTACTTAGTTTAGTTTTAGTTAAAAGCATTTTATTCTTTTGCCTACTGCTCCATGTGGGATCGATATCTTTATTTTGAAACTAGCTACGAACGGTCTGTGCACTTGCAGTCATCAATCATCAACGGGCTCATCTGTTGCCCGTTATTTACCCCTCATTCTTCATTATCTTCTGTTGCGGTATCAGCGTATTCAGGGAACATAGATTAGTAGTTGGCGCCATCGTTCTCTTCTTCATCGTTCTCTTCCATCATAACCCCTATTTCTTCATGCTTGGTCTAAACATTATAGCCGGACATGAAACTGGACCGAAGCAGGTGGCTCTGAATGACTCATGCAAAAGTGTGAGCCTTCTCATTCCTACATTCAACACATGGACAAATACATAAAACCATTTCGCCGCTTGTTCGTCTTGGCCACAAGGCGAAAAGAACGCACGCCTTCTCTAAAAGCGGCAGAGCGTCGGTCACCGTACATCCATGGATGGATCATTTGCATCATACATCTATATATCAAACGCAATCACGATGCTAAAATTAGTACCGCACGGTCTAAACGAGAAACTAGTTGCTAACCTTTTAGGACACTTGTAAACAAAGATGAGAAAATTAAATGTGGCTCGGGCACCTCATATCATATTTGTATTGTGTGAACTCAAGTGGCATCACTCTAATAGGTATTTCACCGAACACCTCATGAAGAAAAAAAACAAGCACAAACTTGTACCACCTCCCACCAGAAAAAAAAGTGAGGGGAGGGATCGTGCCATATATATAGGGCCAGTCCATTTATCTCGGTTTGAGATACAAACCGGCAATAATGGGGATGCCCGCAGCGCATATCATGCCCCAGACATCACTATAAGAAATATGTTGATACATGACCCTCCATTTTCATCACTGAATCATCATGATGGTTAATCAATGATGATCCTATGACGAAAAACAGATTGTCAAAAACCGATCATCAGTAATTAAACACCACGACGTTTTTAGTGAAATCGTCATAACCATCTATGAAGATATTGGATCGTCATAACCTTTATGAAGATCAAATATCGTCACGGACGATCTAGCCTATCCACATCAGATCCTACGTGGTTGATCCTACGTGGCACAATTATGACGAAACAAAATCATTATAGTATAAATTCAACCCAGTATATTTTGATAATCTATATGGGCCAAGCCCAACAAATATATCGTTTTCTATCCAATCTAGACGTTTATGGGTCGTGCCCAACATTTCTGTCCATTGTTATTTGGGCCGTTGCATTCTTTACAAGAACATTTTTTTCTCTTTATTTAAAGAACTAGTCCCACTTGTCAGATTGGTCAAAAGATTGGTCCCACCAGTCAGATGTTTCCCTTTGTCAGATTTATCAAAACGTTCATCCTATTCCTCACGTTTCATGTTTCACATTTCATTACACAAATGACAAAATTTTCAAATGGAACAGAAAAGGAACATACGAAATTCTTAAAATAATAGCCAAATTTAGACTATTACGGTCTTCACATTGTGTTCATACAGTCAGAGATGCTGACTACTACTACAATATAACTAGCTACTATTTGCTTTGTCAGGATTCACGCCTCTTCAAATAGCTTCAGTCTTCACACCTCTTTGGCCTGGAGCTCCTGTAAAAGAAAGGAATCAACACACTTTTAGAGCTTAGTAAGGGAATATCTACTAACAATAAGAACTAAACAATTTGGAACAGAATTGAATTTACATCACAAATCATCGAATGTTGTCATGTATCAATTATCCAATTAACATGACAGATCTGGAAACTCCTGAGAAATCAGTAATGATGTTTCAATAGAATTTTCAAAACAATGTTCATGTTTTATGCATAGTACCTTCAACTGTCGAGAGCAGAATGATGCAACAACCCCTCTTGACAAATCTTTCATACAATGTACACTAGGAATGCACCATTAGAACAAAATTTCTAATCAGACTTCACCTAATGCAAGAATGGTAGATACTAAGAATGGTAAGCAGCAGAGTATTGATGTACAGTTTCATCCAAGCAACAAACATAGTAAAAGAAACTAGTGCATCAAACTTATTTGAATTTTTCACACATTTGATTGATTGGAGTATGACAATCTTATCAGGAATACAAGGTAATATAAGCTGAAACTAGCCAACGAGGCAAAGCAGTAGCTGTCAGAGGACTGTTCAAAGTAACCTGACATTGTTTCATATATCTGCTTAAGGCAGCAACACTCCAAAATTACAGCATAATAACACTGGGTAGTATCACTAACAGCAGTAGCAGTGGGCATTCTAAAATGGTAATCGTATCGACCAGCCCCAAGCCATGAACCTGGAATAAAAACTCACCTAAGATGTTCGATCTCATCCTCGACGCCACCTAGTAACGTGAATTATTTTAAGTAATTCATCTATTCCATCAATTGAAAGAATAGCACAAGGTATCAGGCATATAAGCTTAAAGAGATAATCAATTGAAACAATCAACAACACAAACTAGATGCTATAGATATATCAATTGAGAGCAAAATAGTTGTTCTTTTGAGCAAGATAAGCATAAAACTGATTGAATATAGTGCTAGCTCTATAAATTTGCCATGTGGTGTTGGGAATACAATGATACATTTAACTAGAAAGTATATAAAAGTAAGCATGGCATTGTAACTGTAGGTTTTGATAGTTAACTATAATCCTGTTGTTTGTCATGTATTAGTGACATACAGTTATGCAATGGGTATGTTCCATATAGTAGGCGGCAGAAATTTTGTGTGAAATTTAGAAAGCAGAAATATTGTGTGAAATTTAGACAGCAAATAACCAGATTAGTAGTATTAATAGTAGTTCTAGTTTCAAATAATAAGCTTTAGTAGGCATATAGTTCTTCTCTAGGCAATACAAGTATAAGGATCAATCAATCAACCAAGGGACAAATGTTCTGGCATATGTGCTACAAACAATCAACTAGCCTTGTCACAGAACAATTATAATACTTGAACGCTCGATTAACATGTTATATGGACGCCAACACAAAATGCAAGAAAACAGTATATAGTACATCCATGTCTCACATAGCAAGTGGAGGAGAAAAGGGAGTAACTGGGGACTTACATAGAGCATGGAGACAGTGAAGAAGAGGAGAAGCAGTGGGTGATGTCCGGAACATTTGAAGACCTAGCCGGTGGATCTGGTGTCGTTGGGCTCGAGGTGATGCAACAGTGGGCGTCGCTTGGGCCACGGATATGCCGCTTCTCATCTCACATCCACCGCCTGCCGATGAGATGAGGACGTTAATCTGGTCACCGTCTTCGAGTTCCTACCGCGCGATTCCTGTTTCAATAGATGCAGCACGTTAGAGGATATGTAGAAGGAGGTGATGGTGCCTGAGAGAAGAGGGAGAGATGGGTGGCGTCGCCGGTAGAGAGGAAGTGCCCACTGTGCGGGACGAGCTCCGAGAAGATGGATCCGCCACGAGGTAGTGGGGCGGCGGACTAGCCTCAAGCGACGCTGTAGTGGCAATGGGTAGATCGAGGCGAGACGGTGGTGGCTACGGCGGCGGCGAGGCGCAGGTGCAGGCTGGCCGCAGGCGAGACGGTGGTGGATATTAGGGTTCGGAGAGGAGATCTGGAGGGGCACGAGGGGAGGAGATCTGAGGGGCGGAGGCGAGACGGTGGTGGCGGCGCTGCAAGGCGAAGGCGAGACGGTGGTGGCGCCGCTGCAAGCCGAAGGCGAGACGCTGGTGGGGGGTGAGCGGAGATCGATGGCTATCAGAACTGATGGGGGTGGCTGGGGGTGGCGGCGAAGAGATGAGAAAGGGAGAGGGGAGAATCGGCAGCACGAGGGGAGGCTTGGTGAGGTTAGGGTTTGTGTCGTGGGTGCGGTGGGGACTGTGGATTTGTGTGTGCTTATTCTCGTGATCAACAAGCGTTGGATCTGGAATGAACGGTCTAGATCAGGTCCGTAAGGATGATCTGTGGGAGGGTGTTTCCTGTGTTTTGATTGGTCGGTTCACATATCACCTCATTTTTGCACTTAGAAAATAGAAAACCACTTTTTGTGCAACGAAAATAAAAGTTCCTCCGACAACATTGTTCGCAAGTCCAAGATATACATGTGTGCACCATATTTTCATGTAATCGGAAAAGTGTTTCTGTTCGTCGCACGAAAAAAGGCATTTTTCATTTTCCGAGTGTCAAAAAATGGGGCGTTTGTAGGGTTTCGTAGCATGGAAAACAAAAATTTTCTACCGCATACAAACAAACAAGCCAAGATCTATCTACTAGATTGTAGCAACGAGTCGATGGAATAACTTACCCTCGAAGATTCCAAAGTGTTTAACGAGAGCGGATTCTCGTGGGTGATGTAGTCGTACTCTTCCCGATCTCAAGATCGCGTAGACGATCCTTCCGGCTGATTCCTAAGCGCCCCGCAATGGTCACACGTTCGGTACTGAAGACCTTCCTCTCCCTTGTTCCAAAGGTAGCGGAGGTTGTAGCACTCTCCTCGATTCCCAAAGACAACTGGCGTGGTACCTAAGTAGAGGAGATCTCGCAGGGCTTCGCCTTAAGCCGGGGCGAGTATGGTGGAGTATGAGAGAGCTCCTCGGTGTTCTAGGGTTTAGACACACCAAAGAGGAGGTGCTAGAGCCGGCGGCTAGGGTTCCGGGGACCCCCAAGTCGGCGGCTAGGGCAAAACCCTAGGAGGTGGCGGCGGCTATGGTGGGCTGCAGCTTCTAGGGTTTGAGGTGAGGGACTTGTTGTGTGCTAGGAGGAGCCCCGCCTCCTTATAGGTGGAGGGGCCGGGCCAAGGGGAGGGAGGAGTCCCTCCCCAACTCCTTGAGGGGCGCCCGGTTGGAGGAGGAACTCCTCCCAACTCGGACTCCCCCTTTCCTCCTCTTTTCCACCTTCCAAATTTTAGCCGTTTGACTTTTCAATTTAGCTATTTGACTTTTCAAACTAGGATTCAATTTAATCCTTTATTTGGAACAGCGATGACACTTAGTACATGATGCAATCATTCCAACTTGCAATGACACATTCATGTACCCTTCCTCCGAGTGCCTCTGGGACATTCTCGAACCTTCTAGAACATTCCCGATGAAAACACCGGAATCATTCCCGAACTCCGAAACGGGACTTTCCTTATATGAATCTTATTCTCCGGACCATTCCGGATCTCCTCGTGATATCTCGGATCCCATTTGAGACTCCTAACAACATTCAGTCTCTTTCTCATCATACCATAACTACTCAAACAACGTCGAATACTTAAGTGTGTCTCCCTACGGTTCGTGAATTATGCGGACATGATCGAGACACTTCTCCGAACAATAACCAATAGAGGAATCTGGAAATTCATATGTCTCCCACATATTTCTACGATTACTTTGCGATCGAATGAACCACTTACATACGATACCAATTTCCCTTTGTCTCACGATAGTTGACTTATCCGAGGTTATGATCGTCGGTATCTCTGCATACCTAGTTCAACCTCGTTACCAATAAGTACTCTTTTCTCATTCCCGTGATATGTGATCCCTTGTGAGCCAGTCACATGCTTGCAAGCTAATTGGATGACATTCCACCGAGAGGGCCCAGAGTATATCTATCCGTCATATGGATGGACAAATCCCACTCTTGATCCATGTGTTTCAACCAATACTTTCCGAACACTCGATGCCACCTTTATAGCCACCTAGTTATGGTGTGGTGTTTGATGTCATCAAAGCATCCATCCGGTAAAGGTGATATGCATGATCTCATGGTCGAAGGAATTAGGTTACTATGTATCAGAAAGCATATAGTAATTGAACTATTAAAATGACTTTGATCTTTATGCTACGCTTATCTATAGGAGTATGTCCACCATATCATTCTCCTAATGATATGATCTTGTTGTTGATAACATCTCAATGTTCATGATAGGGAAACCACAATCATTTATCAACCAATAAGCTAGTGATGTATAGAGGATATACTAGGGACTTCAAATTAAGTTTACAAATCACACAAGTATCAATGTTTCCTTGTTAATACTATTATAGCATGAATGTAAACATTTATCATAAACACAAAGATATAATAATAACTACATTTATTATTGCCTCTAGGGCATATCTCCAACAGTCTCCCACTTGCACTAGAGTCATCTAATCTAGATTACATGGTAATATACCAACACCCATGGCAGTTTGTCTTTGGTCATGTTTTGCCCTCGGGAGAGGTTTAGTCAACGGATCCGCCACATTCAGATCTGTGTGTACTTTGCAAATCTTTATGTCCCTATCTTGGATATGTTCTTGAATAGCGTGAAAACGTAGCTTGATATGCTTCAGCTTCTTGTGTGACCTTGGTTCTTGCGCATTGGCTATGGCGCCCATGTTATCACAGTAGATAGACATTGGGTCCAAGACTAGGAACCACACCCACTGTAATGAACTCTTTCATCCATATCGCTTCTTGCGAAGCCTCCGAAGCAGCCATGTATTCCGATTCAGTTGAAGATCTCGCCACAACGCTTTGCTTTGCACTCCTCCAGCTAACCGCTGCACCATTCAAAATAAATACGTATCCAGATTGTGATTTAGAATCATCCGGATCGGTGTTCCAACTAGCATCGGTGTAACCATTAACAACGAGCTGTTCATCACCTCCATAAGAAAGAACCATATCCTTAGTTCTTCTCAAGTACTTAAGGATGTTTTTGACCGCTGTCCAATGATCCACTCTTGGATCACTTTGATATCTGCTAGTCAAACTAACAACATATGCAATGTCGGGTCTAGTACATAGCATGGCATAAATTGGAGATCCTATGGCTGAGGCATAGGGAGTCTTACTCATCCTTTCTCTATCTTCTACCGTTGCTGGACTTTGAGTTTTACTCAAGGTCGTATTGGGCAACATGGGCAAGAACCCTTTCTTGATATCTTCCATTCCAAACCTCTTTAGAACTTTGTCCAAATGTGTACTTTGTGACAATGATATTAGGCGTCTCGATCTATCTCTATAAATCTTTATGCCTAATATGTAAGCTGCTTCTCCAAGATCTTTCATTGAAAAACTATTATTCAAATATTCTGTGACACTATTAAGAAGGTCTACATCATTCCCAATCAACAATATGACATCTACATATAGTATTAAGAATGCTACAGAGCTCCCACTCACTTTCTTGTAAATACAAGCTTCTCCATAAGTTTGTATAAAACCAAAACTTTTGATTACCTTATCAAAACATTGATTCCAACTTCGGGAGGCTTGCTTCAATCCATAGATGGACCGTTGAAGTTTGCATACCTTCTTAGCATCATTAGGATCGACAAAACCTTTGGGTTGCATCATATACAACTCTTCATCAATATCTCCATTGAGGAATGCTGTTTTGACATCCATCTGCCATATCTCATAATCATAATATGCTGCGATTGCTAACATAATCCTCACAGACTTTAGCTTCGCTACTGGTGAGAAAGTCTCATCGTAGTCAACTCCTTGAATTTGTCGAAACCCTTTTGTGACAAGTCGAGCTTTATAGATGAACATTACCATCAAGATCTGTTTTCTTCTTGAAGATCCGTTTGTTCTCGACACCTTCTACCATCCTAAGTCCACCAAAGACCATACTTGGTTTTCGTACATGGATCCAATCTCGGATTTCATGGCTTCTTGCCATTTATTGGAATCTGGGCTCATCATCGCTTCCTCATATGTCTCAGGGTCATCGGTGTTGTCTACCAACATGACACTCATAATGGGATCATACCAATCTGGAGTGGTACGATTTCTCGTTGACCTCCGAGGCTCTGTAGCAACTTCAACCGAAGTTTCATGATCACTATCATTAGCTTCCTCTCTAATTGGTGCAGGCACCACAGGAACTTCTTCCGGTGCTGCGCTACTCGCAATTTCGAGAGAAGGTTCGACAACCTCGTCGAGTTCTACTTTCCTTCCAGTCACTTCTTTCGAGAAATTCGTCTCTAGAAAGGATCCATTCTTAACGAAGATTTTACCTTCGATCCGTGATAGAAGGTATACCAAATAGTTTCCTTTGGGTATCCTATGAAGACGCATTTTCCGCTTTGGGTTCAAGCTTGTCCTTTGAACTTCTTTACATAGGCTTCAAACCCCAAACTTTAAGGAACGACAATTTAGGTTTCTTCCCAAACCATAATTCATACGGTGTCGTTTCAACGGATTTAGACGGTGCCCTATTTAAAGTGAATGCGACTGTTTCTAATGCATAACCCCAAAATGATAGAGGTAAATCTGTAAGTGACATCATAGAACGAACCATATCTAAGAGAGTTCGATTACGACGTTCGGACACACCATTTCGCTGTGGTGTTCCCGGCGGTGTCAATTGTGAAAGTATTCCGCATTTCTTCAAATGCTCGCCAAACTCGTAAATTAGATATTCACCTCCACGATCAGAATGTAGAAATTTAATCTTCTTGTTACGTTGATTCTCTACCTCACTTTGAAACTCCTTAAACTTATCGAAAGTTTCGGACTTATGTTTCATGAAATAGATATACCCATATCTACTCAAGTCATCCGTGAAGGTAAGAACATAACGATAACCACCGCGCGATGCTACACTCATTGGACCACACACATCGGTATGTATGATTTCCAATAAGTCCGTAGCTCGCTCCATCATACCAGAAAATGGAGTCTTAGTCATTTTACCCATCAGACATGCTTCGCATCTTTCAAGTGATTCAAAATCAAGTGATTCAGAAGTCCATCGGAATGGAGTTTCTTCATACGTTTCACTCAATGTGACCAAGGCAGCGATTACATATAGGTCGAATTATCGCTGATTTCAAACGCTTAGCCTCAATGTTGTTGATATGTGTATTTCCACTATCGAGATTCAATAAGAATAGACCATCTATCAAAGGTGCATGTGCATAAAACATATTACTCATATAAATCGAACAACCATTATTCTCGGACTTAAACAAGTAACCGTCTCGCAATAAACAAGATCCTGATATAATGTTCATGCTCAACGCAGGCACCAAATAAAAATTATATAAGTATAAAACTAATCCCGATGGTAGATTAAGGGGTAGCGTGTCGAACGCGATCACATCAACCTTTGATCCATTTCCCATGCGCATCGTCACCTCGTTCTTCGCTAGCTTCCGTTTATTCTGCAGCACCTGTTTCGAGTTACAAATATGAGCAACCGAACCAGTATCAAATACCCAGGCACTACTACGAGTACTAGTGAGATACACATCAATAACATGTATATAAGATATACCTTTCTTCTTGATGTTGCCATTCTTCAAATCCTCCAAGTACTTTGGGCAATTTCGCTTCCAGTGACCTTCTCCCTTGCAGTAAAAGCACTCAGTATCAGGCTTAGGTCCAGCCTTGGTCTTCTTCGCCGGCGTGGTAACTTTCTTACCACCCTTCTTGAAGTGTCCCTTCTGCTTAGACTTGCCCTTCTTGAATTTGGTGGTCTTATTGACCAACAACACTTGGTGCTCTTTCTTGATCTCCACTTCTGCAGACTTTAACATAGCAAACAGTTCTGGCAACTGTTTGTTCATGTTCTGCATGTTTTAGTTCATCACAAAGTTCTTGTAACTTGGTGGTAGTGATTGGAGGACACGGTAAATCCCCAAAGCATTAGGAATCACTATACCCAAGCTTTGAAGTTTGTTTGCGTGCCTGCACATCTTAAGCACATGCTCACCGACGAGCTGCCCTCTTCCATCTTGCGGTTAAAGAACTTTTCGTAAGCCTCATAACTTTCAATTGCCACATGAGTCTCAAAAATCAATTTGAGATCCTCGACAATATCATATGGGTCTGAATTCTCAAACCTTTTCTGAAGCTCCGATTCCAAACCATACAGGATAGCACACTGAACTATGGAGTATTGATTCTTCCGAGCGAGGTAAACATTCTTTACTTCATCGGAAGCATCACCGCAGTGGGTCACCCAAATGCATCCGAACATAGGTCAAATTACCAGCTGTGAGGACAATCCTCAAATTGCGGAACCAATCCGCGAAGTTGCTTCCATTGTTTTTCAACTTTTCTTTCTCTAGGAACGCATTAAAATTGATGGTAAGGGCTGCCATTGATCTACAACATATTTGCAATAGTTTAGACTAAGTTTATGACGAATTGAGTTTAAATTAATAATAAAGTTAATCTAGGTGAACTCCCACTAAAAACAACATCACTCACATTGTTTTAGTGATCACACGAACCAAATCCACTATATCAACACCGATCATCACGAGAGTTGATATAGTTTCAATGGCGAACAATCGTCATGTTCATCAAATCTACTATATGATTCATGCTTTACCTTTCGGTGATCCGTGTTCCGAGACCATGTCTGTACATGCTAGGCTCGTCAAGATCAAACCTTAGTTTCCGCATGAGCAAATCTGGCTTGCTCACGTTGTATACACTTGCAGAATCTAACACACCCGATCATCATGTGGTGCTTCGAAACAACAAGCTTTAGCAACGGTGCTAACTAAGGGTGAACACTTTATGACTTGAAATTAATGTGCATGAGGGATCATCTTATAATGCTACCATCGTCTACTAAGGAATACAAGATGCATAAAGGATTAACATCACATGCAATTCATAATATGTGATATGATATGTCCTTTCTTCTTTGTGCTTCCGATCCCCATCTTCTAGCACGAACATGATCTCCATCATCACCGGCATTGCATCAAGGTCAATGACGCCTCTCCATGGTTGTCGTCCACCGGCTTCAACTATTACAACTACTTTGAATAGACACGCGGGTCTTAACATAAATTAAAGACAACCATATGGCTCGCCGTTGCCAACTTACAATAAGGAACATTGCATACATCAAATATAATCACAATCATGGCCATATCACATCACTTCACACCCCTGCAAAACAAAGTTAGACGCCTCTACTTTCTTTGCATGTTTTATGTGGTTTGGGGCTTTCAATAAGTGTCGTTCTAACTTACGAACATGAACCACAACATTGATACTAGTATTGTTAATCACCCGTTGTAAATTGGATCTTAACTATTCTAGGAGAAACAGGCACCCGCAAAGCCACTTATGCAATACAAGTTGCATGTCAAGCGTGGAGCAAGTCTCATGAACGATGTCATGTAAGGTTAGCCCGGGCCGCTTCATCCCAACATACCGCAAGATGCAAAGTACACAAGAAGAAATCGACAATAAAAGCATCAATGCCCACAATGACCATTGTGTTCTACTCGTCAATGTATCTACATATAGACACGGCTCGATACCTTTGTAGGGTTTCAGCATGGAAAACAAAAAATTTCTACCGCATACAAACAAACAAGCCAAGATCTATCTACTAGATTGTAGCAACGAGTCGATGGAATAACTTACCCTCGAAGATTCCAAAGTGTTTAACGAGAGCGGATTCTCGTGGGTGATGTAGTCGTACTCTTCCCGATCTCAAGATCGCGTAGACGATCCTTCCGGCACTACGTTCCGGCAGGCCTCCCGCAGTCGGTCACACGTTCGGTACTCGACGAAGACCTTCCTCTCCCTTGTTCCAGCAGGCAGCAGAGGTTGTGGCACTCTCCTCGCGATTCCGGCAGCACAACGGCGTGGTACCGGAAGTAGAGGGGAGATCTCGCAGGGCATCGCCTTAAGCCGGGGCGAGTATGGTGGAGTATGAGAGAGCTCCTCGGTGTTCTAGGGTTTAGACACACCAAGGAGGAGGTGCTAGAGCCGACGGCTAGGGTTCCGGGGACCACCAAGTCGGCGGCTAGGGCAAAACCCTAGGGGGTGGCGGCGGCTATGGTGGGCTACAGCTTCTAGGGTTTGAGGTGAGGGACTTGTTGTGTGCTAGGAGGGAGCCCTGCCCCTCCTTATATAGGTGGAGGGGCCGGCGGCCAAGGGGGAGGGAGGGGAGTCCCTCCCCAACTCGTCTTGGAGGGGGCGCCGGTTGGAGGAGGGAACTCCTCCCCAACTCGGACTCCCCCTTTCCTCCTCTTTTCCACCTTCCAAATTTTAGCCGTTTGACTTTTCAATTTAGCTATTTGACTTTTCAAACTAGGATTCAATTCAATACTTTATTTGGAACAGCGATGACACTTAGTACATGATGCAATCATTCCAACTTGCAATGACACATTCATGTACCCCTTCCACTCCGGAGTGCCGGACATTCCGGAACCTTCTAGAACATTCCCGATGAAAACACCGGAATCATTCCCGAACTCCGAAACGGGACTTTCCTTATATGAATCTTATTCTCCGGACCATTCGGGATCTCCTCGTGATATCCCGGATCCCATCCAAGACTCCGAACAACATTCGGTCTCTTTCTCATCATACCATAACTACTCAAACAACGTCGAATCCTTAAGTGTCTCTCCCTACGGTTCGTGAATTATGCGGACATGATCGAGACACTTCTCCGAACAATAACCAATAGAGGAATCTGGAAATTCATATGGCTCCCACATATTTCTACGATTACTTTGCGATCGAATGAACCACTTACATACGATACCAATTTCCCTTTGTGTCACGATAGTTTATGTCACATCCCAAGATTTTCCAAATCTTGTAATGTGAAAATAAATGAATAAAATAAAAATTTGTTTGATGTTCAGAGCCAGAAGAAACTTTTTGAATTCAATTGGAACTCCAAACCTATTTGAATTAAATAAATCCTAAAGGGGTTTAAAAAGATAAACACTTTAAATAGAGGAAATAAAATGTTTTGAAAATACCATTATTGATCTTTTAAAATAAAAGATTTTGTTTTTAAAGGAAAAGGTGGATTTATAAATAAGGAACATTTTACAAAGCCCATATTAAACCTTGGCCAAGCTTTGGAATTAAAACATTTTTGAATAAAAATAACAAAGGTTTATTTAAATAAAATAATAAGGAATTAATATCCAAACTTTATTTAAATAAAAGGTTTTACCAATTTAATTGAAACATTAAAACTTATTAAATTATTTAAAATAATTTTTCCAAATATTTGATATTCACAAATAAAACCCACTAAAGTGTTTTGGCTTTATATTAGATTTCAAAATAAATATTCTAATAAAACAAATCCTAATTGATTTTACAAAGGTCTATTATATTAAATTATTAAAGGACCCTATATAACAAATTGTTATTTTATTTTTAAACAAGCTATCTAAATATTCATTACTTTCAAATACAACCTACTTAATGGTTTTAAATTATTTAGTTCTCAAGTGGAGCTTTGAATTAAATCAAAACCTATGGATTTAATAATTGGTACAACCATTTTAATTAAATAGTAATAGCCCCTATTAATAAAATTATTAATTTGAATTTGGGATTTTGGATCATGTTACTGAACAGAACTAATTTCAATATTACAAAGTTTGAGTGTGGTTTGAATGGATTTGAACCATGTTTGTTTGTTTGGAAATTCAAAACAGGAAATAAAATTAGAAAAAGGAAAAAGATTCAGAAGCAGAAAAAAATATGAAATGGACCTGACCCAGCTACCCCATCCCAGGAAGCCCATCAACCAGCCCAACTTTTTCCCCGAAGAAAACGTTTGGCACCAACTCCCCGACCATAGCAATGACCTGTGGACCCTCCTCCTTTCCCAATCGACCGACCGCCCACTTGTCATCGCTCATCGTCCTCCCACGACCTGTCACCCCCAAACCTCGCTGCCGTTGCTACTTTTGAATGTCGCGTTCAATTCACAGTAATGCCACGCGTTAATCTCGCCGTGACTGCACGATATTAAGAGCCATCTCCCTCCCTTTCCTCTGCCGCCATTCCTCTTCGCCAGGATGCCCCAATTTGACTCGAACACCGACTGTTCCCGACCCTCCTCGCCAATTCCCAAGACCGCAACGCCTGCCTCCTAGACCTAGCACACCTTCCCACTCCCGCACGCTTCTCCGTGCCCTTCATTCAACTGGTAGTGAGCGCCGGCTTTGACAAGCTCGGGCAGCCGTCTGCTTTCTCGACGACGACTTCCGGTTGAACCGCACCGCCTCACCCTCTTGTTCATGCACACAAGATCGCCTTGCTCTTGCGCATCGAACGTGTTCTGTCTTGCCTTAGGGCGATCTGCGACGACTCCTACCGCCGCCACCATCTCGCTTAACTCCACGAGCACTTCGTATGCATCTGTCCACCCTTTCCCTCTCGTTCGGCATGCAAGATCTACTCTTCCTCGCGTCAATGACCTTTATCTTGTCCTCCTGCCTTGTAGCCTCACCCCCACCGTCGACCGAGGCCGCCGACGCCGCCACCTACTCCGCGAGCAATCCACATCGGACGGGCGCCTCGTCGAACCATCGACACGTTGAGCATCGCTGTGACCTCCTGAACCCGGTGAGCACACTCTCCCGCCTCACTTCCTAGAACCACCACAGAGCCACCGCCAGCAAGGCGCCATTAGCCACCGCCACTTTTGGTCAAAACTTCGCAAAGACCGTTGGATCTGGATCGGACGCACTAGATAGATCATTTAACGCCGAAGGGGTACGCTTCCAGAGCCATACGATCTAACTTGATCCAACGCTCTACAGAGCGCGATCCACGCGAAGCGGTACCGTCCAATGAAATCACGCCGCGTGTCACCTATTTCATTTAAAAACAAATTTGAAAACATAATTATTTGCAAACTTCAAACCTTTGTAACTTTCAAACCACACGTCCAAAAATTGCAAATTTTATGTCGTTGGATTCAGGAGAGCAAGCCCTAGCCAACTGTGGCCTTAGTTTAGAAAATAGTATATGTTAGTTTGCTTGATTTTGCAGATTCATTTGTATGCTTATTTAGAGTAGAAAAATTGTTTAAAATTGAATTTAGGGTTAAAACTTTTGCAAAATGGCTTGTTGTGACCTTACTGACCCTAGGAACCAACCCTTGGTGTTAAAAATGATTTTGGTAAAATTTACATTGAATTATTTGACTTAGCCAATTTCTAGCCAAATAAAATTATTGATTTTATTATGGAAATGATTATGGAAAGAAAACTTTGAGAAAATGGTTTGGACCAAACCTACTGATCCAAAAACACCAAGCTTTGCAAATGGCAACTCACTTGGTGAAAAACATAAAGTTTTGCTTTGATAAGAATATTTTTCACCACATGAAATGATGGTTGGATTTTGAAAGTGGTTTAAGGATAAAACACTTTTTGCAAATGACTTTGACATTTTGGTAAATGACCAATGTGGACCTTACAAAGTTTATAAACCTAGTAGAGACCATCCTTGCAATAGAACAATCCTTTGCATACTTATGCATGACTTAGTTTCCTTTTTGTCTTGTGTGTGTGATTTTGTTTGAGTAATGGTGGTTTGGAATGTTAGTTGATTTGGTGTTTGCTTGATTGACTTGTAGTGAAATTTTCCAAAGTGTGAGGCTAGCAAGATCAAAGAGTGAACCATCATTCCCTACCAAAAAGGAAAGTTACACTATCATACAAATGCCCTACTATTTTCATTATACTTAGTGGATTATGAAAACATGCATGAAAATATATCTTTATACTTATGCTATACTAAATCCTAATAGGATTCCCTATACACTCCTTAGTGAAAATATTGTAGTTGTACATGCTTAGCCATGCTTTATTTTGAAAAGAGATACATGTTGAGATTTTACAAAGATTGAGAAAAGGACTTATGTTTTACATAATAAAACAAGGACTCAATGAACCACCTAGGTGGTGGACATTTTAAGTTTTGGAGAAGGTGGCAACAAAAGGAACCATGTCTATGGGATACACTTTGTGTTGTGCTCCAAAAGAAAACCACCTAGGAAACTTAGAGATTGAACATGTTTCTCCAATTGTGGCTTTCGTGTGCAACCACATGCTATTATGGCTCTGGCTTTGTCAACTACATTAGGAAGACCCATACATTGTCTTTAGTTACCGGACATGGGGATCTGGAATGCTTCATGGGGGCTAAAGACAAGCTAGCAATGATGTATGGGAGGACCTTTTGGAAAGACTTCGTCACACTCTCACCGCTTAAGACTCCATCTTGGTGAGCACTAATCCGAGGGCCACCGGTGGCAACAAGATGGGATTGTGACATGTGGGTAAAGTGTACTCCTTCTGCAGAAGTTAATAAAATCTAAGTACTTAGCTGTGTCCCCGGTTATGGATAATACTGAGCAACTAAAGTTTGAACTATGGGAGATCTCGACATTCTAACTTCTAAAATAAAAACTTGATGCCCTTGTGTGTCTACCAAGGAATTCAAAGAGATTTTGTTAAAGCATGTTGCACTTGGGGTTACCAAGTGGCTCAAGAGATTTTGACAAGGACTTGAACACTTGAGTTTCTACCAAGGAGTTCAAGGGATTCTTGGAAAAGAGATTTGACAAAGGACTAAAACCATTTTTGAAAAGATAGGATAAAATATTGCTTTGTGCAAATAAGCCTTAAACTCTACTTAGCCAAATATGCATGTATTGATAGGATCCACTCTTATTATACATAGAAGTGAAGCTTTCCAATACAATTCAAATGTATTGACCCATGTGGCTGTAACTTGTAATGTTGCAGGTTGATTGTTTTTAAGTGAAGATTGTTTGATTGACTAGGACTACAAAGTCTACAACCAACATCTTCCTGTGGCATTTTGAAGATGAAGGACCCATACTTATAGTTATTCCGCTGCAATGTAATGTAATAGCCAAATGAGCTATGTGTGATGTAATAAAACTATGTTATTCCTGGTTATAAATTTATATTGTGACCTTTGTATCTTGATATTACATCTTAAACTGTGGATGCTAGCTATTGATCCAGGGACTAGCATTGTAAACACAGGAGGAATCTACCTTATTAGGTTGAGACCCCTACAGTTTACTTATCCGAGGTTATGATCGTCGGTATCTCTGCATACCTAGTTCAACCTCGTTACCAATAAGTACTCTTTTCTCGTTCCCGTGATATGTGATCCCTTGTGAGCCAGTCACATGCTTGCAAGCTAATTGGATGACATTCCACCGAGAGGTCCCAGAGTATATCTATCCGTCATATGGATGGACAAATCCCACTCTTGATCCATGTGTTTCAACCAATACTTTCCGAACACTCAATGCCACCTTTATAGCCACCCGCGATTACGGTGGTGTTTGATGTCATCAAAGCATCCATCCGGTAAAGGTGATATGCATGATCTCATGGTCGAAGGAATTAGGTTACTATGTATCAGAAAGCATATAGCAATTGAACTATTAAAATGACTTTGATCTTTATGCTACGCTTATCTATAGGAGTATGTCCACCATATCATTCTCCTAATGATATGATCTTGTTGTTGATAACATCTCAATGTTCATGATAGGGAAACCACAATCATTTATCAACCAACAAGCTAGTGATGTATAGAGGCTATACTAGGGACTTCAAATTAAGTTTACAAATCACACAAGTATCAATGTTTCCTTGTTAATACTATTATAGCATGAATGTAAACATTTATCGTAAACACAAAGATATAATAATAACTACATTTATTATTGCCTCTAGGGCATATCTCCAACAGCATTTTGTGAAGCAGACACCAAATAAATTTTGCAAAATGCTACAACCACATTTTCCAAAAACACTAGACCATATTATATTGACAATACCCAAATTGAGGTCTCTCAAACCTTTCCGTCCACCCCTGGCGAAAAAGAAAAATTCCTGCTGAATCGGTAGGAAGTGGGTCCGATTTGAACTATAGGTACATGATCCGATGCCCATTATTTTTTTAAAAAAATGATTTTTAGATTCACAATATGATGTTTCTTCAGAGATCCAATGCAAGTTTAGCGAGGCTCGGCCCCTAGCTAAGAACCTTCATGACCGCTGTTTTGACCATAGTTTGAAACAAGCATAAAAAATTAAAAAATGGTCCAATCAACGCAAATCCTTCACGTGGTGTCTTATTATGTGACATAGTTACATGGAAAAATACCAAACTTGGTAAATTGAGTATGTCTCAAAAAATCCTTCACAAAATGACCAATCATGTTCGAGGTTTCATGGCTTTCGGGTCAAATGACCAATGTTATGGCTAGAATCGGGGCATAGTTTGTGATAATGCACCCATATTGTGCACACATGTGCATCATGGGTTGGCGAATAATGTTGCAGGAAGAAGTTTTCCATTTCGTCGCATGGAAAAACCATTTTCCATTTTCTGACCGCAAAAAATGGGCCGTTTTGTGAAGCAACCACCAAACGAAAGTTTCAAAATGCTACCATACCATTTAAAAAAATAATAGACCAACTTACATGGACACATATTCCAACCGGGGTCTCTCAAACCTTTCCATCCATCCCTGGCGAAAAAGAAAAATTCGTGCCGAATCGGTAGGAAGTGGGTCCGATTTGAACTATAGGTCCATGATCCGATGCCCATTATTTTTTGAAAAAAATGATTTTTATACTCACAATATGCTATTTCTTCAGAGATCCAATGCAAGTTTAGCGAGGCTCGGCCCCTAGCTAAAAACCTTCATGACCGCCGTTTTAACCACAGTTTGAAACGGGCATAAAAAATTCAAAAATGGTCCAATCAACGCAAATCCTTCGCGCGGTGTCTTATTATGTGACATAGTTGCATGAGAAAATACCAAACTTGGTAAATTGAGTATGTCTCAAAAAAGCCTTCACAAAATGACCAATCATGTTCGAGGTTTCATGGCTTTCGGGTCAAATGACCAATGTTATGGCTAGAATCAGGGCATAGTTTGTGATAATGCACCCATATTATGCACACATGTGCATCATGGGATGGCGAACAATGTTGCAGGAGGAAGTTTTCCATTTCGTCGCACGGAAAAACCATTTTCCATTTCCCGAGCGCAAAAAATGGGTCGTTTTGTGAAGCAACCACCAAATGAAAGTTTCAAAATGCTACCATACCATTTAAAAAAAATAATAGACCACCTTACATGGACAAATCCCAACCGGGGTCTCTCAAACCTTTCCGTCCACCCCTGGCGAAAAAGACAAATTCATGCCGAATCGGTAGGAAGTGGGTCCGATTTGAACTATAGGTCCATGATCCGATGCCCATTATTTTTTGAAAAAAATGATTTTTATACTCACGATATGCTATTTCTTCAGAGATCCAATGCAAGTTTAGCGAGGCTCGGCCCCTAGCTAAAAACCTTCATGACCGCCATTTTGACCATAGTTTAAAACGGGCATAAAAAATTCAAAAATGGTCCAATCAACGCAAATCCTTCGCGCGGTGTCTTATTATGTGACATAATTGCATGGGAAAATACCAAACTTGGTAAATTGAGTATGTCTCAAAAAAGCCTTCACAAAATGACCAATCATGTTCGAGGTTTCATGGCTTTCGGGTCAAATGACCAATGTTATGGCTAGAATCAGGGCATAGTTTGTGATAATGCACTCGTATTGTGCACACATGTGAATCTTGGGATGGCGAACAGTGTTGCAGGAGGAAGTTTTCCATTTCGTCGCACGAAAAAACCATTTTCCATTTTCTGAGCGCAAAAAATGGGCCATTGTGTGAAGCAACCACCAAATGAAAGTTTCAAAATGCTACCATCCCATTTTTCAAAAATAATAGGCCACCTTAAATGGAAAAATATCCCAACCGGGGTCTCTCAAACCTTTCTGTCCACCCCTGGCGAAAAAGACAAATTTCTGCCGAATCGGTAGGAAGTGGGTCCGATTTGAACTATAGGTACATGATCTGATGCCCATTATTTTTTGAAAAAATGATTTTTATACTGACAATATGCTATTTCTTTAGAGATCTAATGCAATTTTAGCGAGGCTCGGCCCCTATCTAAGAACCTTCATGACCGCCGTTTTGACCATTTTGAAATATGATATTGTCCCTTTTTTGCCAAGAAAATATGATATTGTCCCTAATATAGACTAACATGGGATTAGTAAATCCACTATTTTAAAATATTAAAGTATTTTCTAATTAACATCCTAAGTTTATCTACTGAATTTTTAAAAAAAATAGAGACAAAAATCAAATTTTTTGGACTTCTTATGAAAAAGATACAAAAGAATTAAGAAAACAGAAAAAAGAAAAATGAAAAAAAAGCCTAACCGCACCGGCCAAGTTGGCTCGGTTGTAATTACCGTGCGCAAGCTCAAGAGTCCTAAGAAGAACTTGTCTACTTCGTGGGCTGAACCTAATCATCAGCCGAGGCTAAGTCCCAACAGACAAAATCAATGTTAGTATTTATTGCGCGCACTAATGAGACAACAAACTGAGCCTGGCGTGGTGGTTTGCAGCGGTATAGGAGGGAGCTGAGTCGCGTGTTCAACCCCCCGCCCCGACGTCAATTTTTTGGCACGCGTCCGAGTGGACTTGGCGTGGGGCCGCAGGTCAGGTGGGGCGTGGGGCCGCCTGTGGGTCCTTTTTGTCATGTTCGGAGTGGGGCCTTCATGTCAGGTCCTGGGGCAAAAATTAACATATAGATAGGACATGACACCTATGCAAAAAAATGACATGTAGCTGTGACACATATGCGCAACTGCTGATGTGGCCAACTAGTCATGTCAATAAATCCGAATTTAGACACTATGACGATTTGAATTGGTCATAATAGACTACAAATAAAATCCTAAACCATATTGCGCAGACTATGACGATTTCATCTAATGAAATTACGACGATTTCGACACAGAACGTCGTATTGTACATGGTTTTGACCTCTTTAAATCGCCTATGACCATCTTGTGTGAAATCGTCATAGATTTATGACGATTTCATTTCGCGTCACTACGAGAAGGTCACAAGTGAACACATTTCTTGTAGTGTACATCGGAGTGATGCGCTACATCACTGGGGCAGACCATCCTCGCCTGGAGTGCCCACGAGTCCACCCGCCACAGAGCCACAAAAAGGCCCCACACCGGCCCGGCGGTAGCGGCATCGTCTTCCAGGAGACCCCTCCCCCGCCCGCCGTGAATCCGAAGCTGGAATGGCCCCTGGTATATGCCATGGATGGGCTGAGGATCCCCGGAGAGGCAGGTGACGATGACGATGATGATGACGATGACGAAGAAGACCCTGAAGCTGCGTACTATAGGACTAGGCATGATTATGACTAAAGTGGGTGGCTTTAGTCCTAAGTGTTAGCTAGTCCCGGTTTGTCCCAGTTTTTAATATTAATAAATGCCTTGAGTGTTACCTAATAAATAGAGGGAAATGCCTATAGAGAGAGGGTTCATCTTTAGTCCCGGTTGGAGAAACTGATGGGGATACGCCTACTGGGGTATACTTTCAGGACGCTTCCGATCGCCCAAGGGTCGAGTGGGCTGCAGAAGCGAGTGGATCAAAAGCCCAGCAAGGTATCAAAGCATCGAAGTTGAAGGCCCAAGGCGAGTAGATAGGCCGGGTCTAGGTTAAACGACATCAAGTCAGAATCAATCGGTTGAGATATGTAAACCCTAGGGAAGGTGAGCCTATATAAACCTCCCTACGGGGTGAGTAGAGACACGTTCCCTCATACACCCAAGCAACTCGCCGCCTAGTCGCCGAGTTCGCCCATTGTAAACTCATCTATAATACAATCTAGCAGGAGTAGGTCTTTACCCTCTGGGGCCGAACTCGGTAAAACCTCGTCTTTGCCCTCATCTCGCACCGCAGATGGCTGGCCGCCTGCCCTCGTTTACTACTACCGCCGATTGCAAGATTCGCCGTGGCCATTCCCACGACGGGCGCCCATCGGGGCCTGGCGATCGCCGGTGTTACGGCGAGATCCAATCGCCCATCAACGACGGTCGCCACCGCCGTATGATAGCGATCGGCGAGATGCTCCAGATCTTGCCGAGCAGCTACGCCCCGGCGCGACCCATCACGCACAACAGAATCCGCAAATCGGCACGATCAGCCTCTTCGGCCTCACCGACGTCATCACCTCGGAGGACTCGGCTTGCATCCGCGAGTCGCCACCACGCGATCGGCTCTCGAGAGCCAGTCCGCGATCCACCGCCGCCCGAGTACAACTCGCCCTCAAAGAACGTGGCGGGAACTCGCCGTCGCAGAAGATGCGGCCTCACCGACGACGCCGACTCGGCGACCCCCGGCCACTGCCGAATCCATCACATGCGCCCGCTGGCTCCATCGCCTGTGTCTCCAACGCGGAGATTTCGAGGACCCTCCATCCTGGATCTTCAATTCGACTGGTCGGAAAACTCCGCCGACTTCCACGACGGAACCGGTCGCCATGCCGCGACCTACATGGCCACCGGCGCCGACCACGGAGGATCCTTTCTCCATCCCAATCCTCCTAACGCCACGGCAACGGAGGTGAGGAACTCCGCCGAAATTGGCGGAGGCGATGCGAAGAGCAGGCCGAGCGAGAAATTTCGCCTCGAGCAAGTGACAACGCAGAACTGTCACGCTACCACCAGCGCTGGATCAGGTCACGCCGACCCCACCGCTCAGGGGCGCCAACTTCGACGACGAAAACGACCGCTCGCGATAGCCGAAGCGCGATTCGCGAGAACGCGCCACCGTGAGGAAGCGCCGCCCCGCCAGATCAGCGGCGATGGGTGCCCCACCACCACCCAACCGCACTCCTCCAGACCAGCCGCGGATAGTCGTCTCCTCACGGAGCGAGACGCGAACGGCCTCCCACTGTTTCTCCACCCGATGGACAACCTCGTGGCAGGCCGAGCAGCCGATAGCATCACGGCCACCGCGACGGCGCTTACAGATCCAAAGACGTCAGGCCCCGCTGCAAAGCCGTGGAGCAGCAAAGAGCGGCGCCGACCGCAGGCGGTATACTCGCGCCTCGAAGGTGGCGGCCTCAGCGGCCGCCCGGCGCAAACACCCTCAATTGCCCGCCACCGAGCCACGCAGCCTAACGCCACCCGCGAACGCGCACTCTCCACCAACGATCCTGTGACGGTGACCAACTTCGCCGCTAACGGAGAACCCATCGACGCCCGACTCACATCATCAACAACCAAATCAAGACGCCAGCCGACGACTTGCGGCACACCCTAACTAATCGCCGCGATGGCGAGCCTATGGGGTCGCTCAGTCGACTAGGGCCTAAGTGCTTCGGACCAATGATCCGAGGCGAAAAGTACCCGCCAAACTTCAAGGCGCCAAAGGAGATAGAAAAATACGACTCCTCGTACGACCCCGCAGTCTGGCTTGACACATACCTCATGGCAATGGGGATCGCGGGTCACACTGATCTACTCGCCGCCCGCTACCTCCCGCTGATGATGGAGGGGACGTGCAGGCAATGGATCAATACGCTCCCCCAGGACAGTATCGACTCCTGGGAGGAAATGCGAGACGCCTTCGTCAGGCACTTCGAGTGCTCCTACACCCGCACCACCATCGAGGACTCGAACGGCGCGATGCCCAGGGACCCCGCGAGTCGACCCGCAATCGGGTCCAACGGTGGCAAGAGCTCGTACAACGCGGTCGGCATCCACCCGGACACCGCGATCCATTGCTTCAAGACCTCGTGCCGCTACGAGCCGCTAGTCGCCAAGCTCAAGCGACACGCCCGCACACTCGACAACATCCCCGACCTCCTCGAGATCGCCAAACGGTACGCCGAGGAGGATCCCAACCAAGACGTCGACGACGAGTCAGGAGGGCAACGCCGCACGGGCGGCAACGACGGCGGACGCCGAACCGACCTACGCTACAGCGGCACCCGCCTCACAGGCAAGCGCCGCAACGACGGGCGAGTCGACTTCGTCGCCAACGCTGGGCACGCACAACGCGAGCCCAAGAGCTACCGCCGCGATGGAGGGCAACGACGCGATGGCGGGAACTACAAGAACAAGCCAAGGTTCGATCCCGCGGCCCTCCTTAACCAACCATGTGTGTTTCACAGCAGGGAAGGAAAGCCCGCCACGCACACCACCGCCGACTGCCACACCCTCAGGGAAATCGAGAAGGCACGGCACGCGCGGGAAGACACCGACAACGACCCGCCAAATGGCGGAAAATTCGGCAAAGTAGCCGGCTCGCTCCACACCTTCACAGGCTTCAACACGAAGCGCGAGAAGAAGGTCATCGCCCGCGCCGTCGCCGTCAACGCGGTGGCCCAAACAGACGTCCCCGCCTCAACTCGGAACAGCCCATCACCGAGCCGCAAGACCACTCGCCACGCATCGAGTACCGGGACGAGTCGCCTTGGTGGTCAAGCCAAGGTTGGCGACCATCGGCTCCCCAAGACATGGACGGCGGCAGCTCCATCAACATCCTCTACCTCGACACCTTCAGGCGGCTGCGGCTCCCGCAGTCGATGATCGAGACAACCCACACCACGTTCCACGGCATCGTCCCCGGTCGGAAGGCGTACCGATCGGCAAAGTCACGCTACCCGTCACCTTCGGTACTCCGGCAAACTTCCGCACCGAGCGGATCGTGTTCGAGCTGGTGCCCTTCGACAGCCTTACCATCAAGTCCTAGGGCGCCAGCGCTCGCCAAATTCATGGCGGCGCCACCACGCTGCATAACGCGATGAAGCTCCCCGCCGCGACGTCATCACCATCAACGGCGACCCCGACATGGCCGCCGAATGCGAGGCCAAAGGAGCCGAACTCGCCGACGCCGTCATCGCGGCAGAAGCTAATCACGCCGACGAGCTCGCCAAATACGCGAGCGGGGTCAACAATGACGACCCCACAATACTCAAGAAGCCCAACTCAGAGGGCACAAACACCTCAACCTTTGAGGCCACGACGCACACTCGCACCGTCGAGCTGGTCCCAGGCGACCCCAGCAAGACGGTGACGATCGGGACAGGCATGAGCCCAGCATAGGAAGGCGCGCTCATCGAGTTCCTTCGTGAGAATAGGGACATCTTCGCATGGAAACCCTCCGACATGCCTGGTGTCCCTAGGGAGCTCACTGAGCACAAACTAAACGCCGACCCCAAAGTGCGACTCAAGCCATCGCTACGGCCTTCAATGAAGAGCGTCGAGCAATCGCCGAGGAAGTGCGCTGGCCGCCGGCTTCATCCGCCAATCAAATACTCCAAGTGGCTGGCAAACCCAGTCCTGGTCGAGAAGAAAACGACCGAGAATGTATCGACTACACAAACCTGAACAGCGCCTGCCCAAAGGAGCAGTTCGTCCTCCCGCGGATCGATCAGATAATCGATTCAACCGCGGGTTCGGAGTCGCTGTGTTTTCTCGACGCCTACTCCGGATACAACCAGATCAAAATGGCCATCGAGGATGAGGAAAATATGGCGTTCATCACGCCATTCGGAGCATTCTGCTACACCGCCATGACCTTCGGCCTCAAGAACGCCGGGGCAACCTACCAGCGGTGCATGCAAGAATGCCTCGCGAGCCAAATTGGTCGCAACATCCACGTCTACATCGACGACGTGGTCGTGAAATCCGCTCGCCAAGGAGACCTACTCGCCGACCTAGCGGAGACCTTCGCCAATCTGGAGGTACAAGATAAAGCTCAACCCAGCAAGTGCACCTTCGTACCCGGGCAACCATCGGGTACGCTGCTCCAAACGAGGGATCGAGGCAATCCAACGAAGATCGACACGATCGCCCGACTCGGCAAACCCGAGTGCTCGCGCGACGTTCGGTTGGCCGGGCGTAGCGGCTCGCCGCTTCATCCCCGCAGGCTTAAAGGCGATGCCCCTATACCGCCTTTGCAAGAATCCCACCTTCCAGTTGGGACAAGGAGGCGGACGACGCGCTCGCGACCTCAAAAGGTGCTACCGCCGCACCACTACTCGCCGCACCCGCTGACAAAGAGCCTATGCTGGTTTACGTCGCGGCGTCGAGCGCGTCGCCAGTGCCGTAATGGTTGTCGAACGACCAGAGGAAGGAAAGGAGCGCCTGGTCCAGCGGCCGGTGTACTACATCAGCGAGGTCCTCACCGAGTCGCGCCAGCGATACCCAGTACCAAAAGCTAGTATACGCGGTCTTCAGGGCTCAGCGGCGCCTGCCGCACTACTTTCAGGAGCACCATCACGGTCGCCTCCTCGACCGCCATAAGACATCATCCGCAATCGCGAGGCGGCCGGCGGGTCGCCAAGTGGGCCGCCGAGATCGGCCCACAACATTAATTACGAGCCACGGCGGCGATCAAGTCGAGCACCGCCGACTTCATCGCCGACTGGGAGGAGGCCCAGCAGCCAGAGAAGCCGCCGTACCTCCATTACTGGAACCTGCACTTCGACGGGTCCAAGAACGCGGACGGTGCAGGAGCGGGGATAGTGCTGACTTCACCAAAGGGCGACAAGCTCCGCTACATCCTCCGCCTCGAATTCACGCCCTGCACCAACAACATGGCTGAATACGAGGCCCTACTCCACGGCATGCGAGCCGCAAAGGAGATGAGCGTTAATCGCCTTCGATGCTACGGAGACTCCGACCTCGTTGCGGGACAAGTCGCCGGCACCTGCGACGCCATCTCCCCTACCATGGCGGCATATCGCCAAGAGGTGGATAAGTTGGGCGCCCACTTCACCGGCTACTCACGAAAGTGGATCGACAGGAAAACGAGGAGGCCGACGCCTCTCTCATCGGGTCGGCTCGACCGCACCACCCGCCGTGTTCTCGACACAATCTCAAACCATCGCCTCCCGAGGGAGATCGACATCGGAGTCCCACTCAACCGAGGCAGCCTTGGTCGCACTCATCTCCGAGCCGCACGACCGACCAAGCCCTACATCGCTTACCCGAGACCGCACCGCCGCAGACGAGACAAGCGCCGAATGATTGCTCGCCGATGCAAGTCTTACACCATCATCAACGGCGAGCTACACAAGCCAGCGTCACCGGCGTGTTCAACGTTGCGCCCTACCGCCAAGGACGCAAAATCCTACACGACATCCACTCAGCGATCATGCCACCACGCCGCCGCTTCCCTGGTCGCCAAAGCTATGCGACACGGCTTCTACTGCCCATCCGACACGCCGACGCTGTCGATATCGTCCAGCGATGCGTCGGATGCCGGGCACGCCAACCAGACGCACGTACCAAGTTCGGCGCCAAAACAATCCCCATCACCGCCATTCGCTGTGGGGCATGGACATGGTAGGCCCTTCAAGAAGGCCCTCGCTACACCCACTTGCTAGTCGCCGACAAATTCACGGTGGGTGGAGGCCAAGCCAGTCCGAAATGCGACGGAAGACCGCCACTAAGTTCCTACGCCGAGCTCATATACCGCCACGGTTCCCCAACAGCATCATCACGGACAACGGCACAAACTTCGCCAAGGGAGCAATGGCCAATTCGCGAAGAGCACCACATCCGCTCGACTCAAGTCAGCACCCGAATCCAACGCCAGCGGAACGAGCCAACCAAAGCATCCTCCACGGCCTAAGCGACTCAAGTACCACTCGAGCGCACCGAGGCTGGGTCAAGAGCTACCCTCCGTCATCCGGGAATCCGCACCGGTCAACGTGTCGACGGATTCACTCCCTTCTTCATGGTCTACGGCGCCAAGCCATGCCCACCGACCTCAACACGACTCGCCGCTGGTCGCCCACTATACGGAGGCTGCAAACGAGCTGGCCCGCCAAGATGGGCTCGACCAACTCGACGGGCACGCGACCTACCGATCGCCAAGACCGCCATTTATCAGCAAGGCCCGCTACCACAGCCGACGGGTGAAAACCCGCACCTTCCAGAAGGCGACCTGGTGTTACGCCTCATCCAGACAAGAAGGGCATGCACAAGCTCTCCTCCGTGGAAGGCCCGTTCGCTATCGGGCGCCAGACTGCAACGACGCTTACTACCTCATCGACGTCGCGGGGACGGCGAACTCGACGCGGCCATGGAATGTCAATCTCCGGAAGTTCTACCCTAGAAACCCACATATGTACTCTCCGCTATGAAATAAAAGAAACGGTTATCGCAAATTTCGCCTACTCTCCATGCCTTGTGCCACTCAGACTTTCGTAATAAACAGCCATGCTAAAATGCGAAGTCAACCTTTGGTACAGCCAGACGGCTTAAGTAGAAGCGATGGGCACCGATTCATTTCAGTCTTGCGTCGTCCACAAAACGCCAACCGAGCCCCATTGAGTCGCTTAGCTCACTGGTTTTATAACCAAGACAACTGCCCTCGCTTCACAGCGACCTTGGTCCTCCGCATCCTCGGCATAGCGACTCGAACGGCTAAGTACCACGCCGGGGACTGAATACCGCCGTCAGCGATCGGTCAGGAAAACGCCAAGTAAGAGAGCATGCCCAGACTGCCATGCGAGACCCACAGGCCAGCAGGAGTGACGCTCACACCAACGAGCTCAGTCCTCAACCACCTCGAAGTCGCTTGAACTACCAAGTACCACGCCGAGACTCGGCCACCCGACCCCGTCAAGACGGAAAACGGTAAAGCATGAGACTCAAGGAGTCGCTTTGCGATCGGCTCTCCGAGCTCAAGTAGTCGACTAAACTAACAAAACACATGATAACAACAAACATCATATACAAGGTGAACCCCACAAAGAGCGAACGCGCTCGGGGACTCATCCAAAATCAATCCAAAACACACAAATAACTAGCAAAACGGACACAACATCCCATTCAATCGCACATCGCATTGTCTTACATTACAAATTATGCCTGCGGCGTAATCTGCTAACATATCTAGGCACACCCTATTCTCATAAGGCTTCGACGACGACGCACTGTAATCCCGGCGCCACGGATGAACGCGGTGTACGGGTTTGACGGATACGCCGTCACCACCCGCCATCGCTGCACGGAAAGGCTGCTCGACCTTGAAGTCACGGCGGCGGCTCGGGTCGTTTGGCGCGACGACCGCTTCCTGGTAGGGAAGGAGGTCGCCATCGCCGAACACGCCCGAGTAGCGGCGGCATCGTTCGCAGCTTGAGAACCTCGGACAGATCCACCGCCACGACGGCGATACCCACTGTCACATCGCCGAGGTCAAGTCCTCGGGAAGTGGGCGAGTCCAAGGCTCGAGTTGTCGACGCCCGCCAAACGCCGACCGTCATGAACTCTACGACCGGGCGCCTTCTCCAAGTACTCCCACACCTCAACGAGGTCACCGGGAATAACCTCCGTGGGCGACATCTCTTGAAGGTAGGCGCGGATGCACGCCGCCGACAGTGTCGCCGAAGTCGACAAGAATGCTTACGCACTCCTTTGCGCCAAGAGAGCTCGCTTCTTGGCTACCAATAACATGACCTGCGCCAAGGAGACAATTATGAGTACCATGGAAACCACAAACAATACAACCGAAGACAGGGAAAGACGACTCACTACAACGGGCGGGCGAGTCCCGTGATGAAGCTCAAGCGGCGATGATCGCCCCAAGCCCAACAATGAGGGCTTCCGACACCTTTCGGTTCTCCGCGCCGCAATGGCGGCCTTAGCTCGCCTGTCACGAGCTTGCTTCTTCTTTGCCTCCCGCAGTTCAAGGCCGAGGTCGGCGATCCTCGCCAAGAGGTTTAAAGTGCATCAAGACCGCCACCAGCTCACCAAATAGGACAAGCTCCTCGGCGAGCCACCTCGCCACAAGCAACAAAACAAGCTCCTTGTTTGCTTCTTGATAGTGGTCACCTTTCAAAGACGCCGCGTCATAGCCAATCGCTCTGCCGACTCCAAATGCAGACCGTACATCTTCAAAGTCAAGACACATGAATATTTCGGCCCACCCGCTAAAATTTAGCGAAAAGGCATCGACTGGCGACCACGAAAAATTCTCGGTATACCCGCTAAAATTTAGCGACACGCACTGGGACTGGATTCGAAGTACAAAACAGTAACTATAAGAATCGTCGCCGCTAAGCACCGACCGATCCTCGGGACCGGAGGTACCGGATGGCCGCACAAGCATGCCGTGAAGTTGTACCGCTGGCCCACAGACGCATAGCAGCTCCGGCAGCCCGCGACGTTGGTCGATTTCAGCGTCGCGGTCCCCGGAGCGAGGCTCGGGTCGCAGCCACTGCCGGGCCGCTTTGGTCA
Source organism: Avena longiglumis (assembly GCA_030063025.1). Classification (NCBI taxonomy): domain Eukaryota; kingdom Viridiplantae; phylum Streptophyta; class Magnoliopsida; order Poales; family Poaceae; genus Avena; species Avena longiglumis. The sequence goes on along the minus strand of CP125974.1, from coordinate 51,875,382 downwards.
TGAAGCAGGGAAGGTAATCGAGGCGCCCGCCCAAAGGAAGTCGCTTCCGGTCTAGGCAAACGCCTCTTCAGAGACGCGTTGCTTCCATCAAGGGTCCAGCGGCGGCCGCCAAGGCGTGAGACGGCGGCGATGTCGCCGCTTGGCCTTCTTGCTGCCTTCCGCTAAAGCGGCGACTCGCCACCTTTCCTCTTGCGGAAGGGTCCTCGCTAGCGGCGGAGGGTACCTTGGCCACGGTCGGGTGACCCATCCTTTTCACTCCGGTCCTGCACATCGAATCAAATCAATAAAAGACAATCGAAGTACTAAAAGGAAGTAGAGAAGGCCGAATGCGCTCACTTGGCGATCGAATGAACGCAGCCTGCACGAAGGCGGCCGGTTTTTCCAGCTCAGGCCCAATCGGGCATTAAGCCCCGCCCAGGACGCCGGGGCCCAGATACGGACGGCTTTGACGTTGAGGTAGCGGTTGGCGCCTCGGCGCCGCGGAGGCCTCGCAATTGGGGCTACCGCGTCGGAACCTCCTTGCGGGCGAGACCGCCACGCCGACCTCTTGCGAGGCGAAGTCGCCACAACCGGAGCCTTCCTAGCCCGAAACCCGCGCGAATGGCTGAGGCATTGAGGCCAGCGGCGCTTCCAGATGGCGATCTAGCGCGGTTGTCGCCGGGCTGCGCCGTCACCGCCGAGCTGTGAGCATCGAGCTGCTCGCTGAGTGCGGCGGTGAGGCGCCTCGGGGCCGCTTCCTTCTCGGGGCCCTCGCCTCCTCCTTCTTCTTCTTCTTTCTGGAGTAGCTGACGGCCGAGGTGGTCTCTGGAGTTCGCTGTCGTCATGATGCTCGAGGCTCCCGCCGCTTCGATTACGACGCGTTCGCTGGTCTTCGGACCAGGGGCAATCTCCTCTTCGACTCGCCCTGCTCAAGCACCTTGGCGGTGGCGACCGCTTGTATCCCGGGCGGATGGCGGGGCTCGTCGTCGGGCGGGTGGTAGCCACCCTTCCACCACTTGGAACAGCTGCGTTAAACACGAAAAGGGTTAGAATTACCGCGATCGCACACGCTGCATCGCGAACAAGATAAAAGATTACCGCTGAGCCGGACGCCAAGGTGTAGGGAGGGACTCACCGCGATCCGCAGATGCCGCTTGGGTGATCTTCTTCAGCCGAGAGGTAGTCCTCCGCTTCCACTCGCCGAGGCAGGTTGCCGAGTCTCCCGCCCGTACTGGTACATGTAATGAGTCATACAGCGGAACGAGCCGCCGCCCAAGCCAACAATTGTACAAGTTTACCGTCTGAGCCCTTCTTCTTCGCACCACGGATGGTCCGAGCATCTCGTCGACGACCATCCGGTCGCCGGGAGCTTGCCGACCGCAGATGGCGTGGCTCGAACGATTGGCCGAGTACCGGGATCGCCGCCTGCCTCCGGAGTCGCCGGTCACGTAGAACCATGACTTTTTCAGCCGCCGCTGCTTTGGCCGGCAGATCAGTCAAGAAGGAAGCTTTGGATTTGAGTTGAAGGTTAAGCCGCCTGCTAGCATTGGGCCAGCTTCTCGCGCCGATCCGCCCATGGAATGTATCTTGCCACAGGGAAAGTAGGGCGGCAGCCCAGTAGCACTTCGCAGAACGCCACGAAGATGGCGAGCTGCTCGATGCCGTGGGGACCCTGATCCGAGGGCTGGATCGTAGTAGTAAAACGCCGAAGAACAGAGATGTGGAAACCCTAACCCCGCCGAGGTGACGGTGAAGGCATAAACTCTCTCGCGGGTTTGGGGTCGCTTTCTCCGGCGGGATACGCCAACACCGCTCAGGATTCCGCCTCGAACGAGGCCACGCGCCTTGTGCATTTGGATCTCCCTGTTCGGTGGAGAGGGCCATGGAAGAGGTTGGTTGGGGATCGAAGATTTCGGTCGATTGATCGCGAGCAAAGGAAGGGAGATGCGCGCACTCGGAAGAAATGGAGGGCGTTGGCTCTGCGATAGCCTACCATTCCTCTTATATAGCGTGAGTTGCCCGCCAAATCGGGGGCCGCATCGCGATGATTACGCCGGTTACCGCTGAGTTACCTTAACGCTAGTTTGACCACGCCGACGGTCCAACTCCGCCACTGCTCGTTAAGTCACTCGCCGAGACCGCTGCTGGCTCGACTCGCCCAAAACGCGACTCGGTTCACCGGATTTTTCCTTTATACAGGAGCCCGCCGACGATTCGACCGATGCCAACTTGAAGTCAGATATCCGATCGCCAGCAGCCACTCACGCCTAATCAACGACGGCCTCGGGACTATCGATGGGGATACGCCTCTGGGTATACTTTCCGGACGCTTCCGATCGCCCAAGGGTCAAGCGAGGGCCTCGCAGAATCCGAGTGGATCAAAAGCCCAAGAAGGTATCAGCGACCGAAGTTGAAGGCCCAGCAGTAGATAGGCCCAATGTCTAGGTTAAACGACATCAAGTCAGAATCAATCGGTTGAGATATGTAAACCCTAGGGAGGTGAGCCTATATAAACCTCCCTACGGGTGAGTAGAGACACGCCTCATACCCAAGCAACTCGCCTAGTCGCCGAGTTCGCCCATTGTAAACTCATCTATAATACAATCTAGGGTGAGTAGGTCTTTACCCTCTGGGGCCGAACCTGTAAAACTCGTGTCTTTGCCCTCATCTCGCACTGCAGATGGCCGCCTTGCCCTCGTTCTACTACTTCACGCCGACAGAGATCTCGCCGTATTCCTAATGTAAAACCAACCATGATCAAGGGATTATGCGATGGGCCAGGAAACACTAATAATAGGGGTGAGTGTCGACATTATGGCGTGCAACTTGTACCTTGTCCCAGATGGTGTCACCAACCGGGACTAAAGATGAACCTTTAGTCCCGGTTGGAGACACCAACCGAGACAAAACAACCATTAGTCCCGGTTTATATCTTAAACAGAAATAAATGGGCCCAATCAGCCCGAGACTAATGGTGCCGTACGCACAGTAGGCGGCTTTGGGTGACTTTTGTTTGGCTTGTAAGCTGGCTTCTAGGCCCCCACCGCATAAGCAGAAAAGAAGTGTCTAGATTCTCCCCACCAAAAAACCGCCTAGAAGCCCATTTACTTGCAGTGGGGAGAAACTGATAGAGACCAGTTTCCCGAGCTTCTCCTCCAGTCCGCTAACCGTTCTTTCAAAATAGACATGTCCTTATCGAAAATTACAATTGAATGCCACCACAAAGGACACGATCGATTAGCCAAAAAAAACTATCGATTGGTTCCTACCCGACCTTGTTCTCCCAGCGCGAGCACTCCCTACCCCTCCTGCCTAATGAACCCAGCGCGCCGCCGCTCTCCCAGCCCGCCGCCACCAGGACGAGTCGCCTTGGTGGTCAAGCCCAAGGTTGGCGACTACTGGCTCCCCAAGACACTGATGGACGGCGGCAGCTCCATCAACATCCTCTACCTCGACACCTTCAGCGGTTGCTCCCGCAATGATGATCGAGACAACCCACACCACGCCCACGGCATCGCCCCCGGCCGGAAGGCGACCCGATCGGCAAAGTCACGCTTACCCGTCACCTTCGGTACTCCGCAAACTTCCGCACCGAGCGGATCGCCTTCGATGGTGCCCTTCGACAGCCCTTACCATCGCCCTAGGGCGCCAGCGTCTAAATTCATGGCGGCGCCACCACGCTGCACATAACGCGATGAAGCTCCCCGCCGCGGCGTCATCACCATCAACGGCGACTTTACATGGCCGCCGAATGCGAGGCCAAAGGAGCCGAACTCGCCGACGCTCATCGCGCAGGTTAATCACGCCGACGAGCTCGCCAAATACGCGAAGGGTCAACAATGACGACCCCACAATACTCAAGAAGACCAACTCAGGGCAAACACCTCAACCTTTGAGGCCACGACGCACACTCATCGCCGAGCTGGTCCTGTGCGACCCAAATGCGACGGTGACGATCGGACAGGCATGAGCCCAAAGATAGGAAGGCGCTCCATCGAAGTTCCTTCGTGAGAATAGGGACATCTTCGCATGGAAACCCTCCGACATGCCTGGTGTCCCTAGGGAGCTCGCTGAGCACAAACTAAACGCCGACCCCAAAGTGCGACCACAAGCCGCCTGACCCTTCAATGAAGAGCGTCGTCGAGCAATCGCCGAGAAGTGCAGCGCCGCCGGCTTCATCCGCCAATCAAATACTCCAAGTGGCAAACCCAGTCCTCGTCGAGAAGAAAACGGGACCGGAGAATGTGTATCGACTACACAAACCTGAACAGCGCCTGCCCAAAGGAGCAGTTCGTCCTCCCGCGGATCGATCAGATAATCGATTCAACCGCGGGTTCGGAGTCGCTGTGTTTTCTCGACGCCTACTCCGGATACAACCAGATCAAAATGGCCATCGAGGATGAGGAAAATATGGCGTTCATCACGCCATTCGAGCATTCGCTACACCGCCATGACCTTCGCCTCAAGAACGCCGGGCAACCTACCAGCGGTGCATGCAAGAATGCCTCGCGAGCCAAATTGGTCGCAACATCCACGTCTACATCGACGACGTGGTCGTGAAACTGGCCGCCAAGGAGACCTACTCACGACCTAGCGGAGACCTTCGCCAATCTGCGGAGGTACAAGATAAAGCTCAACCCAGTAAGTGCACCTTCGTACCCGCCGGGCAACCACTGGGTACGCTCCAAACGAGGGATCGAGGCAAATCCAACGAAGATCGACACGATCGCCACTCGGCAAACCCGAGTGCCCGCGCGACGCTCGAAGTTGGTCGGGCGTAGCGGCTCGGCCGCTTCATCCTCACCGCTAAAAGGCGATGCCCCTATACCGCTCGATGCAAGAATCCCACCTTCCAGGGGACAAGGAGGCGGACGACGCGCCCGCGACCTCAAAAGGTGCTACTCGCGCACCACTACTCGCCGCACCACCGACAAAGAGCCTATGCTGGTTTACGTCATGCGTCCGAGCGCCGCCGCCAGTGCCGTAATGGTTGTCGAACGACCAGAGGAAGGAAAGGAGCGCCCGTCCAGCCGGTGTACTACATCAGCGAGGTCTCACCGAGTCGCGCCATGATACCCAGTACCAAAAGCTAGTATACGGGTTCAGGCTCATGGCGCAGACTACTTTCAGGAGCACCCGATCACGGTCGCCTCCTCAAGACCGCTACAAGACATCATCCGCAATCGCGAGGCGACCGGGAGTCGCCAAGTGGCCGTCGAGATCGGCCCACAACATTAATTACGAGCCAATGGGCGATCAAGTCCTGTGCACCGCCGACTTCATCGCCGATCGAGGAGGCCCAGCAGCCGAGAAGCCGTACCTCCATTCTCGAACTCGTGACTTCGACGGGTCCAAGAACGCGGACGGTGCAGAGCGGATAGTGCCGACTTCACCAAAGGCGACAAGCTCCGCTACATCCTCCGCCGAATTCACGCCTGCACCAACAACATGGCTGAATACGAGGCCCTACTCCACGGCATGCGAGCCGCAAGGAGATGAGCGTTAATCGCCTTCGATGCTACGGAGACTCCGACCTCGCTAGGACAAGTCGCCGCACCGCGACGCCATCTCCCTACCATGGCGGCATATCGCCAAGAGGTGGATAAGTTGGGCCACTTCACGGCTACTCGCCGAGTGGATCGACAGCGGAAAACGAGGAGGCCGACGCCTCTCTCGCATCGGGTGGCTCGACTCGCACCACCCGCCGCGTGTTCTCGACACAATCTCCAAACCATCGCCTCCCCCGAGGAGATCGACATCGAGTCCCACTCAACCAGAGGCAGCCTTGGTCGCACTCATCTCCGAGCCGCACGACCGACCAAGCCCTACATCGCTACCGAGACCGCACCGCCGCAGACGAGACAAGCGCCGAATGATTGCTCGCCGATGCAAGTCTTACACCATCATCAACGGCGAGCTACACAAGCGCAGCGTCACCGGCGTGTTCCAACGCTATGCCCTACCGGTGAAGGACGAAAATCCTACACGACATCCACTCAGCGATCGCGCCACCACGCCGCCGCCCCCTGGTCGCCAAAGCTATGCGACACGGCTTCTGGCCCATCAGACACGCCGACGCTCGATATCGCCCAGCGATCGTCGGATGCCGGCACGCCAACCAGACGCACGCATCAAGTTCGCGCCAAAACAATCCCCATCACCTGGCCATTCGCTGTGGGGCATGGACATGGTAGGCCCTTCAAGAAGGCCCTCTGCTACACCCACTTGCTAGTCGCCACGACAAATTCACGGCGGTGGAGGCCAAGCCAGTCCGAAATGCGACGGAAGACCGCCACTAAGTTCCTACGCGAGCTCATATACCGCCACGGGTTCCCCAACAGCATCATCACGGACAACGGCACAAACTTCGCCAAGGGAGCAATGGCGAATTCTAAGAGCACCACATCCGCTCGACCTCGCGTCGCGCACCGAATCCAACGGCCAGGAACGAGCCAACCAAAGCATCCTCCACGGCCTAAAGCCGCGACTAAGTACCACTCGAGCGCACCGAGGCTGGGTCAAGAGCTACCTCCGTCATCCGGGGAATCCGCACCTCGGTCAACAGTCGACGGATTCACTCCTTCTTCATGGTCTACGGCGCCAAGCAGTCATGCCCACCGACCGAACACGACTCGCTGGTCGCCCACTATACGGAGTCGCAAACGAGCTGGCCCGCCAAGATGGGCTCGACCAACTCGACGAAGCACGCGACCGCCCGATCGCGCACCGCCATTTATCGCCAAGGGCTCCGCCACCACAGCCGACGGGTGAAAACCCGCACCTTCCGTGAAGGCGACCTGGTGTTACGCCTCATCCAGACAAGAAGGGCATGCACAAGCTCTCCTCCGTGGAAGGCCCGTCGCTATCGGGCGCCAGACGCAACGACGCCTACTACCTCATCGACGTCATGGGACGGCGAACTCAGCGGCCATGGAATGTCAATCTCCTCCGGAAGTTCTACCCTAGAAACCCACATATGTACTCTCCAAATGCTATGAAATAAAAGAAACTTCTCGCAAATTCGCCTACTCTCCATGCCTTGTGCCACTCAGACTGTAATAAACAGCGTCATGCTAAAATGGAGAAGTCAACCTTTGGTACAAACGCACGGCTAAGAAAAGTGCGATGTAAGGGCACCGATTCATTTCAGGTCTTGCGTCGTCCACTTAAAAACGCCAATCCGAGCCCCATTGAGTCGCTTAGCTCGACCGGTTTTGCGAACCAAGACAATCGCCTCGCTTCTCACATCGACCTTGGTCCTCCGCATCCTCGGCATAGCGACTCGAACGGCTAAGTACCACGCTCGGGGACTGAATACCAGTTCGTCGCGATCGGTCAGGGAAAACGCCAAGTAAGAGAGCATGCCCAGGACTCGCCATGCGATCACCCATGGCCAGCAGGAGTGACGCTCACACCAACGAAGCTCAGCCTCAACCACCTCGAGTCGCCTTGAACTACTAAGTACCACGCCGAGACTCGGCCACCCGACCCCGTCACAGACGGAAAACGGTAAAGCACAGAGCACTCAAGGAGTCGCTTGCGATCGGCTCTCCGAGCTCAAGAGTCGACTAAACTAACAAAACACATGATAACAACAAACATCATATACAAGGTGAACCCCACAAAAGGGCGGACTCATCCAAAATCAATCCAAAACACACAAATAACTAGCAAAATGGACACAACATCCCATTCAATCGCACATCGCATTGTCTTACATTACAAATTATGCTCGTGCAGAACTGCCGCTAACATATCTAGGCACACTACCCTATTCTCGCAGCTTCACGACGACGCACTGTAATCCCGGCGCCACGGATGAACGCGTGTACGGGTTTGACGGATACGTCGTCACCACCCATCGCTGCACGGAAAGGCTGCTCGACCTTGAAGTCACGATGCGGCGGCTCGTTTGGCTTAACGCGACGCTTCTTCGGTAGGGAAGGAGGTCGCCCATCGCCTGCACACGCTCGAGTACGCCGCGGCACGCCTCGCAGCTTGAGAACCTCGACAGATCCACCGCCCGGCCGACGAAGGATACCCACTCGTCACATCGCCGAGGTCGAAGTCCTCGGGAAGTGGGCGAGTCCAAGGCTCAGAGTTGTCGACGCCCAACAAACGCCGACCGGCCATGAACTCTACGATCATGGGCGCCTTCTCCAAGTACTCCCACACCTCAACGAGGTCACTGGGAATAACCTCCGGGCGACATCTCTTGAAGGTAGGCGCGGATGCATCGCCGCCGATGTCGCCGAAGTCGACAAGAATGCTTACGCACTCCCTTTGCGTCAAGAGAGCTCGCTTCTTCTTGGCTACCAATAACATGACCTGCGTGAGGAGACAATTATGAGTACCATGGAAACCACAAACAATACAACCGAAGACAGAAAGACGCACTCACCAAGCAACGGGCGGGCGAGTCCCGTGATGAAGCTCAAGCGACGATGATCGCCGAAGCTCAACAATGAGGGCTTCCGACACCTTCGGTCTTCCTCCGCGCGCAATGGCGCCTTAGCTCGCCTGCTCGCCGAGCTTGCTTCTTCTTTGCCTCCCGCAGTTGGCCGAGGTCGGCGATCCCGCTCAGCAGTGCCTAAAGCGATCGCACCGCCACCAGCTCACCAGAGGACAAGCTCTGGCGAGCCACCTCCGCAAGCAGAAGCTAAGCTCCTTGTTTGCTTCTTGGATAGTGGTCCTTTCAAGACGCGCCAGAGCCAATCGCTCTGCCGACTCCAGCTGCAGACCCAGTACACCTTCAAAGTCAGCACATGAATTACTCAAGGCCACCCGCTAAAATTTAGCGAAAAGTGCACTGGGATCGGGCGACCACGAAATTCCTCGGTGTATACCGCTAAAATTTAGCGATACGCACTGGGACTGGATTCAAAGTACAAAACAAGTAACTATAAGAATCAAGCCGCTAACCGACCTGATCCTCGGGACTGGAGGTACCGGATGGCCGCACCAAGCATGCCGTGAAGTTGTACCGTCCACAGACGCAAGCAGCTCCGCGTGCCCGCGACGTTGGTCGATTTCAGCGCCGGCGGTCCCTCGAGCGAGGCTCGGGTCGCAGCCCACTCGCTGGCCGCTTTGTCATGAAGCGGGGAAGGTAGCAATCGAGGCGCCGCCAAAGGAAGTCGCTTCCTCCGGTCTAGGCAAGGAACGCCCTTCAGAGACGCGTTGCTTCCATCGGGTCCAGCTGCGCGGCCGCTGTCAGAGACGGCGAAGATGTCGCCGCCTTCTTGGCCTTCTTGCTGCCTTCCGCTAAGGGCGACTCGTCACCTTTCCTCTTGCGGAAGGGTCCTCTCGCTAGCGGCGGAGGGTACCTTGGCCATCGGGTGACCCATCTTTTCACTCCGGTCCTGCACATCGAATCAAATCAATAAAAGACAATCAAGTACTAAAAGAAAGTAGAGAAGGTCGAATGCGCCACTTGGCGATCGGAATGAAACGCAGCCTGCACGAAGGCCGCCGGTTTTTCCAGCTCAGGCCCAATCGGGCGACTAAGCCCCGCCCAGGACGCCAGGGGCCCGGATACGGACGGCTTCTTTGACGTTGAGGTAGCGGTTGGCGCCTCCGGAACCTTCAGGGCGAGACCGCCACGCCGGACCTCCTTGCGAGGCGAAGTCGCCACAACCGAGCCTTCCCTAGCCCAGAAACCTGCGCCAATGGCTGAGGCATTGAGGCTGGCGCTTCCGTAGATGGCGATCTAGCGGTTGTCGCCGCTGCGCCGTCACCGCCGAGCCGAGCATCGAGCTGCTCGCTGAGTGCGGCGGTGAGGCTGCCTTCGCGGCTTCGTCTTCCTTCTCGTGGGGGCCTCGCCTTTTCCTTCTTCTTCTTCTTCGGGAGTACCGACGGCGCGAGGTGGTCTCTGGAGTTCGTCGTCACGCCATGATGCTCGAGGCCCCGCCGCTTCGATTACACGACGCGTTGCCCTTGGGTCTTTCGGACCAGTGGGGCAATCTCCTCTTCGGACTCGTCCTCGCCTTCGTTACCCTTGGCGGTGGCGACTTGTATCCCGGGCGGATGGCCCGCTCTCGTCGTCGGGTGGTAGCCACCACCTTCCACCACTTGGAACAGCTGTTAAACACGAAACAGGGTTAGAATTACCGATCGCACACGCTGCGATCGCGAACAAGATAAAAGATTACCGTCGGCCGGACGCCATGTGTAGGAGGGACCTGCCCGCATCCGCGTATGCCGCTGGGTGATCTTCTTCAGCGTTGAGAGGTAGTCCTCCGCTTCCACTCGTCGAGGCAGGCTGCCGAGTCTCCCGCCCGTGTCGGTACATGTAATGAGTGGCGAAGCGGAACGAGCCGCCAAGCCAACAATTGTACAAGTTTACCGTCTGAGCCCTTCTTCTTCGCACCACGGATGGTCCGAGCATCTCGTCGACGACCATCCGCTGGTCGTCGGGGAGCTTGCCGACCGCGATGGCGTTTCGAACGATTGGCCGAGTACCGCGGGATCGCCGCCCGGAGTCGCCGTCACGTAGAACCATGACTTTTTCCGCCGCCGCTTTGGCCGGGCAAAGATCGTCAAGAAGGAAGCTTTGGATTTGAGTTGAAGGTTAAGCGCCCTGCTAGCATTGTCCGCCCGCCTCGCGCTGATCCGTCCATGGAACAGATCTTGCCAAGGGAAAGTAGGGCCGCAGCCCCCAAGTAGCACTCGCAGAACTCCACGAAGATGGCGAGCTGCTCGATGCTGTGGGGACCCAGATCCGAGGGCTGGATCTCGTAGGCGCAAAACGGAAGAACAGAGATGTGGAAACCCTAACCCCGCCGAGGTGACTGGTGAAGCGGACAAACTCTCTATCGCGGGTTTGGGGTCGTTTCTCGGCTGCGGGATACGCCAACAGCCGCAGGATTCCGCCTCCTCGAACGAGGCACCGCGCCTTGTGCATTTGGATCCGCCCAAGGTTCGGTGGAGAGGCCATGGCAAGAGGTTGGTTGGGGATCGAAAGATTCGGTCGATTGGATCGCGGAGCAAAGGAAGGAGATGCGCGACTGAAGAAATGGAGGGCGGTTGGCTCTGCGATAGCCTACCATTCCTCTTATATAGCGGAGTTGCCCGCCAAATCGGGGCCGTTACGCATGGCGATTACGCCGGTTACCGTTGAGTTACCTTAACGGCTAGTTTGACCACGCCGACGGTCCAACTCCCGCCACTGCTCGTTAAGTCACCGCCGAGACCAAGCTCTCGCTGGCTCGACTCGCCCAAAACGCGACTCGGTTCACCGGATTTTTCCTTTATACAGAGCCCGCCGACGATTCGATCGATGCCAACTTGAAGTCAGATACTCCGATCGCCAGAGCCACTCACGCCTAATCAACGACGGCCTCGGGGACTACCGATGGGGATACGCCACTGGGGTATACTCAGGACGTTTCCGATCGCCCAAGGGTCTGGCGAGTGGGCTGCAGAACGCGAGTGGATCAAAAGCCCAGAAGGTATCAGCGATCGAAGTTGAAGGCCCAAAGTAGTAGATAGGCCCACGGTCTAGGTTAAACGACATCAAGTCAGAATCCGAATCGGTTGAGATATGTAAACCCTAGGGAGGTGAGCCTATATAAACCTCCCTACGGGGTGAGTAGAGACACGTTCCTCATACACCCAAGCAACTCGCCGCCTAGTCGCCAGTTCGCCCATTGTAAACTCATCTATAATACAATCTAGCAGAGTAGGTCTTTACCTGGGGCCGAACCTGGGTAAAACCTCGTGTCTTTGCCTCATCTCGCACCACGGATGGCTGGCCCTTGCCCCTCGTTTACTACTTCACGCTGACAGCATCGCCGTGGCCATTCCTACGGATGAAACCAACCGCTTGATCAAGGGATTATGCATCGCCAGAAACACTAATAATAGGGGTGAGTGTCGACATTATGGCGTGCAACTTGTACCTTGTCCCAGATGGTGTCACCAACCGAGACAAAACAACCATTAGTCCCGGTTTATATCTTAAACAGAAATAAATGGGCCCAATCAGCCCGAGACTAATGGTGCCGTACGCACAGTAGGCGGCTTTGGGTGACTTTTGTTTGGCTTGTAAGCTGGCTTCTAGGCCCCCACCGCATAAGCAGAAAAGAAGTGTCTAGATTCTCCCCACCAAAAAACCGCCTAGAAGCCCATTTACTTGCAGTGGGGAGAAACTGATAGAGACCAGTTTCCCGAGCTTCTCCTCCAGTCCGCTAACCGTTCTTTCAAAATAGACATGTCCTTATCGAAAATTACAATTGAATGCCACCACAAAGGACACGATCGATTAGCCAAAAAAAACTATCGATTGGTTCCTACCCGACCTTGTTCTCCCAGCGCGAGCACTCCCTACCCCTCCTGCCTAATGAACCCAGCGCGCCGCCGCTCTCCCAGCCCGCCGCCACTCCACCATCGCCGCCCTCCCAACATCGCCGCGTCCAGATCCTGGCAGCTAGTGGCCGGATCCCACCCGACACCCTCTCTTCTTGGTCGGATCCCACCCGCCCGAAGCTCCAAGCCGGCGGTCAGATACTCGCCCGACCGCCCTCTTCTCGCAAGGCCGGACTCCGCCACGACATGCTCTTCCCTCCAGAACGCCGTCAGCTTCAAGGAGGGCTAGTATCTCCCCTAGCGGCGCTCCACCGACCAGATCCTCCCGCGACGACCCGTCCGCAGGCGATCCTCCCCATAGGCCAGCCCTCCACAGCACCGCCACTCAGGATACTGCCCCGACCCTCCACTCCCACCCGTCTCCCATCGCCGCCACCTCCCGATCCTGGCAGAGGCCGGCCGGATCCCACCGCCCCTCTCCATTCTAAAATTGTGTTGACTGATGCTTGTTGTCAGATGTTGTGTGAGGCTAGTAGTTGCTGCATGCTAGTAGATGAATGTTCTGTCCAAAAATCATGCGATGTTAGAACATGATACTAGTTACTATTGATGTTGTGAGTGTGATGGTGTGGCATAAAATGATGGATAATTTTGGTGTTGTGCATCTAGATTGTCAATCTGAACCATGTATTTTGAAACATGTATTTCTTGATGTGATGGTGTGTATTTCTTAAAACTAACATGTGCGTAAACATCGTTTTATTAAGTGGACAGATCAAACCAGGGGCATAATAGACATCTCACAACTCATCATAGCAAATAAGCCAAAATGGCATAAGCCCAAAAGAAGTCTCCCATGAGTTTTTACAAGATTGTGTCTACCGCAGTTTCTTCTCACCGGAATCTATAAGCAGGACATAAGCAGAGGCCTAAAAGAAGTCACCCTTTAGACTGTTGGGTCCGGACCATTAGTCCTGGCCCCGGCCACGACTGAAACTAATGGCCCAAACAAAAGGCCCGTTTTCTACTAGTGCTCGCAGGAGGGAACAGCAAAGTCCGGGCTGATTGTCCAATGCACGTCTGCATGGACGCGGTCCAGGTGCGAGGCGTTGAAGGGCTGGTCCAAGACGCAGGAGCATTGTTCCATACTTCCATGTGGAGCGATGCATGCAGCTCACCCAAGTTAATTAATCTAACTACGATGGGGCCAGGAGAAAATATATGCCAGCAAGTGTGCCTCAAGTATTTTTTGAGCTGGAAACAGAAAATTCCATTAACTAGACAGCACAGCAAAGTCGCTGGCTAAGATTACATTTGCAAACTCCGGTGCTTTTTCATCCCATATTACATAGCTACTCTGCTCTAGATTTGCACCGTAATTCGCTAAAGCATCTGCTACTTTGTTACAGACCCGGGGACAATAGTTGATCTCAAAATGACTAAAGTTTAATCTAGCAAAGAGCTTAATTTCTCTAAATAGACTATCATTGATAGCCATGTCTTGGTTTTCTCTTTTGATCGCCTGGGCCAGCATTAGAGAGTCAGTTTCCACTTGAATTTTTGTCATGCCCTGTTGCTGAGCGTATTGGAGGCTGGAGAGACAAGCAAACCCTTCAGTCTGTAGCACATCATATGCGTATTGAATATAGCCTGCACCTGCACCCAGAAATTCTCCATTAGAGTTCCCGATAACAAAACCCCATCCGCCATTATGTTTACCAGCAGCAAAACTGCCATCTATATTGATTTTAAGTATATCCCCTACAGGAGGAACCCAGGAAAGCACTATATGTTGTTTACTCTTTATATTTTTTTTGAAGAATTGTTCAAATTTAGCTGCTGATCTGCCAGCAAGGACAGGAATTGAGCCTTGTAGTTTTTTAATGTCACCCGCCATTATATTGTTTCTTGCTTGCCATATCCACCATAATAAACTAATTGTCTTTAGTTTTTGTCCTTGCTCTAGAAAAATAATTTCTTTTATGAAATCTTGAGCATTTTGGCATTGTAGAAGCTTTCCCCTGACTTTATGCAACTGGAGATCTCTCCATCCTTCCTTCGTCATCTTGCACTTGAGGAATAGGTGAGCCCCATCTTCATTATTTCTGTTACATACAAGGCATATTGGATTCACATCCATACCTCTTCTGATCAAGTTGAGTCGAAAAGGTAGACTATTATGAGCTATTCTCCATATAAATATTTTGATCTTTGCTGGGCATTCTAACTTCCAGATGGAAAACCATTCTAAGTTATTTCCTGTAGTTTGGCTTCCTGCTTGGCCTTTCTGTTCCACTTCTTCCAGTTGCCTTTTAAGCCTATAAGCTGATTTTACGGTGAATTGACCTTTTGCTTCGAAATGCCAGGACCATTTAACTTCAATGTCATCGAATACATTAATTTGGAGAATCAGATTTGCATCTTGACGCCAGAATAATTCCCTTACACGGTTTTGATTCCAGGACCCTGTAGATGGATCAATTAGTTCACTAACTTTAGTGGTGGTGGCTTTTCCTCAAGGGGTTATTGGTCGTCTGCTCCATAACCTAGGTAAACATGGGTCTTGCCAAATGTTTATTGTCTCTCCATTCCCCACTCTTTTTATTATGCCTTGCTTTAGTAGATCAATCCCTTTAAGTACACTACGCCAGGTATAAGAAATGCCACTTTTGACCTGGGCTTGTAAAACTGATTTATTGGGATAATATCTTGCTTCCATGACTTTAGCACAAAAGGAATCAGGTTTGGTTAAAAGACGCCATCCTTGTTTTGCCAGCATAGCCAAATTAAAGGTATACAAATCTTTATATCCAAGGCCACCATCTTTCTTTGAACAAGTAATATTTTCCCATGAAAGCCAGTGGGTCTTGTTTTCCTTGTCCTGTTGTGACCACCAGTATCTGCTTATCATGCTATTGATCTCATCACAAAGCCCTTTTGTTATATCAAAGCAGCTCAAGGCGTAAATTGGTATTGCTTGAGCACAGGCTTTGATCAAAATTTCCTTTCCAGCCTTGTATTTTGCTCCATATTCGGTCCTTTATATATGTAAAGGTTTTCTTCTTAGATTTCCCAACATAAACTGGCATGCCAAGGTATTTACTGCTTCTTCCTTCACAACTTATCTTTAGAATATCCATCATTTTTCTTCTCACACTGATTTTAGTGTTTTTGCTAAACACTATGGAGGATTTATCTACATTTATAGTTTTCCCCGAGCAAACCTCATACATTTTTAGGATACTTTGCAGATGATACGCACTTTCTTCTAAAGCTTTTAGAAGAATTAATGAGTCATCTGCAAACAGTAAGTGGTTGAAGCTTGGGGCTTCTTGACAAATCTTAATACCTTCAAGTTTTTCATCTTGATCTGCCTTGTAGAGCATACTTGAAAAGGCTTCCGCACTTATCAGAAAAAGATAAGGGGAGATGGGTTCTCCCTGTCTCAGTCCTCTTTCTGGGATTACCTCTTGTGTTAAGGAACCATTGATTTTAAATCTGTACTTGACTGTTGAGCAGTATTTCATAACCAGCTGGATCCATTTTTATTCAAACCCCATTCTCCTCATCATTTTTTCCAGGAAGTACCATTCTACCCTATCATAGGCTTTACTCATGTCTAGTTTTAGGGCAGCATATCCAATTTGGCCACTTTTTTTATTTTGCATAAAATGATTTACTTCATAAGCCAATAAGACATTATCTGTGATTAAACGACCCGGAACAAAAGCACTTTGATTGGGTGCAATGATAAATTCAAGGATAAGTTTTAGTCTGTTGGCTAAAACTTTAGATATTAATTTGTAGACAACATTGCATAAACTAATGTGGCGTAAATCTTTCATGCTTTGAGGATTCTTTACCTTTGGTATGAGCGCGACATAAGTATCATTCCAGCCTGGAGGGATGTCACCACCGCTTAGCACTTGGAGAACCTCCGCTACAACTTGATCACCGACAAGATCCCAATAACGCTTGTAAAAAATAGCCGGCATGCCATCCGGCCCTGGGGCCTTGAGGTCACCAATGTTGTCCAGAGCTGCTTTTATTTCTTCTCTTTTGAATTCTTGTAATAATGCTTCATTCATAGTTGGTGTAATACGGTGAGCCACCTGCTCAAGCATTTCATCTAGATTTTTTCCTGCGGTAGAAGTAAACAAATTGTTATAGTATTGGGTGATCACCGCCGCCATCTCAATATCATTATCAACCATATCCCCATTTTCCTTCACCAACTTTTTGATTCTATTATTCTTCCTTCTTTCAGAAGCAAAGGAATGAAAATATTTTGTATTTTTATCACCTTTTTGGAGCCAGTTTACATGTGCTCGTTGTCTCCAATAGATATCTCTCCGAGTTTCCAGCTTTTCTAATTTGTACCTCAGGATGTGTTCTCGATTTACTTGGTTCTGGGAGATGGAACTTCTTCTGCATTTTTCAAGATCTTTCTTGATGCTTGCTATATGTTTCTCTAGATCTCCTATCGAATCCTTGTTCCAGGATTTCAACTCTGCAGCCACACTATTTAGTCTTTCTTCTACTGTGAGACTCCCCAATTTTTCAGAATTATATCAGGCATTGTGCACTACAGCATCACAGTTTTCCTCTTCTAACCATCGTGCTTCAAAACGAAAATGGCCCGGGTCCCAATTAGCTGGTCTTCGATATTTTTCCTCTTCTATATGGATAATTAATGGCCTATGATCTGAATGTCCTGGATCCCCATTCACAACCTTGTAGTCTGGGAAGTGTTGGCACCAATCTTTTGTTGCAACTGCCCTAACTAGTCTTTCTTTTATGTAATGTTCACTAGAGTGGCTGTTATTCCTCCAGGTGAATGGATCTCCTAAGAACCCCAAGTCATGAAGTCCACAGTCTTCCAAAACATTCTTAAAACGATCCATTTTGGGTCTGTGATCGAGCCCCGCCTCCTTCTTTTTCAAAATCAAACAGGATTTCATTGAAATCTCCTGCACAGATCCAGGGCAGCTTACTATGGTGTTTAATTGTTCAAAGAAGCTTCCATGTTTTTTCTCTATTTTCAGTCTTTGGATCACCATATATACCAGTGAACCTCCATTTGAAGCCATTTGACTGTGTTATAGTTGCATCAATGTGATATCTAGATTTTAGACCAGCTGTGAGATTTATTTCTTTCCTCCAGAATAGAGCCAGTCCTCCACTCTGTCCTTCACAATCTTTAGCAACCATATTAGTTAAGCCCAGTTTCCACCTAAACCATTGCAACCTTCTTTCATCTAGTTTTGTTTCTGAAAGGAACAAAATGTCGGGGTCCTCCCTCTTCTGGAATTCCATAAGACTGCGAATTGCCGGGCCATTCCCCAAACCCCGGCAATTCAGGCTCCCTATTCTCATTGGTTCCCGCAGGGCTGTTCCGACAGCCCCGCGAAATTGGTTTGATTATCTTCTTGGACCTCAATCTTTTGGAATTTCTTTACTGCAGTTTCAGTATCCACTTCCATATCTTCCCACGTACTTGTTCTTTTTAGACCACTACATGCAATAGCCTCACCCGTTTTTGCCAAACTCATTTCTGTTTTTTTCCTTGCTCTTCTTCTGAAAGTGGAATTTTTATGTTCCTTTCTTTCTCCATCCTTCATATGTAACGAGCCTATTTCCACTGGTATAGATACCAGGTCTTCTTCATTCGTTACTGTCATCTTATTTTTTCCTTCTTTAGTTGTCTTTTCATTCGTTCTTTGTGTTATGTCTTCATTAGCTTTTGTTTGTTCATAGAGCTCAATATCCACTGGCTTCATTTCAACCTCCTTTGTCTTCCCTTTTTCTATGATTAAAAAACTCCCTTTTGATTTGTTCATGTCAGCCTCAGAGGCCATTATAGCCATCTTCTGCCTTGGGCTAATAACCTCCTTTTCCTCTCCTTTCTTGTCAATTCCCTTCACTAGAGATAGATCTCCTTTCGCCATGACCGATTATCACTTTCTGATCCAGTTCCTCTGCTATCATAACTTCCATGATTTTTTTGTCCCCATTTCTACTGTTACTTCCTTGAGATTTGTCAAAATTTCCTGCCCCCTTTTGATTAGGGGTTCGCTTCAGCCATTTGCCAAATTGTTGAATTTCTCCTTCCTTCAGTTTAATTGAACACCCTTTGTCTGTGTGTCCAATCATATCACAAGTGAAACAAAAGTCAGGGAGAAATTCATACTCAAAGGGGCACCATCTCATTTTTCCTTCATCGCCTATTTGTACCATTTTACCTCTCATCAAAGGTTTTGTAACATCAAGTCTAACCTTTCTGTGCAGATATTGCCCATATGCCATACCATCCTCATCAGTTTCAACCTCAATGAATTTCCCTATCTCTGCACCTAAGGCTGAGCCTGTGTCTCTACTCATCATACCCAGAGGGAGTTTGAAGACACGCACCCAGATCGGAAAGCTGGAAAATTCATATTCTTCTGGATCTTTATATTCATCATAATCTTCTAGGATTAACAGGTCATTACCAAACATCCACGGACCATCTTCTAAAGCTTCCGTTTGCCACTTGCTTGATAGAAGGTGAAGAGGAAGATATTCTCACCTACTTTCTTGCAATGGATGCCCCGCAGAGGGCACCAAATTCTTCCCAGCGCATTTGCAATTCCATCTGCATTAGCTGGCTTCTCGAAAAAAATCTTCCCCATTGCTTTCGGATCCGGCGCAGAAGCTTTCCCCTTGCTGGTACTCCCAATCTTCAGTCCCCTCTTCTCTACTTCCGAAAGCTTCAGATTCTTTAACAGGCCTTCAACTTTCTCTATGGCACCTGCCATTGAAATAGGCAGGGATCCTCCTACTAGCTACCTCCGGTACTTTTATGGCCAACAACGCCTCAAGCTCTGCTCAGGGATTTGGTAACATTGTAAAGCAATCGAAAGTAATCTGTACATATTGCCTCAAGGACGTGTGGCAGTAGTGTCTTGTTGGTTCTCAAAGGGTTTTACGTTCTCGGTTTAAGGAAAGTGATCTAAGAGTTTTGCTGATGGCTGATCTGCCTTTTGGCTCGGGTGTCAAATCCAGCGAGACAGGTCTAGCAAGGATGACGGAGGTGTTGAGAATTGGCGAAGATCTCAATGATGTGATATACGAGGAAGAATGGTCGCGGCGGATGAACTGACCCGTTGTTTAGCTGTTGCCAAGGATCATACTGAGACTTCCTATAGTCAAAGTTGGTTCTCCACCAACATGAGATCTACGTGTTCATTGGCCCAAGAGGTGAAGTTTAAAGTAATCTCTACATACTGCACTTTTTTCGTTTGGGTGATTGGGAGAAGGTCATGAATGGGGACCGTGGAACTTTAGAAACTTTCCGTTGTGCATTGAACCGTATGATGGTTTACAAAGCCTAGCACAAACAATCTGGAAGGTTTGGCGGTCTGGGCACACAATCTTCCATAACTGTATAAACCCCTTGCGGCTAATCTAGCGGGAAGGATATCTTTGGCAACTTCTACATAGTAAGGGTGAAGATTGATGTCAAAGAGCTGCTACAACGCTTTGTATCAATGTCTTGTGGTGGGTGATGCGACATCTTTCGTGTTCGTTATGCGAGGATCCCTCAATGTGTGCGACCTCCTGGGGCAAGTTTCTCAGGGAACGCACGCCAGCTCTGTTGTGGCGTTGGTTAATCAGTTTAATCAGCTGCTGATGAGTACTGCTCCTGCTAGTCCTTAGCCATAAGGGCATCTTCACTCGCCTACCCAGGACGCTGATCCGGACGCCGAATTTAGGTCCGGACGCCGAAAATCGGCTTAGTCGCGTACCTAGGAACCTGTTTTTGTTCGGATTTAGGCCAACTTTGGTCCGGACTTCCCAGGTCATACCTAGGATCCCGAGTACGCCCTGGGAACGCCGAACGAAGCGAATTGGCCAACTGGACCAGCCTGTCAGTGACAGAAGCCGAGTCGTCGTCATCCTTCCCGCCGTTTTTCTTTTCCCGCCCTCGCCGCTACACCCCTCACGTCCTCGCCGCCGACCTTGGCCTATAAAAGGCGCACATCTCGCCGTCTCCCTTCACATTTTCTAACACCGCTCCCAACTCCGGCGCCTATTCCCGGCGAACTCCGGCAAAAAAGCCATGGACGACAGATTTCCCGGCGACATCGCGGCGGCGAGCGGCCGACACACGCTGTAGACGTGGGAAGCCCGACTGCTCCACGACACGGCTTATACGGCACCGCCGGACATTTGTCTCCCCTTCGCCTGGCAACTCAGCGCCAGCGGGATCCCTATTCCACCGGTGCCCGCCGACGAGGACATCGCCGGAGAGATCCAGGCGGCCATGCAAGACCCGGATCTCGCAGCGGATCCTGGCAACCTGGTCTTCTGGAGGAAGTTCTTCGCCGACAGGCGCCTCCAGGATCTCTCCCAACACGAGGGACCACCGGGCTTGCCGCGTCACAATGCGGCTTTCCGCCGCCGCTGGTGGAGCGTTCCAGGGCAAACTCTCGCCGCCGTCATGGAGCACATCCAGGCTGGCAACCACCACCACCTCGGCCTGTAGAAGCGGCGTCCATTATCGACCACGGCGGCGGCGGCAGCCTTTTCCTAGCTAAATTCAATGTAATATGTGCGTCCTTGCCCTAATTAATGAAATCCGAATATATTCGCCAAAATTTCGCCGAACATGGGAACTCGGCCTGGGGACGCGAGTGTGAAACTCGGCGTTTCTAGGCCAAAAACAAGTTCCATCTGCTTCAAAAAAAAGGTCCGTATTTTGGCCTGGGTTCGCTCAACGAGTGGGGATGCTCTAAGGGGACACAAAATGGTAGAAATCTGATGATACGGATATTGATGGTGAGAACTCTGGATTGCGAGGCGCCCACGAGGAGTACTGCCAGGAACAATGAATCTATCATGCGATCAATGCGAGAGCACGCGATTTCAAAAAAAAAAATTATTACAACTTTCAAAAAATTAGATACCAAAAAAATTTATTACCACTTTCAAAAAATATAATTTCAGAGCAATGCAACAATAAGTGCTCCAATAAAGCAGAATGACTCATCATTGGTAGGAAGTAACGTGATGGTTTTTCAGTAGTAGTGAAAGTGGTCGCTCCGCTGGTCACGGCATGGATGGTTGCATATATTTGCCTGCAGGGTGCATCTCTATAAATTCAGAGTAGCTGGTATGAAAAAAACATAAAGAATCTAGAAAGAGCTTTTCGTTCCCTTGATTCCTACATTGGAATTTGACAAAACTTAATGAACGCAGCTTCACCTTATAAGTCATCCATCCTGGCCATGGCATCGCCTTAAATTTCATCTCCACGCAAAGCTACCTAGGCTTGGGAGGCAGTAGGGAACTAAGGCATGCAAATTTGAGCTCACACTCTGTTCTACACAATCCTCCATGATCAAAGGAAGGCTCCTCGTCGAAAAAACACCGTGGGCGTCAAATACTTGAAGGAGCAGCAAGTAGAAGAGTATGCTGTCCCGGAACTGCGTCGAAGCCTCACTTAGTAATGCCGGTCTTGAGATTCACGAGCAGTGTAGATGCTTCACCTTCTAGATGGATATCGCAGTCCAATTCTTTGCTTCTGCTCTTTGAGTGTTTTGGTTTTCTCACATTGTTGCCAGATGTTTCCATATGTTTGGGGAATGAGCCTAAAAACAACATGCACGATGAAATGGGTGCTTTTCTAGTTGTCGCGCTATCGTTCGCCGCGCTAAAATCCAGATGCAACACGCTGCTTCTGGATAGAGCGCGCGGCGCCGGCTTCTCCGTCACCAGAAGAACTATATTAGACGTGCAAAAAGTAGCAAAAGTTGACCCCCATCCGACGCGCTAAAATATAGCGTCTCAAACAAAAGCTGCATAGAAATAACACCTTCTCAAAATCTACAAAATAGGCTATTTTTTTTGATAGAACAGAAAATAAACTCTAGGGCATATATTTACATAGTGCATATATTACATAGTACACGAAATAGATAGTGCATAAAATAAACAATCTAGTGCAGAAAATGAACAGACTAGTGCAGAAAAACAAAATAGTATGAACTAAACTAAAACTCTAGAACTCGAAATTGGAGGAGTCTGGTGTGTTGTGGACAACACCGGAGTCGATGACCATAATCATGCCAATGGGGGTCATCTGCGGCGATGGTCGTCGGACCGACCAACTATGCCTCGCAGGTACCTTGATCACGAAGTGCTCACCGGCCACAACTTTGTTAGCCTTGTCGGCCTAGACACCTACAATGTATTCGACGGAATGCAAGACGATGGATCATGGAGCCACCTCCATTAATGACATGATCAATAATTCCATCGGTGCAACACAACATGCAATTGAACATGAAGATGGATAAAAATAGGAACATGAACAGTGTGATGAAGAGGAAGATGAACAAGATGAGAAGGGCATGAAAGGAAGGCCAAGGCGAAGTTGGGAGCCGAGGTCCATTATGGAAAGACTTGGAGGACAAATGCTTGTGTGACCCTCGGTCGGCTGTGTCGCTTAATCCCATTACCGGTTCCAATCAAACTAGAGGTGCATGTTGTAAGACGATCGAAACCGAGTTTGATGAACACAGGATTATCAACCCCGAGTATGTCGTTGTCCACATGAAGAGGATCCAAAAGGGTATATCAAATCAATGGGGGTATAGAACACTCGGTGAACCAATTTTGTGGTTTCCTTGATAACATTCACTCAAGACCTGGCCACAGATCGCAACAGATCGAACAATGCCAATAAATTAAGTGGACACCTTGGCTATGAATTCACATCATATATAAATTGACCTTGACTATGTGTTGACATTGCTTTTTTGTGCCTTTTTTCTCAGTTGGTAGAGGGGCTGCAGGTATATTAAATCAAAACGGCGAAAAGCAATTCAAGTTGATGCATTGCTACACGAAGATCTAAAATCTCGAGAAATGGAAGGTAGTGTGGAGGAAATTGTACAAGGGAGGGGACGGTAACCCTGTTGATCTAGATGCACCCTCGGTGGCCTCTCAAAGGGAGGTCCTTGTTAACCAATATTTTGTACGCATCAATTATATGGCCAGGGTCAACCGCATGGTGTAGTACACCACCGGGTCTTCTCCCAATAACTGCCATATCCTTGATTGCCTCTTTCTTAATTCCCCCTCTTAATTCTTTGTCTCCTTCCTTGTAAGCCACGGGTGGGGCTGTTCTACCCATAGTATTTAACACGGAACCGATCGGCCCGGAGGGTCAGCGATCGTTCTCCTAACCAACATGGTAATCAGAGCATCCTCTCCCTGACGTCCTCTCCATCCCAACGCAAACTACAGCCCAGAAAAATAAACTCATTTTTTCCTTCCTCCCTCCCTCCCAACAATGTCTACCTCGGCTTCGGCTGGGATGAATCTGGTGGCGGCTCTAGGAGCCCCTCCCACAGAAAAACTCACACAATCCAACTTCCTCTACTGGAAAAGTCAGGTCTTACCGGCTGTTCGGGGCGCTCGGGCCGTGGAGCTGCTTGATGGCTCCGACCGTGCGCCTCTAAAAACCATGGAGATTGAAGATTCGGAAGGGAAGAAGACCAAGGTCTCAAATCCAGCCTATGGGATCTGGATCACGCGGGATCAACAACTGGTGAGCTATCTCGTCAAGGCCGTCTCCCCGGAGATCAATGCTGATCTTCTCGGTCTGGAGCATGCGGCCGAGATGTGGGCGGCCATTGAAGCAAAATTCTCTGCCCAAATGAAGGCCAAGATCGGCATGCTACGTGCCTCTCTCGCCAACACCAAGAAACGCGACCTCTCCGCCACCATCTACATCAACAAAATGAAGGGCTTTGCCTCTGAACTTGCCTCTGCGGGGAGGATCGTCAACGATGACGAACTCAAGGAGTACCTACTTGCTGGCCTCCATGGTGAGTACAATGGTCTCGTTGCCACTATTAATGCAATTCCCTCCACTACTTTTGCGGATGTGTGCAATCAGCTCCTTGCCTACGACTATCGCCAAAAGATGCTTGCCGAGGAGGAGTCTACCACAACATTCTCCTCCTCGGTCAATTCTGCCACTCGCCGTGGTGGGGTTGGTTGCAATAGCTATCGCCCTAACCATGGTGGTAGTGGCTATCATCATCAATCTGGAGGAGGTCATGGTGGAGGCAACTATGGTGGTGGTGTCCATGGCTGTGGTGGTCACCGCAACCACAACCAAGGGCGCCCTCCACGTCTGTAACTACCTCGGTGAATTACGCTCCTAGATACAAGCCTGGATGAGCGGTAGTGGTTGAAATAGTACGGTGGGGCCCCAAAAGCCACTCACGGGTAGACCTTTCGGCCGTCCCAACCACTTCCAACTCAACGGGACCTGTACGGGCGGCGTAATCGGCAGGCGAAGGGATCAACTACATACACAAATGAGTATGTATGCAAGCCACCATACAAGAGTACATCAGAGCCATACCATCTAGAAAGAAAGGAAATATAGCAACGCCATACCAAGATTCAAATGACCTAGATAGACATAATATTTTAGGATAATTCCTCATACATCACACATCGTAGTATCAAGCGAAGCAAAACAAAGTCCGAGTGCGGATAAGAAGCAAATCGGCATAAGATGCCATAGAACTAAGCACATCCCGCCAGATCTCACGGATCCTGCTCCGAAATCTCTACACCGAACGATCGCTGCCCACATCATCGCCTCTTCCACCCAAAGATCCGTCGCGAGGGTACCTGCTCATCCGAACCAATAATTTATCGTGAGACCCTAAGGGTACTCAAGAAGTCTTAATGCCTCTAAAGGGGACACAACCTGGGGTGACGCAATTGCAGCAAAAGATAAGCCCTAGCAGTTCTATAGATAATCGCTAACCATCCGCCCAACCAAAGATAGACGGATGTCCGTCCATTAATGACAACAGTTATATCAGTAATTCATTAGATCCATCCTCCTCCTCGCTACCAACGAGGAAGCGATTTAACAACCCCCATCCGTAGGTAATTTTATTAACCATTCCATGAGTGTTGCACTATTTACTAGTCAATTTCTTAGTCAGATTAAAGCGGTACTTTAGTTATGCTTGTCTATGATCGAGAAACTGTGCTCCAAGTCGTCCATAATCATGACCGCGGACGGCTTTCGGAAAGTTTTACCTAGGGGTGCACAAATAGCAACACACACGATCAACCTCGGAAAACCAAATCAAAACCCAACGAGGCCTTCACGACAAAGCAATCACAGGATTCGAAATATTTCAGGGGCCACCCCATTAAGCTACCCGCCAACGGCTAGCCGACTCCCAAACGGACTCAAGGTTTGGGTATACGGTATGAATGACTGGGAACCCAAAAGGGGCTTGTCGACACCGCAGAATCGTGTCCCGATCCTAAACAGATAAAGGTGCTATCGCACAATTTAATAAAGCGAAGAAGCATGGCATAAGTACAGGATAATAAATAAAACCTCAAACTAGTTTGTGGCCCCAAGAAATAAGATGAATCAAGCTCGCTGGGGGTCCCATAAGCCTCCCGGATGTGGATAGCGCGAATAAATCTTGGAACAGGAATCAAGTACTCGGGGTCTTACGGGACACAAGTGAGCAGGAAAAACCAAATAGCAGATGTTGCTCACCGGTGCCTCTTTCATTAGTTATCCCATTACTACTCAAGTTAAGTTGTTTAGGTACCTCGTTGTCCAGCAGACACTCACATACCCTACACATGCTGTTCTACGACTCGCATGGCTCAAGCAACTCCTGTAGTAAAGGCTCATGGGATGGAGGAACAAGCTTGGTGGGGTTTAAAGGTAAAGGCTATGCAATACTTGGGGTTCAGTTTAATGCAATCGCGACTCAATGATGCAAGAATAAGATAGAGGCAATAGGTACTGTATGTATGCAAGCATGTGGTAGTGCTTGCCTGGCAACTCAGTTGAAGCGAGAGACGGATCTGGGTAGTGCTCCTGGTTCTCTTGATATATCCCCTGCTCAGCGTCTATTCGAAAGAAGAACCAAACAAACAAGGGCCAACATAAATAGAGTGCACAAGCATAGGAATAAAATGCGTCAAGCAAATAATCATGCCATGATGAATGATGCACAAGTTGCATGGCAATAAAGTAGTATGGCATGGGTGAGGTGTGGTATACAAGAATAAGTCATTTTATTAAGGTTTGGCCACATTTTATTGTCATATTAGTTGCTGTATATTATATATTTATATGATTCATGCTGCAATTGAAGTCAAGGATAGCACAAACAGAAAGGTCTCGTCGAGCTGATCATTTTGGACATATCATTTGTTAAATTCGGAGTTATAAATCAAAAGTTATTAAATTATTAAGTTCCAGTGGCATTGGTTGTAATTTACTCAACTTGGAATTTTAAAGATGCAAAAGGTAATTTGAATAGCATATTTGAAATCCTCACATTTTTCTGATTCCAAAACATATATTATTTGTATTATTTGGAATTATGAATTTAATTTTATTTTTAGGTCAAAATTAGTCAAATTAGGTCAAAGTCAAAGTTTGACTATTTTAAATTAGTTTTGAAAATATTTGAATAAAGATTTGAATTAACATTTAAAAACTAAACATTTTTCATATAAGGTTTGAATTCAAATTCGAATTATTTAATTAGTTATGAATTTATTTGATATTAATCATTTGTCAAATTTTAAATGATTAAAGAAATGGTCGAGACTTTTCTTACTCGGTGCGAGGTTACCCAAGCCACTGGGCACAGGCGGCGTGGCCCATCACATGAGTGGACGCCACGGGCGTGCACGTGGGCGAGATCGACCGCGGGTTGAGGAGGAAGTTAGGCGGGAGTTTTGTGCAAAAGCGTCAAGAGGTCAATGCAGTGGGACTGCGGTTTGAGCTGCCAGAAGAAGGAGGGGCCTAAAAAGAAAAGCGTCCAGGGGGGCCGGTTAAGACTGACGAACTGAACTTTGATCCGGCCAAGAACTGCGAGCTGAGGCAAACTTGCTTCGAAGATGGCGAGCAAACCACCGGGATTTTGGGATGCCGCAAAACCAATGTTGAAGAAGGACAGAGGCCTCGACTTTCGTGTTCGGAGTTTTTCCAACGGAGGACTACAGCGGACAGGATCTCGGGGGCAGTGGCCGGAGGCGCGAGGCGAGGATTTAACTCATCCACACCGAACAGCGGCGACAGGAGGATGGCGCCACTTCGGAGGAGGATGGCGAAGGATACAACGCGATTTAGGAGATGATGCAAAAACTAAAAACGCAGAGGAAAGTAGGGCTATGACTTTCGTTCAGAACTCGCTCGCAGAGATCCAACAGAGGCGACGGGGCAAAGATCGGAACAGAGGGTTGCAGCCGCTGCAGACGCAAGCACCGCTGGCCAGTAACAGTGGGCGTGGCGAAGACAAGGCTGCGCGGGAGACCTGGTACAGGGAGATCACCGGGGGGTTGAGAGGTAAACGGCGGGGCAGAGGTAGCGGGGACCTTCGGGATCCAATTCCCGGTGACGCGGGGTCGCGAGGTCGCCGGAAGAGGGCCGGATGGTCGCCGTCGGGCTCGCAGCCGCGGTCACCAACAGAACCGGAGTCAGGAAGGAAACAAAAGGTCGAAACCAGGCCGGGGAAACGTTCGGGTACCTAGGATTCGGGAGCGAGGACGACGGCGATGCACAGCGCTTGTCAAGCAGACGACGGAGCTGCCGTCTGTCCCGACATGGCGGCGGAGGGGTGCGAGGAAGGATGGGAAGAAAAGATAGGGTTTCAGAGAGGGGCTTCGGGCGAGGATAAGAAGGAGGAAGGGACTCACGTGCCGTGCGTGCTGCTGACGCGGACGACGGGGAGCGACGGCCACCTGCTCCTCTGCTGCTTTCCGTCTGCTGCCGAAGCGAGCGGTCGAACGGCGTCAGGCGACTAGAGAAGAAGAACAGGGCGAGCGACGGCTGAAGCGGTACTGGGCCGGGGAAGGCGAGTTGGGCCGCTGCTGCTCTCGATCGGCTGAGGCGCCTGGGCCAAAATGGCTGCTACCAGGTATGGTTTCTTCCCTTTTATTTATTTGTCTTTTAGACATTTGTTTGTTATTTTATTCTATTTCAATTTTCAAACTAGTTTTATAATTTCAAAAATCTTTGGAACATTTTTACCAGGAGGTTTTGAATAGGGGGATTGACTAAGAGGAGAGGCAAAAAGAGGCCAAGATACATAAGAGAAAGCACACATGATCACATGATCATGCATGGAAGAGAAAAGAGTATTAGGGGATTAGGTTTAAAGATTAGCTAGAGAGGTAGAGAGAGAGGGGTAAGAGCTAGGGTTTTAAACAAGTCAAAACAAGATCAAGCAAAGGGAAGGAGTGATCCATGCAAGCAAAACAAAAAATAACCTTCAAATGTCAGTAAGAGGTGGCACTTGCATGGCCCATGCAAACAATATATGCCATGTCTTTATATTGTGAAAACAACATAAATTCATGTGGCATCCTTCCATGCATTCCCAAAAGGCCAAGCATAAGATTATGAGTGGAATCCACCCAACCCACATGAGCTAGAGGTAAACTCATTTAAAATGCCAAGCTCATGTTAATTGGATGGTGGAATTAAAAGGTGGTAAGAAAAAGGTGGTGGAGTCAATAAGAGATATGCCCCCAACTCAACTTGGGCATTTAACAATATATCAAGAACCAAATACAATATCAAGAGGCAAATACAGCTATTAATGCATATGAGATAAGAACCAAAGCAAAAGGGTTTTTGTATGATGCTCAAAATGCAAGGTGGCATGATGACATGAACATGACAAGGTGATGATGCAACAATTATTTGTAGGGAGTGGCCCTTTTATTACTAGATCAAGTAGCATTACAGATGTTAGACAACTGGGATGCTACAACTCTCCCCCACTAACAGGAATCTCGCCCCGAGATTCTAGGAAGAAGAAGAAGACACAAAGAGGGTAGGATAGTTGGCACGGAGTTCATCTTCACGCTCCCAAGTGGCTTCATCAATGAATGGTGTGACCACCGCACCTTGCGCGTAACTTGATGGACTTGTTGCAGTCCTTCTTTCTGCGGTCTCAAGGATTTTTGTGGGGTGTTCTTGATAAGACAGTCTTCTTGGAGATCGATTAGCTCATGATCCACGGTCCTGCGGGATCTTTGAAGCACTTCTTGAGAGATGTGGAAAACATCATGGACTTTGAGTTTTACCGAGCTCCAGGCATAAGCAACTTCTCCTCTTCTACCACGAATCTTGAAAGGACCGATGTATCTAGGAGCCAACTTTCCTTTGATACTGGCGGTGTGTGCCTCTCATGGGTGACACGAAGGTAGACAAGATCACCAGGCATACACCATGTCCGTGTGCTTCTGTCATAGTTGCTCTTCGACGACTTTGAGCAATCTTCAGTCCTCAAGAATGATATGCACCTTCTCCTCTGCTTGAGTTACAATGTCAGGGCCAAACCAGATTCTTTCTCCTGCACCTGACCAACCAATCGGAGTTCTGCACTTGCGACCATAGAGAGCCTCAAATGGTGCCATCTTCAGACTCTTCTGGAAGCTGTTGTTGTAGGAGAATTCAGCGTAAGGAAGACATTCCTCCCACTTCATGCCAAAGGAGATGACGCAACCACGAAGCATATCCTCCAGAATCTGATTGATCCTTTCGACTTGTCCTTGCGAATGAGGGTGGTAAGCAGTGCTGAAGTTCAACTTTGTTCCCAAAGCATTTTGGAAACTTTCCCAGAACTTTGAAGTGAAGATGCTTCCACGGTCGAATCGATCTCAAGCGAACCCCATACAGAGACAATTACTGATATAGAGCTCACCAATGAATTCGAAATTGTTTCCTTGACGGGGAAGAAGTGAGCCACTTTAGAAAGCCTGTCGATGACAACAAAGATTGCATTGTTGCCCTTCTGCGACCTTGGAAAGCCAGTGATGAAGTCCATCTCTACTTTCTCCCATTTCCATTCCGGAGGTTTCAATGGCTGTAGAAGACCGAATGGTTTCTGATGGACAGCTTTCACTCTGCGGCAGACATCACATTCTGAGACATACTTGGCACAATACCGTTTCAAACCAGGCCACCAATATTATGTTTTCAAGTCCATGTACATCTTTGTGCTGCCAGGATGGATAGAAAGAACCGAATCATGCGCCTCCTTGAGAACTTGCTCTCTCAAACCCGGGTAGTTTGGAACAAACATCCGGTGTTCAAAGAAAAGCGTGCCTTGATCATCGACGTGGAAGGACTCATACTTCGGAAGCTCAAGTTTAGAGATGATCTTTTTGGTGTGCGGATCACGAAGATGACGAGAGCGAATATTTTCTTCCAAGAGAGGAGTAGCCAGAAGGTTCAGGAGATGCCCTTGTTCCACAATTTCCAGGTTGAGCTGACGGAATTCCTCGCACAAGAGAGGCTGTTGCTCTTCCATCATGAGGTTGTTGACATAAGCTTTACGGCTAAGAGCATCGGCCATGACATTAGATTTGCCCGGAGTGTAGTTGATGGTCACATCAAAGTCATTGATTGCTTCAATCCATCTCCTCTGCCGAAGGTTGAGATCAGGCTGAGTGAAGATATACTTCAAACTCTTGTGATCAGAAAAGATCTCACATCGGTTGCCAAGCAAGTAGTGCCTCCATAGCTTCAAAGCAAAGACAACTGCTGCTAGCTCGAGGTCATGTGTGGGATAGTTGATCTCATGCGTCTTCAATTGACGAGAGGCATAAGCAACCACCTGTTTCTCTTGCATAAGGACCGCACCCAATCCTTGCAAAGAGGCGTCACAGAATATCTGGAAAGGCTTAGATGTATCCGGAGGAACCAAGACTGGTGTGGAAGTGAGCTTCTCTTTGATTGTCTCAAAACTTGCTTGACACGCAGGAGTCCACAGGTATTTCTTGCCTTTCTTGAGGAGATCGGTAAGAGGCTTCGCTATCTTCGAAAAGTTCAACGGGCAAGCGGCAATAGCTAGCCAAACCAAGAAAACTCCGCACTTCTTTGACATTAACAGGAGGAAGCCATTCAACAATTGTCTTCAGCTTCGGTTGATCGCAATGCCCTTGGCGAGATGACATGACCAAGATAGGTTACTTCAGGCAACCAAAACTCGCACTTTGAGAACTTTGCATACAAGCGGTTCTCACGAAGCTTGTTTAGGACACACCACAGGTGTTCTTCATGCTCTTCCTTAGACTTAGAATAGACCAGGATGTCATCCAGATAGACCACAACTAACTTATCAAGGTACTCCATGAAAACCGAGTTCATCAACCTCGAGAAGGTAGCAGGTGCATTGGTGAGACCGAAAGACATGACCGTGTACTCATACAGGCCATAGCGGGTGGTGAAAGCTGTTTTGGGCACATCTTCCTTGCGAATCTTGATTTGGTGATAACCACTTCTCAAGTCCAGCTTAGAGAACACCACAGCTCCAGCTAGCTGATCGAAAAGATCATTAATCCGCGGGAGGGGATATTTGTTCTTGATGGTTTTAGCATTGAGAGCCCGGTAGTCAACACAGAGTCTATTAGTTCTGTCACGCTTCTTCACAAAGATTGTTGGGCTACCCCAAGACGAAGTACTGTGTTGAGTGAAACCCAACTTCTCTTGTTCATCAAGTTGTCGTTTGAGTTCAGCCAACTCAGAAGGACCCATTTTATAAGGACGCTTGGAGATAGGAGCCGTTCCAGGTTCGAGCTCAATGACAAACTCAACCTCACGATCCGGAGGCATACCCGGCAACTCTTCAGGAAAGACATCTGGGAACTCACAGACCACCGGTACACTCTGAATAGCTTCCATAGCATCATCATTCAGAGCCGCCAAAGAGAAAAGTCGGACAGGAGTTAGACTTGGAGAAAAGACTATATGGCCTTCAGAATCTTCGAGAAACCGAGCGTTCAAAGACAATCAATCACAAGCATTTGCCGTTAACCAATCCATGCCCAAGATGACATCAATGTAATTGCCTGAACAATTAAAGAAGCCGAGAACGAAGAACCACCAATCTCAATTTGATTGCCATGGCTGATCTTAGATGCTATCATATTTGCTCCAGGAGAAAGGACCATTAACCGCTTAAGAATAGGATCCATTGCTAACTCATTCTCATTTGCAAACTTGTGAGAAACAAAAGAATGTGATGCACCAGAATCAAACAAAACTGCAGGTGGACTGAGTTAACGGAAAGCATACCCATCACAACCTGTGTGCATGCTCACTTGAGTGGCGTTGATACGCTTGGCACGAACAACCACAGACCCGGGCTTGGTGTTGATGTTGAGAGCCCGAGGTGGTGGTGCACGAACCATAGGAGAGCTTGCTGCAGATCTTGGCGGGGGTGGAGGGAGAGCTTTGTTCTTCAACGGACAGTTCCAGTTGAGATGTCCAGGATCTCCACACGTGAAGCAAGCATCAGGTGGACGTGGAGCAACATAGCCAGGGACTCCGTCAGGCGCTCCAGGGTAGTGGTGGTTGTAGCCCCTGGGATCCGCAGTGATGGAGTTTAGTGGCCTTGACGCGTAACTTGCAGGTCTTGGTGGAGCCGGGAGCGACGGTGGGGTGTTAGGAACCCAGACACGCCGCTTAGAAGGAGCTGCCATAACTGCAGAGCTTGATGCATCCATGTTGTGTTTCTTGGACTCCTCAAACACTTGCCGACTTGCTTCCTCTTGCAGAGCTGTGTGTTGGAGTTCTAGGAAAGATGCCGGCCTTGCATGTGTGATTGCATACTTGATCGATGCATTGAGCCCTTGCCTGAACCTCTTCTGCTTCTTCTTGTCATCAGATACCTCATCGCCACCATAACGAGATAGATTCATGAAGTTCCTGATGTAGGTGACGTTATCATTTCCTTGCTTCAGGTTGAGAAAAGCCTCCTTCATCCTTTCCATGACAATTTCGATGTAAACTGCTCCTTGAACGCCCAAAGGAACCTCTCCCAAGTAGGTCAAAACCGCAATTTTGCCTTCAAGTAATTCTCCCACCAGAGCTGCATCTCCCTTGAAGGTGAGTAGCACACTTGACCCACTCCGGAACATCGCAGCCTCGAGCAACCTTGACATCTCACGCAGCCAATCGTCCTGGCCCAAAGGGTCGATCGAAACATCAACCGACGAGGGTTGAATTTCAGAAGCTCTTGATGTCTCCTCGCTTGGGAGGTGGAGGTAGTGGAGCAAACTGCCCTCCCGACACTCTCCTCAAAGCGCCATTGTTTCACTGCATTGCTGCCAAAGCATTAGCGATGTTTGACAATGAGCCCGCCAGTGGTATGTCCTCATCGTAAGCAGTGGTGGAGCAATCCTGTCATTAATATAAACACAAGTCAGATTACTATAATGGAGAATGATAATAATCCAAAATAGTACCAAGATGGAATTAACCAAGATTAAAGGATACAATTTATCGAGATGATATTAAAATATCAACAAAGTTCAAAGCACCTAAAAGATATTAAGCATATCGCACACGATCGAAAAGGAGTGTGGTACAAATATATCAAAGAAAATTTTCCACAAATTTCGCATTAAAATACCAATAGATGCAAAATTACTTAACGAATCAAGATTAGTGACTCTACCGATTCAATATTCAAAAGCGAATGATAAGAGTAGTGGTATGGTCGCGACTCCATCCCGCACTCAAATCATTACTCAAGACATGAACAAGTGGAACACATATCCTAACCCCTTCTTCTCACGTTGAACCTAAAGATTGGTAACTACGAAACGAACACCCCAAACAAGATAACGCCGGATACAAAGAGTAAAACAGATTGCCGGTTTGCAAAAGCCTGTCGGTATGGAATGTACCAACAGTTGATAACCAAAGGTTGATTAGATAACAACTTGGATGCAACAGATAGACAAGGGATTACACACACACACACACACACACACACACAACCTATGGTACTACGGAAACCCAGAACACATGAATCCTAGTTTGAATTTTAAGAAGAGGATTGAAAACGTTGCACTTCCTTACCAGAAAAGGGTGGGTGGGTGGGTAAGAAGAAAAGTGGAAGTAGTCCTACTCGCTTTTGTTTTTCCCTAGTATACATAACTACCAAAATATTTGCTAGATCGACACCGACTGCTTGGTGAGACCTCAAGGTCGGGATGGCTCGATACCAATTGTAACTACCTCGGTGAATTACGCTCCTAGATACAAGCTGGATGAGCGGTAGTGGTTGAAATAGTACGGTGGGGCCCCAAAAGCCACTCACGGGTAGACCTTTCGCCCCAACCACTTCCAACTCAACGGGACTGTCACGGGCGTAATCGGCGATTTAAGGGATCAACTACATACACAAATGAGTATGTATGCAAGCCACCATACAAGAGTACATCAGAGCCATACCATCTAGAAAGAAAGGAAATATAGCAACGCCATACGGCAAGATTCAAATGACCTAGATAGACATAATATTTTAGGATAATTCCTCATACATCACACATCAGAGTATCAAGCGGAAGCGGCAAAACAAAGTCCGAGTACGGATAAGAAGCAAATCGGCATAAGATGCCATAGAACTAAGCACATCCCGCCCACAGATCTCACGGATCCCCGTTCCCGGAATCTCTACACCGAACGATCGTTGCCCACATCATCAGCCTCTTCCACCCAAAGATCCGTCCGCGAGGGTACCGCTCATCTGAACCAATAATTTATCGTGAGACCCTAAGGGTACTCTCAAGAAGTCTTTATGCCTCTAAAGGGGACACAACCTGGGTGACGAATTGCAGAAAAGATAAACCCTAGCGCTTCTATAGATAATCGCTAACCATCCGCCCAACCAAAGATAGACGGATGTCCGTGCATTAATGACAACAGCTATCAAGAATTCATTAGATCCATCCTCCTCTCCTCGCTTAACGAGGAAGGACGAACAACCCCCATCCGTAGGTAATTTTATTAACCATTCCATGAGTGTTGCACTATTTACTAGTCAATTTCTTAGTCGATTAAAGCGGTACTTTAGTTATGCTTGTCTATGATCGAGAACTGCTCCAAGTCGTCCATAACCGCATGACACGGCTTTGAAAGTTTTACCCTAGGTGCACAAATAGCAACACACTCGATCAACCTCTAAAACCAAATCAAAACCCAACGAGGCCTTCACGACAAATCAATCACAGGATTCGAAATATTTCATGGGGCCACCCATTAAGCTACCATACGAAGCTAGCCGACCAAACGGACTCAAGGTTTGGGTATACGGTGTGAACGATCGGGAACCCAAACTGGCTTGTCGACACCGCGAATCGTGTCCCGATCCTAACAAGATAGTGCTATCCTCGCACAATTTAATAAAGCAGAAAGCATGGCATAAGTACAGGATAATAAATAAAACCTCAAACTAGTTTGTGGCCCCAAGAAATAAGAGATCAATCAAGCTCGCCTGGGGTCCCATAAGCCTCCCGGATGTGGATAAGCGCTAATAAATCTTGGAACAGGAATCAAGTACTCGGGGTCTTACGGGACACAAGTGAGCAGGAAAAACCAAATAGCAGATGTTGCTCACCGGTGCCTCTTTCATTAGTTATCCCATTACTACTCAGGTTAAGTTGTTTAGGTACCTCGTTGTCCAGCAGACACTCACATACCCTACACATGCTGTTCTACGACTCGCATGGCTCAAGCAACTCCTGTAGTAAAGGCTCATGGGATGGAGGAACAAGCTTGGTGGGGTTTAAAGGTAAAGGCTATGCAATACTTGGGGTTCAGTTTAATGCAATCGCGACTCAATGATGCAAGAATAAGATAGAGGCAATAGGTATCAGTATGTATGCAAGCATGTGGTAGTGCTTGCACGGCAACTCAGTTGAGCGAGACGGATCTGGTAGTACTCGGTTCTCTTGATATATCCCCCCATTGGCCTATTCGAAAGAAGAACCAAACAAACAAGGGCCAACATAAATAGAGTGCACAAGCATAGGAATAAAATGCGTCAAGCAAACAATCATGCCATGATGAATGATGCACAAGTTGCATGGCAATAAAGTAGTATGGCATGGGTGAGGTGTGGTATACAAGAATAAGTCATTTTATTAAGGTTTGGCCACATTTTATTATCATATTAGTTGCTGTATATTATATATTTATATGATGCATGCTGCAATTGAAGTCAAGGATAGCACAAACAGAAAGGTCTCGTCGAGCTGATCATTTTGGACATATCATTTGTTAATTCGGAGTTATATACCAAAAGTTATTAAATTATTAAGTTCCAGTGGCATTGGTTGTAATTTACTCAACTTGGAATTTTAAAGATGCAAAAGGTAATTTGAATAGCATATTTGAAATCCTCACATTTTTCTGATTCCAAAACATATATTATTTGTATTATTTGGAATTATGAATTTAATTTTATTTTTAGGTCAAAATTAGTCAAATTAGGTCAAAGTCAAAGTTTGACTATTTTAAATTAGTTTTGAAAATATTTGAATAAAGATTTGAATTAACATTTAAAAACTAAACATTTTTCATATAAGGTTTGAATTCAAATTCGAATTATTTAATTAGTTATGAATTTATTTGATATTAATCATTTGCTGAAATTTTAAATGATTAAAGAAATGGCTGAGACTTTTCTTACTCGGTCTGAGGTTACCCAAGCCGCTGACGATGGTGGGCGCTGCCCATCTTGCGAGTGGACGCCACGGGCGTGCCAGCAGTGACGGACCGCGTTGAGGAGGAAGTTAGCTGGGGGAGTTCTGTGCAAAACGTCAAGAGGCTGACGGTGGGGTCTGGTGGGACTGCGGTTTGAGCTGCCAGAAGAAGGAGGGGCCTAAAAAGAAAAGCGTCCAGGGGGGGCCGGTTAAGACTGACGAACTGAACTTTGATCCGGCCAAGAACTGCGAGCTGAGGCAAACTTGCGTCGAAGATGGCGAGCAAACCACCGGGATTTTTGGGATGCCGCAAAAACCAATGTTGAAGAAGGGACAGAGGCCTACGACTTTCGTGTTCGGAGTTTTTCCAACGGAGGACTACAGCGACGGATCTCGCGGGGACAGGGTACCGGAGGCGCGAGCAAGGACGAACTCATCCACACCGAACAGCGGCGACAGGAGGATGGCGCCACTTCGGAGGAGGATGGCGAAGGATACAACGCGATTTAGGAGATGATGCAAAAACTAAAAACGCAGAGGAAACGTAGGGCTATGACTTTCGTTCAGAACTCGCTCGCAGAGATCCAACAGAGGCGACGGGGCAAAGATCGGAACAGAGGGTTGCGGCTGCTGTCGCTGCACGCAAGCACTGCTGCTGCGGCTGTAACCGGTGGGCGTGGCGAGCGGCACAGCAAGGCTGCGCGGGAGACCTGGTACAGGGAGCTCACCGGGGGTTGCGAGGTAAACGGCGGGGCAGAGGTAGCGGGGACCTTCGGGATCCAATTCCCGGTGACGCGGGGTCGCGAGGTCGCCGGAAGAGGGCCGGGGATGGGTCGCCGGCGTCGGGGCTCTGCAGGCAGCCGCGGTCACCAACAGAACCGGAGTCAGGAAGGAAACAAAAGGTCGAAACCAGGCCGGGGAAACGTTCGGGTACCTAGGATTCGGGAGCGAGGATGATTGGCGTGCAGCGCTTGTCAAGCGGGCAGCCGCCTTATATCCCGACATGGCGGCGGAGGGGTGAGGAAGGATGGGAAGAAAAGATAGGGTTTCGAGAGGGGCTTGAGCGAGGATAAGAAGGAGGAAGGACTCACGTCACGTGCGCAGCGCCGACGCGGACGACGGGAGCGACGGCCACCTGCTCTCCTCCGCTTTCCAGCGAGCGGTCGAAGCTACGTCGAGCGACTAGAGAAGAAGAAAGGCGAGCGACAGAAGCGATCTTGGGGGGGAAGGCGAGTTGGGCATTCTTGCTGCCTCGATCGCCGAGGCGCTGGGCCAAAATGGCTGCTACCAGGTATGGTTTCTTCCCTTTTATTTATTTGTCTTTTAGACATTTGTTTGTTATTTTATTCTATTTCAATTTTCAAACTAGTTTTATAATTTCAAAAATCTTTTTGGAACATTTTACAGGAGGTTTTGAATAGGGGGATTGACTAAGAGGAGAGGCAAAAAGAGGCCAAGATACATAAGAGAAAGCACACATGATCACATGATCATGCATGGAAGAGAAAAGAGGATTAGGGGATTAGGTTTAAAGATTAGCTAGAGAGGTAGAGAGAGAGGGGTGAGAGCTAGGGTTTTAAACAAGTCAAAACAAGATCAAGCAAAGGGAAGGAGTGATCCATGCAAGCAAAACAAAAAATAACCTTCAAATGTCAGTAAGAGGTGGCACTTGCATGGCCCATGCAAACAATATATGCCATGTCTTTATATTGTGAAAACAACATAAATTCATGTGGCATCCTTCCATGCATTCCCAAAAGGCCAAGCATAAGATTATGAGTGGAATCCACCCAACCCACATGAGCTAGAGGTAAACTCATTTAAAATGCCAAGCTCATGTTAATTGGATGGTGGAATTAAAAGGTGGTAAGAAAAAGGTGGTGGAGTCAATAAGAGATATGCCCCCAACTCAACTTGGGCATTTAACAATATATCAAGAACCAAATACAATATCAAGAGGCAAATACAGATCTTAATGCATATGAGATAAGAACCAAAGCAAAAGGGTTTTTGTATGATGCTCAAAATGCAAGGTGGCATGATGACATGAACATGACAAGGTGATGATGCAACAATTATTTGTAGGGAGTGGCCCTTTTATTACTAGATCAAGTAGCATTACAGGTGTTAGACAACTGGGATGCTACAACTCTCCCCCACTAACTAGAATCTCGCCCCGAGATTCTAGGAAGAAGAAGAAGACACGAAGAGGGTAGGATAGTTGGCACGGAGTTCATCTTCACGTTCCCAAGTGGCTTCATCAACAGAATGGTGTGACCACTGCACCTTGCAGAACTTGATGGACTTGTTGCGAGTCCTTCTTTCTGCGGTCTCAAGGATTTTTGTGGGGTGTTCTTGATAAGACAGGTCTTCTTGGAGATCGATTAGCTCATGATCCACGGTCCTGCCGGGATCTTTGAAGCACTTCTTGAGCTGAGAGATGTGGAAAACATCATGGACTTTGAGTTTTACCGGGAGCTCCAGGGCATAAGCAACTTCTCCTCTTCTACCACGAATCTTGAAAGGACCGATGTATCTAGGAGCCAACTTTCCTTTGATACCGAAGCGGTGTGTGCCTCTCATGGGAGTGACACGAAGGTAGACAAGATCACCAGGGGCATACACCATGTCCGTGTGCTTCCTGTCATAGTTGCTCTTCTGACGACTTTGAGCAATCTTCAGGTCCTCAAGAATGATATGCACCTTCTCCTCTGCTTGAGTTACAATGTCAGGGCCAAACCAGATTCTTTCTCCTGCACCTGACCAACCAATCGGAGTTCTGCACTTGCGACCATAGAGAGCCTCAAATGGTGCCATCTTCAGACTCTTCTGGAAGCTGTTGTTGTAGGAGAATTCAGCGTAAGGAAGACATTCATCCCACTTCATGCCAAAGGAGATGACGCAACCACGAAGCATATCCTCCAGAATCTGATTGATCCTTTCGACTTGTCCTTGCGACTGAGGGTGGTAAGAAGTGCTGAAGTTCAACTTTGTTCCCAAAGCATTTGGAAACTTTCCCAGAACTTTGAAGTGAAGATGCTTCCACGGTCTGAACTGATCTCAAGCGGAACCCCATACAGAGAGACAATTCTGTTGATATAGAGCTCATAACCGAATTCCGTAAATTGTTTCCTTGACGGGAAGAAGTGAGCCACTTTAGAAAGCCTCGATGACAACAAAGATTGCATTGTTGCCCTTCTGCGACCTTGAAAGCCAAAGTGATGAAGTCCATCTCTACTTTCTCCCATTTCCATTACGGAGGTTTCAATGGCTGTAGAAGACCGAATGGTTTCGATGGACAGCTTTCACTCTCATGCATACATCACATTCTCGAGACATACTTGGCACAATACCGCTTCAAACCAGGCCACCAATATTGTGTTTTCAAGTCCATGTACATCTTTGTGCTGGGATGGATAGAAAGAACCGAATCATGCGCCTCCTTGAGAACTTGCTCTCAAACCCGGGTAGTTTGGAACAAACATCCGATTGTTCAAAGAAAAGCGTGCCTTGATCATCGACGTGGAAGGACTCATACTTCGGAAGCTCAAGTTTAGAGATGATCTTTTTGGTGTGCGGATCACCAAGCTGACGAGAGCGAATCTTTTCTTCCAAGAGAGGAGTAGCCAGAAGGTTCAGGAGATGCCCTTGTTCCACAATTTCTAGGTTGAGCTGACGGAATTCCTCGCACAAGAGAGGCTGTTGCTCTTCCATCCTGAGGTTGTTGACATAAGCTTTACGACTAAGAGCATCGGCCATGACATTAGCTTTGCTCGGAGTGTAGTTGATGGTCACATCAAAGTCATTGATTGCTTCAATCCATCTCCTCTGCCGAAGGTTGAGATCAGGCTGAGTGAAGATATACTTCAAACTCTTGTGATCAGAAAAGATCTCACATCGGTTGCCAAGCAAGTAGTGCCTCCATAGCTTCAAAGCAAAGACAATCGCTAGCTCGAGGTCATGTGTGAGATAGTTGATCTCATGCGTCTTCAATCGACGAGAGGCATAAGCAACCACTGCTTTCTCTTGCATAAGGACCGCACCCAATCCTTGCAAAGAGGCGCCAGAATATCTGGAAAGGCTTAGATGTATCCGGAGGAACCAAGACTGGTGTGGAAGTGAGCTTCTCTTTGATTGTCTCAAAACTTGCTTGACACGCAGGAGTCCACAGGTATTTCTTGCCTTTCTTGAGGAGATCGGTAAGAGGCTTCGCTATCTTCGAAAAGTTCTGAATGAAGCGACGGCAATAGCTAGCCAAACCAAGAAAACTCCGCACTTCTTTGACATTAACAGGAGGAAGCCATTCAACAATTGTCTTCACAGCTTTCGGGATCGCAATGCCCTTGGCAGAGATGACATGACCAAGATAGGTTACTTCAGGCAGCCAAAACTCGCACTTTGAGAACTTTGCATACAAGCGGTTCTCACGAAGCTTGTTTAGGACACACCGCAGGTGTTCTTCATGCTCTTACTTAGACTTAGAATAGACCAGGATGTCATCCAGATAGACCACAACGAACTTATCAAGGTACTCCATGAAAACCGAGTTCATCAACCTCGAGAAGGTAGCAGGTGCGTTGGTGAGACCGAAAGACATGACCGTGTACTCATACAGGCCATAGCGGGTGGTGAAAGCTGTTTTGGGCACATCTTCCTTGCGAATCTTGATTTGGTGATAACCACTTCTCAAGTCCAGCTTAGAGAACACCACAGCTCCAGCTAGCTGATCGAAAAGATCATTAATCCGGAGGGATATTTGTTCTTGATGGTTTTAGCATTGAGAGCCCGTAGTCAACACAGAGTCTATCGGTTCCACGCTTCTTCACAAAGATTGTTGGGCTACCCCAAGACGACGCAAGTGTGTTGAATGAAACCCAACTTCTCTTGTTCATCAAGTTGTCGCTTGAGTTCAGCCAACTCGAAGGACCCATTTTATAAGGACGCTTGGAGATAGGAGCCGTTCGTGTTCGAGCTCAATGACAAACTCAACCTCACGATCCGGAGGCATACCCGCAACTCTTCGTGAAAGACATCCGGGAACTCACAGACCACCGACACTCTGAATAGCTTCCATAGCATCATCATTCAGAGCCAAAGAGAAAAGCTGGACAACAGGAGTCGACTTGGAGAAAAGACTATATGGCCTTCGTGAATCTTGAGAAACCGAGCATTCAAAGACAATCAATCACAGCTGCATTTGCCGTTAACCAATCCATGCCCAAGATGACATCAATGTCAGAATTGCCCAGAACAATTAAAGAAGCCGAGAACGAAGAACCACCAA
Organism: Avena longiglumis; assembly: GCA_030063025.1. Taxonomy (NCBI): domain Eukaryota; kingdom Viridiplantae; phylum Streptophyta; class Magnoliopsida; order Poales; family Poaceae; genus Avena; species Avena longiglumis. The sequence goes on along the minus strand of CP125974.1, from coordinate 51,833,252 downwards.
TCTCAATTTGATTGCCATGGATGATCTTAGATGCTATCATATTTGCTCCAGGAGAAAGGACCATTAACCGCTTAAGAATAGGATCCATTGCTAACTCATTCTCATTTGCAAACTTGTGAGAAACAAAAGAATGTGATGCACCAGAATCAAACAAAACTCGTGCAGGGACTGAGTTAACGGAAAGCATACCCATCACAACTCCAGGTGCATGCTCAGCTTGAGTGGCGTTGACATTAGCACGAACAACTGCACCCGGGCTTGGTGTTGATGTTGAGAGCCCGAGGTGGTGGTGCACGAACCATAGGAGAGCTTGCTGCAGATCTTGGCGGGGGTGGAGGGAGAGCTTTGTTCTTCAACGGACAGTTCCAGTTGAGATGTCCAGGATCTCCACACGTGAAGCAAGCATCAGGTGGACGTGGAGCAACATAGCTGGGACTCCGCCAGCGCCCAGGTAGTGGTGGTTGTAGCCCCAGGATCCGCAGTGATGGAGTTTAGTGGCCTTGACGCGTAACTTGCAGGTCTTGGTGGAGCCGGAGCGACGGTGGGTGTTAGGAACCTGCACACGCCGCTTAGAAGGAGCTGCCATAACTGCAGAGCTTGATGCATCCATGTTGTGTTTCTTGGACTCCTCAAACACTTGCCGACTTGCTTCCTCTTGCAGAGCTGTGTGTTGGAGTTCTAGGAAAGATGCCGGCCTTGCATGTGTGATTGCATACTTGATCGATGCATTGAGCCCTTGCCTGAACCTCTTCTGCTTCTTCTTGTCATCAGATACCTCATCGCCACCATAACGAGATAGATTCATGAAGTTCCTGATGTAGGTGTTGACGTTATCATTTCCTTGCTTCAGGTTGAGAAAAGCCTCCTTCATCCTTTCCATGACAATTTCTGACAGAAACTGCTCCTTGAACGCCCAAAGGAACCTCTCCAAGTAGGTCGAAACCCGTGCAGCTTGCCTTCAAGTAATTCTCCCACCAGAGAGTGCATCTCCTTCGAAGGTGAGTAGCACACTTGACCCACTCCTCGCCTGAACATCGGCCTCGAGCAACCTTGACATCTCACGCAGCCAATCGTCCGCCCAAAGGGTCGATCGAAACATCAAACCGACGAGGTTGAATTTCGTGAAGCTCTTGATGTCTCCTCGCTTGGGAGGTGGAGGTAGTGGAGCAAACTCGTTCCCGACACTCTCCTCAAAGCGGTTCTCTGCATTGCTGCCAAAGCATTAGCGATGTTTGACAACATGAGCCCGCCAGTGGTATGTCCTCATCAGAACGGCGTGGTGGAGCAATCCTGTCATTAATATAAAACACAAGTCAGTACTATAATGGAGAATGATAATAATCCAAAATAGTACCAAGATGGAATTAACCAAGATTAAAGGATACAATTTACTGAGATGATATTAAAATATCAACAAAGTTCAAAGCACCTAAAAGATATTAAGCATATCGCACACGACTGAAAAGGAGTGTGGTACACAAATATATCAAAGAAAAATTTTCCAAAAATTTCGCATTAAAATACCAATAGATGCGAAAATTACTTAACGAATCAAGATTAGTGACTCTACCGATTCAATATACAAAGCGAATGATAAGAGTAGTGGTATGGTCGCGACTCCATCCCGCACTCAAATCATTACTCAAGACATGAACAAGTGGAACACATATCCTAACCCCTTCTTCTCACGTTGAACCTAAAGATTGGTAACTACGAAACGAACACCCCAAACAAGATAACGCTGGATACAAAGAGTAAAACAGATTGCGTCGGTTTGCAAAAGCACATCGGTATGGAATGTACCAACAGTTGATAACCAAAGGCTGATTAGATAACAACTTGGATGCAACAGATAGACAAGGGATTACACACACACACACACACACACACACACACAACCTATGGTACTACAGAAACCCAGAACACGTGAATCCTAGTTTGAATTTTAAGAAGAGGATTGAAAACGTTGCACTTCCTTACCGTAAAAGGGTGGGTGGGTGGGTAAGAAGAAAAGTGGAAGCAGTCCTACTCTCGCGTTTTGTTTTTCCCTAGTATACATAACTACCAAAATATTTGCTAGACTGACAACGACCGTTGCTTACTGAGACCACGAAGGTCGGGATGGCTCGATACCAATTGTAACTACCTCGTGAATTACGCTCCTAGATACAAGCCTGGATGAGCGGTAGTGGTTGAAATAGTACTGGGGCCCCAAAAGCCACTCACGGTAGACCTTTCGTCCCAACCACTTCCAACTCAACGGGACTCAGACGCGGCGAATCGGCGAAGTAAGGGATCAACTACATACACAAATGAGTATGTATGCAAGCCACCATACAAGAGTACATCGAGCCATACCATCTAGAAAGAAAGGAATATAGCAACGCCATACGGCAAGATTAAAATGACCTAGATAGACATAATATTTTAGGATAATTCCTCATACATCACACATCGAGTATCGCAAGCGGCAAAACAAAGTCCGAGTACGATAAGAAGCAAATCGGCATAAGATGCCATAGAACTAAGCACATCCCTCCCACAGATCTCACGGATCCCGTTCCTAATCTCTACACCGAACGATCGTTGCCCACATCATCGCCTCTTCCACCCAAAGATCCGTCCTGCGAGGGTACCTGTTCATCTGAACCAATAATTTATCGTGTGAGACCCTAAGGGTACTCAGCAAGTCTTAATGCCTCTAAAGGGGACACAACCTGGGGTGACGCAATTGCAGCAAAAGATAAACCCTAGAAGTTATATAGATAATCGCTAACCATCCGCCCAACCAAAGATAGACGGATGTCCGTGCATTAATGACAACAGTTATATCAGTAATTCATTAGATCCATCCTCCTCCTCGCTTACCAATGAGGAAGCGGACGAACAACCCCCCCATCTGTAGGTAATTTTATTAACCATTCCATGAGTGTTGCACTATTTACTAGTCAATTTCTTAGTCAGATTAAAGCGGTACTTTAGTTATGCTTGTCTATGATCGAGAAACTGTGCTCCAAGTCGTCCATAACCGCGACACGGCTTTCGAAAGTTTTACCTGCAGGGTGCACAAATAACAACACACACTCGATCAACCTCGGAAAAACCAAATCAAAACCCAACGAGGCCTTCACGACAAAGCAATCACAGATTCGAAATATTTCAGGGGCCACCCCATTAAGCTACCCGCCACGGCTAGCCGACTCCCAAACGGACTCAAGGTTTGGGTATACGGTCAGAACGATCGGGAACCCAAACTGGGCTTGTCGACACCGCGGAATCGTGTCCCGATCCTAACAAGATAAAAGGTGCTATCTATCGCACAATTTAATAAAGCGAAGCATGGCATAAGTACAGGATAATAAATAAAACCTCAAACTAGTTTGGCCCCAAGAAATAAGATCAATCAAGCTCGGCTCGGGGGTCCCATAAGCCTCCCGGATGTGGATAGCGCGAATAAATCTTGGAACAGGAATCAAGTACTCGGGGTCTTACGGGACACAAGTGAGCAGGAAAAACCAAATAGCAGATGTTGCTCACCGGTGCCTCTTTCATTAGTTATCCCATTACTACTCAAGTTAAGTTGTTTAGGTACCTTGTTGTCCAGCAGACACTCACATACCCTACACATGTTGTTCTACGACTCGCATGGCTCAAGCAACTCCTGTAGTAAAGGCTCATGGGATGGAGGAACAAGCTTGGTGGGGTTTAAAGGTAAAGGCTATGCAATACTTGGGGTTCAGTTTAATGCAATCGCGACTCAATGATGCAAGAATAAGATAGAGGCAATAGGTACTGTATGTATGCAAGCATGTGGTAGTGCTTGCCTGGCAACTCAGTTGAAGCGAGAGACGGATCTGGGTAGTGCTCCTGGTTCTCTTGATATATCCCCGCCATTGTCTATTCGAAAGAAGAACCAAACAAACAAGGGCCAACATAAATAGAGTGCACAAGCATAGGAATAAAATGCGTCAAGCAAACAATCATGCCATGATGAATGATGCACAAGTTGCATGGCAATAAAGTAGTATGGCATGGGTGAGGTGTGGTATACAAGAATAAGTCATTTTATTAAGGTTTGGCCATATTTTATTGTCATATTAGTTGCTGTATATTATATATTTATATGATGCATGCTGCAATTAAAGTCAAGGATAGCACAAACAGAAAGGTCTCGTCAAGCTGATCATTTTGGACATATCATTTGTTAAATTCGGAGTTATAAATCAAAAGTTATTAAATTATTAAGTTCCATTGGCATTGGTTGTAATTTACTCAACTTGGAATTTTAAAGATGCAAAAGGTAATTTGAATAGCATATTTTAAATCCTCACATTTTTCTGATTCCAAAACATATATTATTTGTATTATTTGGAATTATGAATTTAATTTTATTTTTAGGTCAAAATTAGTCAAATTAGGTCAAAGTCAAAGTTTGACTATTTTAAATTAGTTTTGAAAAGATTTGAATTAATATTCAAAAACTAAACATTTTTCATATAAGGTTTGAATTCAAATTCGAATTATTTAATTAGTTATGAATTTATTTGATATTAATCATTTGCTGAAATTTTAAATGATTAAAGAAATGGCTGAGACTTTTCTTACTCGGTCTGAGGTTACCCAAGCCGCTGACTAGTGGGCCACAGGCGCGCGCCCATCACATGAAAGTGGACGCCACGGGGGCGTGCCACGTGGGCAGCATCGGGACCGCGGGTTGAGGAGGAAGTTAGCTAGGGGAGTTTTGTGCAAAAGCGTCCAGGGGGGCCGGTTAAGACTGACGAACTGAACTTTGATCCGGCCAAGAACTGCGAGCTGAGGCAAACTTGCGTCGAAGATGGCGAGCAAACCACCGGGATTTTTGGGATGCAGCAAAAACCAATGTTGAAGAAGGGACAGAGGCCTACGACTTTCGTGTTCGGAGTTTTTCCAACGGAGGACTACAGCGGACGGGATCTGGCGGGGGACAGGGGGTACCGGGAGGCGCGCGAGACTGACGGACGAACTCATCCACACCGAACAGCGGCGACAGGAGGATGGCGCCACTTCGGAGGAGGATGGCGAAGGATACAACGCGATTTAGGAGATGATGCAAAAACTAAAAACGCAGAGGAAACGTAGGGCTATGACTTTCGTTCAGAACTCGCTCGCAGAGATCCAACAGAGGCGACGGGGCAAAGATTGGAACAGAGGGTTGCGGCATTGCATCGACGCAAGCATGCTTCTGCAGAACCGTGGATGGCGAAGCGGCATGTAAGGCTGCGCGGGAGACCTGGTACAGGGAGCTCACCGGGGGTTGCGAGGTAAACGGCGGGGCAGAGGTAGCGGGGACCTTCGGGATCCAATTCCCGGTGACGCGGGGTCGCGAGGTCGCCGGAAGAGGGCCGGGGATGGGTCGCCGGCGTCGGGGCTCTGCAGGCAGCCGCGGTCACCAACAGAACCGGAGTCAGGAAGGAAACATAAGGTCGAAACCAGGCCGGGGAAACGTTCGGGTACCTAGGATTCGGGAGCGAGGACGACGGCGATGCACAGCGCTTGTCAAGCAGACGACGGAGCTGCCGTCTGTCCCGACATGGCGGCGGAGGGGTGCGAGGAAGGATGGGAAGAAAAGATAGGGTTTCAGAGAGGGGCTTCGGGCGAGGATAAGAAGGAGGAAGGGACTCACGTGCCGTGCGTGCTGCTGACGCGGACGACGGGGAGCGACGGCCACCTGCTCCTCTGCTGCTTTCCGTCTCTCACGAAGGCGGTGAATCCAGCAAGCGTCGACTAGAGAAGAAGAACAGGCGACGGCGGCAGTGCATCGGCCGGGGAAGGCGAGTTGGGCCACTGCTGCTCTCGATCGGCTGAGGCGCCTGGGCCAAAATGGCTGCTACCAGGTATGGTTTCTTCCCTTTTATTTATTTGTCTTTTAGACATTTGTTTGTTATTTTATTCTATTTCAATTTTCAAACTAGTTTTATAATTTCAAAAATCTTTGGAACATTTTTACCAGGAGGTTTTGAATAGGGGGATTGACTAAGAGGAGAGGCAAAAAGAGGCCAAGATACATAAGAGAAAGCACACATGATCACATGATCATGCATGGAAGAGAAAAGAGGATTAGGGGATTAGGTTTAAAGATTAGCTAGAGAGGTAGAGAGAGAGGGGTGAGAGCTAGGGTTTTAAACAAGTCAAAACAAGATCAAGCAAAGGGAAGGAGTGATCCATGCAAGCAAAACAAAAATAACCTTCAAATGTCAGTAAGAGGTGGCACTTGCATGGCCCATGCAAACAATATATGCCATGTCTTTATATTGTGAAAACAACATAAATTCATGTGGCATCCTTCCATGCATTCCCAAAAGGCCAAGCATAAGATTATGAGTGGAATCCACCCAACCCACATGAGCTAGAGGTAAACTCATTTAAAATGCCAAGCTCATGTTAATTGGATGGTGGAATTAAAAGGTGGTAAGAAAAAGGTGGTGGAGTCAATAAGAGATATGCCCCCAACTCAACTTGGGCATTTAACAATATATCAAGAACCAAATACAATATCAAGAGGCAAATACAGATATTAATGCATATGAGATAAGAACCAAAGCAAAAGGGTTTTTGTATGATGCTCAAAATGCAAGGTGGCATGATGACATGAACATGACAAGGTGATGATGCAACAATTATTTGTAGGGAGTGGCCCTTTTATTACTAGATCAAGTAGCATTACAGGTGTTAGACAACTGGGATACTACAACGTCGTAATGATGGTTATGATGGTTGTCGTCCACCACCCAAAGGAGGACGCAACCGTGGACGAGGTAATCGCACACCTTCTCCACATCAAGATGTTACTTGTCAAATTTGCAAAAAATATGGGCACCCCGCAAGCGAATGTTGGTGGCGCTATGGAGATGATGAAGATGATGACTCCCATCATGAAGAGAAAGGTGCGAATGTCGCCTCCTATGGAGTTGACACAAATTGGTACATGGACTCGGGTGCCACAAATCATGTGGCTGGACAAATGAGCAAGTTAACTACCCATGAGCACTATCAAGGAAACGATCAAATCCACAATGCTAGTGGTTAAGGTATGGCAATAAAACATGTTGGTCAATCGATTATTCATACTCCTCATAGTTCTCTTCATCTTAGAAATATTCTACATGTGCCAAGTGCCTCTAAAAATCTGTTGTCCACTCATAAAATTGCCATAGACAACAATGCCTTTGTTGAATTTCACCCGTCTTTTTTTTATTAAGGATCAGGCCACGAAGAAAATCATGTTTAGAGGTCCATGCCATGGCGGATTATATCCTCTTGTGCCCATTTCCATGGAGTCTTCCAAGCACGCCTTCATCACTCTCAAGCCTTCATCGTCCACTTGGCATCGTCGTCTAGGGCACCCATCTTCGTTTATTGTTCAGCAAATTATTCGCAAAAATAATCTTGTTCACTCGCATGAAATAAACCCATATGTGTGTGACCCATGTCAACAAGCAAAAGGTCATCAATTGCCCTATCCGGTTTCTACTAGCGTTTCTACCGTTCCTTTGGAACAAATATTCTCCGATGTTTGGGGACCTGCCCCTACATCCGTTGGAAGACATTCCTATTATGTAAGCTTTATCGATGATTTTAGCAAATTCAAATGGATTTATTTGCTCAAGAAACGCTCCGATGTTTACCACGTTTTCCTCAACTTCCAACAATTTGTTGAGCGCAAATTTAATTGCAAAATTATCACTATGCAAACAGATTGGGGTGGTGAATATGAAAAACTACATTCGTTTTTTCAAAAAGTTGGCATCACTCATCATGTGTCATGTCCACATACTCATCAATAAAATGGCTCCGCGGAAAGAAAACATCGGCACATTGTTGAAGTTGGCCTCTCCTTACTTGCAAATGCTTCTATGCCTCTAAAATTTTGGGACGAAGCTTTTCTTACCGCCACATTTCTTATCAATATGCTTCCCACAAAAACTCTCAATTTTGCCACACCCACGGAGAAACTTCTCAATATTAAACCAAATTATGACTCCCTTCGTATTTTTGGTTGTGCTTGCTGGCCAAATCTTCGCCCTTACAACACAAGGAAATTAGCTTTTCGATCTACTCAATGTGTTTTTCTTGGCTATAGTCCCATTCACAAAGGTGTAAAATGTCTTGACGTGTCCACTGCGCGGATATATATCTCTCGCGATGTAGTCTTTGATGAAAACATTTTTCCTTTTGCCTTGCTAAAATCTAATGCCGGTACTCGTCTCAGCCAAGAGCTTTTGCTTCTACCACAAACCTCTGATTCTATCACACGTGCTATTGAGGATATGAATAATAATGATCACATGCATTTTGTGCCTGCCACTAACCATACTCAGGTCCCCGAGATAAGTACTCCGGATACTCCCTCAACGCAGCCAAGTTCCAGTGAAGAAATCAGCACAAACGATCAAGAAATCAATTCACATGCAGACGTTTCCGGAGCTGCAGCAATTAATGAAATAATCAATGCTGATCCCGAAATTGAAGCAATTAATGACGCGGTGGCACACACGCCTGGCGTGGGATCTGTAGCATCCCAGTTGTCTAACCCCTGTAATGCTACATGTCATAATAATAAAATGGGCCACTTCCAACATATAATTGTTGCATCATCATCATATCATGCTCATGTCATCATGTCCCCTTGCATTTGAGCATCATATAAAACCTTTTTCCTTGTTTGGTTCTTATCTCATGTTCATGATTAATTGTAGTTGCCTCTTGATATTGTATTTGGTTCTTACTAAATTGTTAAATGCCCAAGCTGAGTTGGGGGCATCTCTCTTTTGACTCCACCACCTTATCTTTCACCACCTTATAATTCCACCATCCTATAGTATGGGCTTGGCCTTTTATTGAGTTTCCTTAGCCCATGTTGTTGGTTGGATCCACTCCTAATCTATTGCTTGGCCTTTGCCCACCTTTTTGGGAATGCAAGGATTAAAAGCCACAAGAAACAATGTTGTTTTCACAATATGACCTTTGGGCTTTAATTGTCTTGCATGGGCCATGCAAGTATTCTTTTTCCTAGCTTTTGGTTTTGTTGGCATTCTAAATGGATCCCTTCTTTCTTGTGTGACCTTGTGTTGGTAGTGCTAAACCTCTCACTCCTTCTCCTTTGGCTTCATCAAAACCCCTTGGACCTTGCACCCACTTGTGCTAATGAGCACTGCTAAATCTTAACCCACCCCTTCTTTTAGTCTTGCTTGACCTATGTTTGGATCATGCATGAACCCAAAACCCCATCACCAACCTTTTGGCCATCTCTCTCCTTTCCCCCTCTTTTCTTGCTTTTCTTGTTAGTGCTTGCTTGTAGTTGGCTTGACCAAGATTAGTACCCCTCCACCTTCTTACCCTTGCAAGCACAAGACCCTATTTTAAATCTATCCTAAAAACCAAAACCTAAACCCTATTTTATATCTATCCTAAATCCAAAACCCTATTTTACCATTAACCTAAACTAAACCCTAAACTACATTTTTTCCTCTAACAAAACCCAAACAACATCTCTCTCTCCTCTTTTTCTAACCTAAACTAAACCCTAATTTACTTATATCCTAAATAATCCCTACTTCTACATCTAACTAAGCAAAACCCTAGCACTACCTCTCTCCTATCTAGTTTGCCTTGCCCCATGTTCCTCTCAACCCTCTCCACCCTACCTTGCGCCTACCCAGCCCCCTTGCTGCCCCACGTGACCAGTACCACCTCCTCACCCTATGCCCTAGCCCGACCATCCCCTCTTCCCTTCCCACTTTCTTTCTCTCAGCTAGTACCTTGGCCAGCCACTGCCCACCCGACCCTAGCCGCTTGCCCACATGTCACCACCCCTAGCGGCCACGCCACCCTGCCCTCCTAGCCGTGCCGATCACGTGTTCAGAGGAGGAGGCGCCAGACACCTACCCTCCCCCACGCTACAACCTGCTCGGGCGTTCTTATCTCCCCACCTTCCTCTCTCGCCTCACCAACCCCAGATCCACCCCAAGAACCCCGCCTCTCCCCTTCCTTCCCTCGCCACCGGCTCGACATCGCCGCTACCTCGCCTCGTTGTTCTAGCCGTGCCGTGGAGTCGCAGGCGCCGAGGAAGGTCAGGACGGTTCGCCGCCACCGTGCAACCCGAGGAGGAGCAGGCCGACGCCGCCAGAACCTCGCCGCCGAAACCCTAGATCGACGGAAGCCAGCCTGCGGATCGCTACCCCCACGAACCGACCACGCCAACACGCCGCGGTGAGCCCACGACCTCCAGACATCCTCCCGTGCTTGTCCGCTTCACAGTTGCTCGGTTCGTTTGCCGAACGCTCTCACGGGCCTTGGCGCAGTGTGTGTCTGAGCTTCCGAGCCAGCACCTATCTAGCACGCGAGCATCGGCTTAGCATCAACCGAGGCAGCCGGTGGTCACCGCCATGCGCCGCGGCCGCTGGTTCGAACCCCAAGGCTCCCCTGTTCTGTCGCGCGATTCAGTTTCGCCACGACTAGGAAGAAGCAAGCGCCGCAGACTTTTGCGAAAACCCCTCCCGCTTTGTTTTGCCAACCCGCAGCCCAGCGGTCCACTGGCTGCTAGGAATCTTGCAAAAGGCTCTGGCTTGTGCTAGAAATAACCCATGGTCCTCAGATGTCTCAAATGCATCACACGTGGGCCACAGGACACCCCCAGTCCCACCTGTCAGCGGCTCGGGAGCGAGTAGTCTGAGTGAAAAACGTTTCAGAGCTGTTTTCAAATTCAAATCTGTTAAATAAATCCAAATTTCAAATTATTTGCAGATTTATAATAACTTTTGCATGCTTTATCCAAATTAGGCAAATGATATATGTTTTTGATTCAGAAAAATGAGAGGAATTCAAATATGCCATCTGTTTAGTGTTTTGCACAAGTAAAATTCCAAGATATGTTAATTACAACAATTGCCACTGGATTTTCATTAATTCACAACTAATATTTTGTAATTCCAAATTAAGCAAATGAGTAGTCTAAAATGATCAGCTCGACGAGACCTTTCTGTTTATGCTATCCTTGACTTCAATTGCAGCATGCATCATATGAATATATTGTGAACAACAACTGTTATGGCAACAAAATATGACTAAAACCCAATTCAAATGTTATTTTCTTGTCCTTCCCACCTCACCCATGCCATGCTACTTTACTTGCCATGAAAATTGTGCATCATTCATCATGGCATGATTGTTTGCTTGACGCATCTTATTCATATGCTTGTGCTCTATATTTATGTTGGCCTTGTTTGTTTGGTTTTTTCTCGGATAGACACTGAGCAGGGGTTGTATCAAGAGAACCAGGAGCACTACCCAGAACCGTCCTTTGCTTCAATAGAGACACCAGGCAAGCACTACCACATGCTCGCATACATACAGTACCTATTGCCTCTATCTTGTTCTTGCATCATTGAGTCGCGATTGCATTAAAATGAATCCCAAGTATGCATAGCCTTTACTTTTAAACTCCACCAAGCTTGTATCCTCCATCCCATGAGCCACTACTATAGGAGTTGTTTGAGCCATGCGAGTCGTAGAACAGCATGTGTAGGGTTTGTGAGAGTCTGATGGATAACGAGGTACATAAACAACTTAACCTGAGTAGTTCTGGGATAACTAAAGAAAGTGGCACCGGTGAGCAACATCTGCTATTTGGTTTTTCCTGCTCACTTGTGTCCCGTAAGACCCCGAGTACTTGATTCCTGTTCCTTGATTTGTCGCGCTATCCACATCCGGGAGGTATATGGGACCCCCCTGGACCAGAGCTTGATTCCGTCTTATTTCTTGGGGCCACAAACTAGTTTGAGGTTTTATTTACGATCCTGTACTTATGCCATGTTTTACCGCTTTATTTACGATTGTGCGAGGTACTGCACACTGTACTGTTTAGGATCGGACCACGATTTCGCGGTGTCGACAAGCCCCGTTTGGGGTTCCCAGCTCACAATGTCCCGCCAAACCTTGAGGCCGTCTCGGCTTGCTTACTCCTATGGTTCTACTTAAGGGTGGCCCCTGAAATATTTCAATCTTGTGATTGTTCCGTGAAAGCCTCGTTGGGTTTTGTTTTGGTTTTTCCGAGGTTGATCGAGCGTGTGTTGCTATTGGTGCACCCCGGCCGTAAAACTTTCAAAGCCGTGTCCGGTTATGGACGACTTGGAGCACAGTTTCTTGATCATAGACAAGCATAACTAAAGTACCGCTTTTAATCGACTAAAGTAACTTGACTAGTAAATAGTGCAATACTCATGGAATGGTTAATAAAATTGCCAACGGATGGGGTTGTTCGTCCGCTTCCTTGTTGGTAAGGTGGAGGAGGATGGATCGGATGGGATTACCATTATAACTGTTGTATTTAATTCACGGACATCCGCCTATCATTGGTTAGGCGGATGGTTAGCGTTATCAGAGAATTGCTAGGGTTTATCTTTTGCTGCAATCGCGTCACCCTGTGTTGTGTCCCTTTAGAGGCATTAAGTCTTCTTTGAGTACCTTAGGGTCTCACGATAAATTCTTGATTCAGATGAACAGTACCCTCTCGTGACGGACATTGGGTGGAAGAAGCCGATGATGTGGGCAACGATCGTATGGTGTAGAGATTCCGGAACGGGATCCGTGAGACCTGTAGTTGGGATGTGCTTATTTTCTCCGCATCTTATGCCTATTTGCTTCTTATCCGTACTCGGATCTTGTTTGCCGCCTGCATGATACTCGATGTGTGTGTATGAGGAGCTATCCTAAATTATAGATGTATCCAGTCATTTGAATCTTGCCGTATGGCGTTGGTATATTTCCTTTCTTTCTAGATGGTGTGGCTCGATGTACTTTTGTATGGTGGCTTATGACATACCCACTTGTGCGTAGTTGATCCTTCGCCGACTACGCCGCCAGACAGTCCCGCTGAGAGGTTAGCGGTTGGGACGTCTGAAAGGACTACCAAAGGAGTGGCTTTTGGGGCCCCACCGTACTATTTCAACCGCTATCTCTCATCCAGGCTTGTATCTAGGAGCGTAGTTCACCGAGGTAGTTACAATTGGTATCGAGCCATCCCGACCTTCGTGGTTTCAAATTAAACGGTCGTTGTCGGCCTAGCAACTATTTTAGTAGTTATGTATATAGGAAAACAAAACGCGAGTAGGACTGCTTCCATTTTTTCTTAACCTCCCACCCACCCTTTTCTCGTAAGGAAGTGCAACGCTTTCAATCCTCTTCTCAAAGTTCAAACTAGGATTCACGTGTTCGGGTTTCAGTACCATAGGATGTGTGTGTGTGTGTGTCCGTGTTTAATCCTTGTCTATCTGTTGCATCCAAGTTGTTGTCTTATCCGCCTTTGGTTATCAATCGCTGGTACATTCCATACCGATGTGCTTTTGTAAACCGACGCAATCTATCTTCCTTTTGTATCCGACGCTAGCTTGTTTGGGGTGTTCGCTCGTAGTACCAATCTTTAGGTTTCACGTGAGAAGAAGGGTTAGGATATGTGTTCCACTTGTTCATGTGCGAGTAATGATTTGAGTGCGGGATGGAGTCGCGACCATACCACTACTTGTATCATTTGCTTTTGTATATTGGATCGGTAGAGTCACTAATCTTGATTCAAGTAATTTTATGCATCTATTGGTATTTTAATGCCGAAATTTGTGGAAAATTTTCTTTGATATGTTTAGGTACCACACCTTTTCACCGTGTGCGATATGCTTAATATCCTTGAGGTGCTATGAACTTTGTTGATATTTTCATATCATCTCAAGAATTGTATCCTTTAATCTTGGTTAATTCCATCTTGGTACTATTTTGGATTATTATCATCTTCCATTATAGTACCGACTTGAGTTTTACATCAATGACAGGATGGCTCCCACCGGATCGAGGAGGACATTCCTCCGTAATCGGGCTCATTCCAAGCATTGCAAATGCTCTGCAGCCATGCAAGAGAACCACCAAGGCTTTGAGGAGAGCGTCCAAGGAACGAGTTCACTCCACTTCCTCCACCTCCCAAGCGTGGTGACATCAAGAGCTTCCTCAAGTTCAACCCGCCAGCTCGATGTGTCCGACCGACCTCTTGATGTCGATGATTGGTCATGAGATCTCAAGGCTGCTAGAGACTGCCGATGCCGTAACAGAATGGGTAAAGTGTGCTACTCACCTGCTCAAGGGAGACGCAGCTCTATGGTGGGAAAACTACCAAGGCTAGACTGGTTCCAGCCCACTTGGGAGAGGTTCACCGCTTAAGGAGCAGTTTTCTCGAGATTGTGATGGAACGGATGAAGGATGCTTTCCTCAACTTGAAGTGGCAATGATAACGCCAACACCTACATCAGAACTTCATGAACTTGTCTCGCTATGGTGGTGATGAGGTATCCGATGATAAGAAAAAGGTAAGAGATTCGTGCAAGGGCTCAATGCGTCGATCAAGTATGCACTCACGCATGCAAGACCGCAACCTTCCCCGAACTGCAAGATATGGCACTACAAGAGGAGGCTAGTAAGATGTTCGAGGAGTCCAAGAAACACAGCAGGATGCATCAAGCTCGGCAGAATGGCAACTCCTTCTAAGCGGGTTCCTAACACCCCACCGCCCCGGCCCACCAAGACCTGCGAGTTTCACGCCAAGGCCATCAAACTTCACCATCGCTCCTGTGGGCTACAACAACCCTTACCTCGAGCGCTCGGAGTCCTCGCTTTCTCGCCCACGTGCTCACGGTGCTTGCTACACGTGGGGATCCTGGACATCCCCATCGAACTCCAATGAAGAACAAAGCTCTCCTCAACCCCCGCCAAGATCTCGCAACAAGCTCTCCTCGTTCAGGCACCACCGCCGGCTCTCAACATCAACACTAAGCCCGGTCTCGGTCGTATGCGTGCTAATCAAGCTAACGCCTAAAGCCGAGCTCGACCGAGTTGTCATGGGTATGCTTTCGCTAACTCACCTCCTGCACGAAGTTCTCTTTGATTCGTGCATCGCATTCTTTTGTCTCTCAGAAGTTTGCAAGTGAGAATGAGTTAGTCATGGATCCTCTTCCCAAGCGGTTAATGGTTCTTTCTCCGGGCAAACATGAGGGCGAGTATATCACCATGGCAATCATCGAGATTGGTGGTTCTTCCTTCTTGGCTTCTTTGATTGTTCGGGCGACTCGCATTGATGTCATCTTGGGCATGGATTGCTGACAAATGCAGCTGTGATTGATTGTGTCGAACGCCAAGATCTCTCAAGATCCCTAAGGCCATCTAGTCTTTTCTCCAAGTCCGACTCGATGTCCCTCTATTCCTTGGTCGCTCAATGATGACGCTATGGAAGCTATTCGTAAGGTACCAGTGGTCCGTGAGTTTCCTGATGTTTTTCCGAAGAGTTGCTGTATGCCTCCGGATCGCGGTTGAATTCGTGATCGAGCTTGAACCTGAACGCTCCTATCTCCAAGAGGCCATACAAAATGGGTCCTTCGAGTGGGTGAACTCAAACGACAACTTGATGAACAAGAGAAATTGGGTTTCATTCAAAGCACTTCTTCTTGGGGTAGTCCAACAATCTTCGTGAAGAAGCGTGATGTAACCGATAGGCTCGTGTTGACTACCGCTCTAAATGCTAAAACCATCAAGAACAAATATCCTCTCCTCGGATAAATGATCTATTTGATCACCGGCAGGAGCTGTGGTGTTCTCTAAGCTCGATTTGAGAAGTGGTTATCACCAAATCAAAATTGCAAAGAGGATGTGCCCAAGACAGCTTTCACCACTCGCTATGGCCTGTATGAGTGAGTACACGGTCATGTCTTTCGTCTCACCAACGCACCGCTACCTTCTCGAGGCCGATGAACTCCGCTTTCATGGAGTACCGGACAAGTTTGTGGTGGTATATCCGGATGATATTCTCGTATTCCAAGTCCAAGGAGGAGCATGAAGAGCACCGAGGTGTGTCTGAACAAGCTTCGTGAGAACCGCTTGTATGCCAAGTTCTCAAAGTGTGAGTTCTGTTACTCAAGTAACCTATCTGGGCATGTTATCTCGCCAAGGGCATTGCAACAACCCGAAACCGTGAAGACAATAGTGGAATGGCTTCCTCCCGCTAATGTCAAGGAAGTGCGGAGTTTTCTTGGCTAGCTATTGTCGCTGCTTTGTGCGTAACTTCTCAAGATAGCAAAGCCTTCACCGACCTCCTCAAGAAAGGAAAGTACCAGGACACCTTGCAAGAGAGCTTTGAGACACTCAAAGAAGCTCACTTCCACACCAGTCTTGGTTCCTCCGGATACATCTAAGCCTTTCCAGATCTTCTGCGATGCCTCTTTGCAAGGATTGGGTGCGGTCCTTATGCAAGAGAGACAGTGGTTGCTTATGCCTCTCGTCGCTTGAAGACGCATGAGGTCAACTATCCCACACATGACCTGAGCTAGCAAAGGGTCTTTGCCTTGAAGTCGTGGAGGCACTACTTGCGGGTAACCGCTAGAGATCTTCTCGACCACAAGAGTTTGAAGTATATCTTCACTCAACCGGATCTCAATCTTCGCAAAGGAGATGGATTGAAGCCATCAATGACTTCGATGTGACCATCAACTACACCTGCAAAGCAAATGTCATGGCAGATGCGCTTAGCCAGAAGCTTATGTCAACAACCTCATGGTAGAAGAGCAGGCCTCTCTTGTGCGAGGAATTCCGTCACCAACTCGAGATTGTGGAACAAGGGCACCTTCAACCTTCTCGCTACCTCTCTTGGAAGAACAGATTCGTCTCGTCAGCAGGATCCGCACACCAAGAAGCTCATCGCTAAGCTTGGCACTCAAGTATGAATCCTTCCATGTTGATGATCGTGGCACGCTCTTCTTTGATCACCGGATGTTTGTTCCAAACTACCCGGTCCGAGAGATCAATTGCTCAAGGAGGCACATGATTCGGTCCTTTCTATCCATCCCGGCAGCACAAAGATGTATATGGACTTGAAAACACAATACCGTGGCCTGGGTTGAAAGGTATTGTGCCAAGTACGCCTCGAATGTGATGTTCGCCGCAGAGTCAAGGCTGTTCATCGAAACCATTTGGTCTTCTACAGCCATTGAAGCCTCCTAATGGAAATGGGAGAAAGTTGAGATGGACTTCATCACCGGCTTTCCAAGGTCGCAGAAGGGCAACAATGCAATTTTTGTTGTCATCGACAGCTTTCTAAAGTGGCACACTTCTTCCCAAATAAAGAAACAATTTCGACTTCGGCTGAGCTCTATATCAACAGATTGTCTCTTTGTATGGGGTTCCACTTGAAATCAGTTCAGATCGTGGGAGCATCTTCACCTCAAAGTTCGGGAGAGTTTCCAAAAGCTTTGGGAACGAAGTTGAACTTCAAAGACTGCTACCACCCTCACCTCAAGGACAAGTGGAGAGGATCAATCAGATTCTCGAGGACATGCTTAGAGCTTGCGCCATCTCGCTTGGCATGAAGTGGGAAGAATGCCTTCCATATGCTGAATTCTCCTACAACAACAGCTTCCAAGAGTCTCAAGATGGCACCATTCGAGGCTCTCTATGGTCAAGTGCGTAACTCCGATTGGTTGGTCAGTGTGAGAAAGAATCTGGTTTGGTCCTCGACATTGTGACTCAAGCAGGAGAAGGTGCATATCATTCGAGAACCCAAGATTGCTCAGAGTCGCCGAAGAGCAACTATGACAGAAGCACACAGATATGGTATATGCCCTTGATCTCGCTCACCTTCGTGTCACTCCCATGAGAGGAACACACCGCCTTGATCAAAGGAAAGTTGGCTCCTAGATACATCGGTCCTTTCAAGATACGTGATAGAAGAGGAGAAGTTGCTTATGCACGGAGCTCCGGAAAAACTCAAAGTCCATGATGTTTTCCACATCTCGCAGCTCAAGAAGTGCTTCAAAGACCCCTGCAAGACCGTGGACCATGAGCTAATCGACCTCCAAGAAGATCTCTCTTATCGTGAACACCCCACCAAAATCCTCGAGACCGCAGAATCGAAGGACTGCAACAAGTCCATCAAATTACGCAAGGTGCAAATGGTCACACCATTCTGTTGATGAAGCAACTTGGGAGCGTGAAGATGAACTCCGTGTCAACCATCCTTCTCTCTTTGTGTCTTCTTCTTCTTCTTCCTAGAATCTCGGGGCGAGATTCCTGTTTAGTGGGGGAGAGTTGTAGCATCCCAGTTGTCTAACCCCTGTAATGCTACATGTCATAATAATAAAATGGGCCACTTCCAACATATAATTGTTGCATCATCATCATATCATGCTCATGTCATCATGTCCCCTTGCATTTGAGCATCATATAAAACCTTTTTCCTTGTTTGGTTCTTATCTCATGTTCATGATTAATTGTAGTTGCCTCTTGATATTGTATTTGGTTCTTACTAAATTGTTAAATGCCCAAGCTGAGTTGGGGGCATCTCTCTTTTGACTCCACCACCTTATCTTTCACCACCTTATAATTCCACCATCCTATAGTATGGGCTTGGCCTTTTATTGAGTTTCCTTAGCCCATGTTGTTGGTTGGATCCACTCCTAATCTATTGCTTGGCCTTTGCCACCTTTTTTTTGGAATGCAAGGATTAAAAGCCACAAGGAACAATGTTGTTTTCACAATATGACCTTTGGGCTTTAATTGTCTTGCATGGGCCATGCAAGTATTCTTTTTCCTAGCTTTTGGTTTTGTTGGCATTCTAAATGGATCCCTTCTTTCTTGTGTGACCTTGTGTTGGTAGTGCTAAACCTCTCACTCCTTCTCCTTTGGCTTCATCAAAACCCCTTGGACCTTGCACCCACTTGTGCTAATGAGCACTGCTAAATCTTAACCCACCCCTTCTTTTAGTCTTGCTTGACCTATGTTTGGATCATGCATGAACCCAAAACCCCATCACCAACCTTTTGGCCATCTCTCTCCTTTCCCCCTCTTTTCTTGCTTTTCTTGTTAGTGCTTGCTTGTAGTTGGCTTGACCAAGATTAGTACCCCTCCACCTTCTTACCCTTGCAAGCACAAGACCCTATTTTAAATCTATCCTAAAAACCAAAACCTAAACCCTATTTTATATCTATCCTAAATCCAAAACCCTATTTTACCATTAACCTAAACTAAACCCTAAACTACATTTTTTCCTCTAACAAAACCCAAACAACATCTCTCTCCTCTTTTTCTAACCTAAACTAAACCCTAATTTACTTATATCCTAAATAATCCCTACTTCTACATCTAACTAAGCAAAACCCTAGCACTACCTCTCTCCTATCTAGTTTGCCTTGCCCCATGTTCCTCTCAACCCTCTCCACCCTACCTTGCGCCTACCCAGCCCCCTTGTCGCCCCACGTGACCAAGACCACCTCCTCACCCTATGCCCTAGCCCGACCATCCCTCTTCCTTCCCACTTTCTTTCTCTCTCCTAGTACCCGCCACGCCTGCCCACCTGACCCTAGCTGCGCCTCCACATGTCGCCACCCCTAGCGGCCACGCCACCGCTGTGTCTCCTAGCTGCCCGATCACGTGTTCAGAGGAGGAGGCGCCAGAGACCGACCTACCCTCCCCCACGCTACAACCCTTCTCGTTCTTATCTCCCCACCTTCCTCTCTGCCTCACCCGTAACCCCAGATCCACCCCAAGAACCCCCTCGCCTCCCTTCCTTCCTCGCCACTGCTCGACATCGCCGCTCACCTCGTTGTTCTAGCCGGACCGTGGAGTCGCAAGGCGTCGAGGAAGGTCGTGGACGGTTCTGCGCCGCCACCGTGCAACCCGCGAGGAGGAGCAGGCTCAGACGCCGCCAGAACCTGTCACCGCCGAAACCCTAGATCGACGGAGCGCCAGCCTCGCCGTGGATCGCTACTTCAGCTCGAACCGACCACGCCAACACGCCGCGGTGAGCCCACGACCTCCCCTGCATATCCTCCGTGCTTGTCCGCTTCCTGGTTGCTCGGTTCGCTTGCCGAACGCCTCGGCCAAGCCGGCGGCGTGTGTCTGCAAGCTTCCGAAGGCCGCACTTATCTAGCACGCGAGCATCGGCTTAGCATCAACCAGAGGCTGCGGTGGTCACCGCCATGGGCGCTTCGCTGTCGCTGGTTCGAACCCAGCGTTCTGTTCTGCTCCGTCATGATCAGTTTCGACTAGGAAGAAGCAAGGTTCGCAGACTTTTTGCGAAAACCTCCCCAGTTTTGTTTTGCCAACCGCAGCCAGACGGTCCACTGCTGGCTAGGAATCTTTGCAAAAGGCTCGGCTTGTGCTAGAAATAACCCGCTGTCCTGCATGTCTCAAATGCCCACGTAACACAGGACACCCCAGTCCCACTGTCAATGCTCGAGAGTAGTCTGAGTGAAAAACGTTTCAGAGCTGTTTTCAAATTCAAATCTGTTAAATAAATCCAAATTTCAAATTATTTGCAGATTTATAATAACTTTTGCATGCTTTATCCAAATTAGGCAAATGATATATGTTTTTGATTCAGAAAAATGAGAGGAATTCAAATATGCCATCTATTTAGTGTTTTGCACAAGTAAAATTCCAAGATATGTTAATTACAACAATTGCCACTGGATTTTCATTAATTCACAACTAATATTTTGTAATTCCAAATTAAGCAAATGAGTAGTCTAAAATGATCAGCTCGACGAGACCTTTCTGTTTATGCTATCCTTGACTTCAATTGCAGCATGCATCATATGAATATATTGTGAACAACAACTGTTATGGCAACAAAATATGACTAAAACCCAATTCAAATGTTATTTTCTTGTCCTTCCCACCTCACCCATGCCATGCTACTTTACTTGCCATGAAAATTGTGCATCATTCATCATGGCATGATTGTTTGCTTGACGCATCTTATTCATATGCTTGTGCTCTATATTTATGTTGGCCTTGTTTGTTTGGTTTTTCCTGATAGACACCGAAAGGTGGGTTGTATCAAGAGAACCAGAGCACTACCTGTAACCGCCCTTGCTTCAACAGAGACACCAGTAAGCACTACCACATGCTCGCATACATACAAGACTCTATTGCCTCTATCTTGTTCTTGCATCATTGAGTCGCGATTGCATTAAAATGAATCCCAAGTATGCATAGCCTTTACTTTTAAACTCCACCAAGCTTGTATCCTCCATCCCATGAGCCACTACTATAGGAGTTGTTTGAGCCATGCAGTCGTGAGAACAAGATGTGTAGGGTTTGTGAGAGTCTGATGGATAACGAGGTACATAAACAACTTAACCTGAGTAGTTCTGGGATAACTAAAGAAAGTGGCACCGGTGAGCAACATCTGCTATTTGGTTTTTCCTGCTCACTTGTGTCCCGTAAGACCCCGAGTACTTGATTCCTGTTCCTTGATTTGTCGCTACTATCCACATCCGGAGGTATATGGGACCCCCGACCGTAGCTTGATTCCTCTTATTTCTTGGGGCCACAAACTAGTTTGAGGTTTTCTTTACGATCCTACTTATGCCATGTTTTACCGCTTTATTTACGACAGCGAGGTATCGCACCATCGCTTAGGATCGGACCACGATTTCGCTGTGTCGACAAGCCCGCTTGGGGTTCCCAGCTCACATGGCCCCGCCAAACCTTGAGGCCGTCGGGCTTGCTTACTCCTATGGGTTCTACTTAAGGGTGGCCTCAAATATTTCAATCTTGTGATTGTTCACGTGAAAGCCTCGGGTTTTGTTTTGGTTTTTCCGAGGTTGATCGAGCGTGTGTTATTGGTGCACCCCGCCGGTAAAACTTTCTCAAAGCCGTGTCGCGGTTATGGACGACTTGGAGCACAGCTTGATCATAGACAAGCATAACTAAAGTACCGCTTTTAATCGACTAAAGTAACTTGACTAGTAAATAGTGCAATACTCATGGAATGGTTAATAAAATTGCCAACGGATGGGGTTGTTCGTCCGCTTTGTTGGTAAGCAGGAGGAGGATGGATCGGATGGGATTACCATTATAACTGCTGTATTTAATTCACGACATCCGCTCATCATTGGTTAGGCGGATGGTTAGCTTATCCGTAGAATTGCTAGGGTTTATCTTTTGCTGCAATCGCGTCACCTGTTGTGTCCCCTTTAGAGGCATTAAGTCTTGCTGAGTACCCTTAGGGTCTCACACGATAAATTCTTGATTCGATGAACAGTACCTCTCGTGACGGACATCGGGTGGAAGAAGCCGATGATGTGGGCAACGATCGCGGCGGTGTAGAGATTCCGAACGGGATCCGTGAGACCTGTAGTTGGGATGTGCTTATTTTCTCCGCATCTTATGCCTATTTGCTTCTTATCCGCATTTCGGATCTTGTTTGCCGCCTGCATGATACTGATGTGTTGTATGAGGAGCTATCCTAAATTATAGATGTATCCAGGTCATTTGAATCTTGCCGTATGCTGGTATATTTCCTTTCTTTCTAGATGGTGTGGCTCGATGTACTTTTGTATGGTGGCTTGCGACATACCCACTTGTGTAATGAGTTGATCCTTCGCCGCCGACCACGCCGCCTGACAGTCCCGCTGAGAGGTTAGCGGTTGGGACGTCTGAAAGGACTACCAGTGAGTGGCTTTTGGGGCCCCACCGTACTATTTCAACCGCTATCTCTCATCCAGGCTTGTATCTAGGAGCGTAGTTCACCGAGGTAGTTACAGGATCCCAGCCCGATTTTCCTACGCGCTCCCTGGACACCGCCTCCCTCCCTCGATCACCGCACGCCAGGACCGGGTCGCATGCACCTCCTCCGCTGCATACTGCCGAGTCCACTCGCCACGCGGTCCCCTCGCCTCAATTGGACCGTCAATCAGATCCTCTGATCGCCTCGCGAATCGCCAGCCACACCATGCGCCACCGGATCCTCTGCTTCAAACCGGTCTCCAGGTGACGTGGGATCTGCTGCCTCACCTCCAACTGTCTCCATGCAATCATCTGCCACAAATTCAGCTACAGAATCTTCGGCTCAAAATACTACACCACCACGTATCCCTGCACCACGTACCAGGCTTCAAAAAGGTATAACAAATCCAAAAATTTATACTGATGGAACCGTACGCTATGGTCTATTACTATCTACAGGTGAACCACAAAATCTCTCGGACGCCTTGCGTGATCAACATTGGCATAGTGCTATGAAAGAAGAATATGATGCCTTGATTCAAAATCACACATGGCATCTTGTCCCGCCTAGCACCAAAAAAAACATAATTGATTGCAAATGGGTTTACCGGATCAAGAAAAATGCTGATGGTACCATTGACCGCTACAAGGCTAGATTGGTTGCCAAGGGCTTCAAGCAACACTATGGTATTGACTATGAAGATACTTTCAGTCCTGTAGTCAAAACTGCTACTATTCGTCTTGTTCTTGCAATCTCTGTCTCTCGCGGATGGAGTCTTCACCAATTGGACGTCAAGAACGCGTTCTTACATGGTGTTTTGGAAGAGGAGGTTTATATGAAACAGCCACCTGGTTTTTAAGATCCTACTGCTCCCCGTCATATATGCAAATTGGCCAAAGCGCTCTATGGACTCAGACAAGCTCCTCGTGCATGTTACTCTAAACTCAGTTCAAAACTCATTGCTCTTGGCTTCCAACCATCTAAGGCTGATACGTCTCTATTTATCTTTCATAAGTCTGGTATCACCGTGTTTGTATTGATCTATGTTGATGACATCATTGTGACTAGCTCTTCAGAAAATGCTATCTCAACCCTGCTTCATGACCTGAATAAACATTTTGCCCTCAAGGATCTTGGAAATCTTCATTTCTTCTTAGACATTGAAGTTAAGAATACCGATGATGGACTTCTACTCACTCAAGAAAAATACGCCAAGGACTTGCTTCTCCGTGTTGGTATGAATAAATGTATATCTTGCCCTACTCCATTATCCAGCTCTGAAAAATTATCTTTGACTGATGGAACTCCTCTTGGTGTCGAAGATAGCACTCATTATAGAAGCATTGTTGGTGGTCTTCAATACCTCACTCTTACTCGTCCTGATATATCATTTGCAGTCAACAAAATTTCGCAGTTTCTTCATGCTCCTACCACCACCCATTGGACAGCTGCAAAAAGGATTCTGCGATACGTGCAAGGTACCATAAATATTGGACTTACTTTTCAAAAATCTAATTCCACCCTTCTAAGTAGTTTTTCAGATGCCGATTGGGCTGGCTGCCTTGATGATAGACGCTCCACGGGTGGTTTTGCCATATTCTATGGTCCAAATTTAATATCATGGAGTGCTCGCAAGCAAGTCACCGTTTCTCGCTCAAGTACTGAAGCTGAATACAAAGCTCTTGCCAATGCCACTGCTGAATTAATATGGGTCGAAGCTCTCCTCAAAGAGCTTGGCGTTCCGATTCATGCCAAACCATGCTTGTGGTGTGATAATCTTGGAGCCACCTATCTCTCCGCAAATCCAATATTTCATGCTCGCACCAAACACATTGAAATTGATTTCCATTTTGTCCGAGAACGAGTTGCAGGCAAACTACTCGATATTCGATTCATATCAAGCAAGGACCAATTAGCTGATGGTTTTACGAAGGCTCTTCCGATTAGAGAATTTTCTGAATTTAGACGTATCTAAACCTTTCAATGTAATTCAAGGCTTAGATTAAGGAGGGGTGTTAACCAATATTTTGTACGCATCAATTATATGGCCAGGGTCAACCGCATGGTTTAGTACACCACCGGGTCTTCTCCCAATAACTGCCATATCCTTGATTTCCTCTTTCTTAATTCCCCCTCTTAATTCTTTGTCTCCTTCCTTGTAAGCCACGGGTGGGGCTGTTCCACCCATAGTATTTAACACGGAACCGATCGGTCCGGAGGGTCAGCGATCGTTCTCCTAACCAACAGTCCTATCATCAATAAGAAGGAAAAGGGGGCCATTGTTGCGGTGGCATCATCAGAGATAGTGCAAACATCCATGGACAAGTGCCCCTCCAAGATCTCATCGATCTCGACCTTGATGCAGCAAGAGGACGATGCACGGTGGAATGTTACAATGGAGAATCATGACAATAAGCTCGAGCTCAAGAAAGCGAAAGTTGTGGTGGAGAAAGGGAAGGAAGATTTTGCTCTCTTGATGGTTGACACGTTGAACATGGACAACAAGGTGTAGGCAACACATATGTTGATTGGCGCCAACATCCTGCAAGAAATGAGCACCCGAAGGGCACCAACAATGGCGCCGGCAACAACATCGATGACGGGAGAGCTGACATCCATAGTCGAGGATATGTCTTCCATTTGATTTTCATATGCATTCAAATGTTGTACTATGTAGCCAGACTTGGCGGCATGTGTTTTGCTGGACAGGATTTTGAATTATGACCAAGACTACTTGCTATTTGATTTCAAATTGCCAAGAAACATTATTCAACAACTTATAAGGACACGCCTCTAGGGTGTGTGCGGCTAGGGAGAGGCACAACCCAAGTGCCGGTAATCGCTCTAGCGCACACCGCTACGAGCCATTCAGCGTTGTTGCCAGACCCCATTTGGGGCTCACGGCTGGGATCGTCTTAGTCCCAGTGATATGGTTTTACAAATATTTAAATGACTTTTTTTATTACGTACCAAAATATTTACATTCTTCTCAGATTATTTCAATCATTTAAATTGGTACACATCAACTCAAATTAATTACAAAAATAATTGAAAATCTGAGTCCATCACAATGACTTGTTTTTTGCCAGTCAACATAAATATGAACTGAAATATTGATCAATTGGCCTAGTTCCGAAACAAGCATTTGGAACCATGAATGATTCATGTGGCACTATTGGACTGCATGATTATTTTCTGAAAAGGGGATGTATGCCGACCACTGCATAAATCTATTTGGCACCACTAGACTGCATGTCGAATTTCATCCAAATAACTTAGGTTTATGTTTAATCATCATAAAACATCATATTGCTAACTAGGAAGTAGAAAGTACATAATGTGAAGTTCATGCATGCATGCTTATATAATATAGTAATAAAGTGAAATGAAACTTTCTTTCTCTAACAAAAACAATATCCCAATTTTGAACAAAAGAAATTTGCATTACTCAAAAGGAGAAAGTGAATGCATTCTCCAGCAATACAAATTTTATAAATTGATGACTTGAACGTACGCAGTACAAATTAATGTAGTGTGTGGTACCATAATCGTAATTAAGAATGGAGCTATGTTTATGTGAGAAGAATGAAAAAATCATCTTACAAACCCACTAAACATGAAAAGGCTATAAATATGGCTAGCCCAATCATTGGCTGTTGGAGAATATATTTGGTTACCACCCTAAAATCAACTATGTTCTTCCCATTCGGAAGCTATAATTGACTGGACAAACATATCTTAACTACTTGTTATTATGTCCGAGTAGATGTTTGTAAAAGGTTTGTAAGAATGGTATATCCAAAGGTCTCGTACAATTAGCATTGTGTGAACATTATATGCTATATATGGTGTATAATTTAATAGTCAAAAGGAATTGGTAAGTAAATTGTCCCCCAAGAACCATATGATGAAAGCAATGAATTTCTCAGGTCTGTGCCCAAGGAGAGCCATCGTCCGTTGGCACCGGTCTACCAGTCCATTGCTTTCCTCGATCGTATCTTAGGATACTTGAGGATCTGGCACTCATCTGTATATCTGAGTGCTTTCCGTGTATTCCAATTTCCAAGTACTCTTTTCTCCAAATCCTCCATAGACAGTGCCCAACCCTGTCTTTTGTCGTAGCAGGAGATATACTTGGTATAGAGCCAACACAAAGATGATTGCTAACAGAGTGTCTAGCTACTTTCCTGGCAAAACGAGGTGTTGGTGTCGCTCACCCAAGCCGACCAATACATGCATGTGTAATTATTGTAAATACACGCACATGGTGGTTATAGGAGAGTATAACACACTATTTTCGTCCAGCACTGCTTAAGAGACGAGAAAAGCAACAAACTATGACAACATACACCATACTCCATACCGAGCAGAATTGAATCAGGGAGGGCTGAAGCTAAATGGGCTGACCCAACCAAGCTACTCAAGGGTAGGGGGACCCACGAACATTAAATGGGTTGTGATCAAATTTCATGGTCCTCTTAGGTAGAAGTAACTAATAAACCTACGGCGATTACCTCGTGATGTAATCAACAAAGTCATTCGCTCAAATAGCCACCTTTTCCCACACAGAGGCATGAATGGCCCCCACAGAGCATATCAACGCCATTCAGTTTTCTGAGAGCATCACCTCCTAGATGACCTCCGCCGATATCATCTCACCATGCTACTCCCATGGCCCAAGGAGTCCAACCCTCAGGTACTTGCAGAGAAGCTCGGCGTCCCACGGCTGGTCGGAAGTTCATGAACATAATTAGGTCGTATAGTATTTCCTTTCCATGCTGGCCATGGCATCCCCTTAGTTATTAGCTCCACATATATGTTAGAGCAAGCTCGCTAGGCTTGGGAGGCAATAGGGAACTAAGGCACACAAATCAGGTCTCAAAGTTTGTTCTCTGTATATTCACCCATGCACGACTGTTTTTGCACACTTGAATTATTGAATATTTTGTTGGCTGATTCAATCTTAAATCATGACCTCTCGTCAGAAGCAAAATAAGGCCATGGAAAACTATGAGGAGCAGCATCAGTGTAGAAGAGTACTTTGTCCTGGCCCAATAAGTACGCCTCCCAAGAACAAATGGCTGGAGATTCACTAGTATGGTAGTTGAACACAATCAACCGAGAACAGGTTAAACACTACAGTAACACTTCTGCTTCGGTCCCCCACCCTGCGTTGGCATCGATGCCTTATCTACCCATTTATCACTTAGCAATTGGCTCTTAAGCCCATCTTCTTTCCCAAGTGGTCCTGATCCACCCCGTATTACTCGTTTGTCCATCTGCAAATACATACGCGTGTACTCCATCTGTACAGGGAGACATGAGTGGTGCGATCCGAGACCGAGGCCTTCGCCCGCGTCGAGCTCGCCTACCACGCCGTCAATCTCGCGATGGGCCACCACGTCCCGTCGAGTTCCTCTCGGCGAACGGCCGGCCGCCCTCCGGCACCGGCAAGGCCGACGACCGCATCGTCGGCTACTCGGGCGACACGGTCGCCGCCGCCAACGACCACATCTTCAGATCTGATCGGTTGGTACCAGGTCCGAGTCAGCTCCCTGTTTCCAATTCGGACCCGTACATACACATATTAGTTGATTGATCTGCCCTTTAATTCATGTCTCGTACGTATACATATCAGTTGATCGATCTGCCTTTTAGTTTATGTCTCGTACGTACACATTTCAGCTGATCGATCTACCTTTTTTTTTACTAGAGTCCGCGTATAATATACAACTATATAAGTGGGCAATATGGGACTCTTCGGCCCGACCATAACCTACCCACAACCCGTCCGCCAACTAACCCACCAAAACTTCCCTTTAGGGTGGGGGACCGAAAGCAAGCCTCCTACATTAATAGTATAGACCAGTGAACACATATATATGTCCCTCCCAATTGATTGGAGTTGATATATAGTACTAGTACTCGTCAGTACAACAATCTTCAATTTATCACTTTGAGAAATGATAGCCCATCGTGCATCTATGACAGCCATCTTAGTTTCAAGGACACTAGATAGATGTGAGAAGTAAAAGGAGTATCAGGTATTGGAAGAAATTACTCTCCCAACTTGCACAATGGCATGCTGAATGCAGCGCTATAAATAAATTCTGGAGCATGTGCAGCAAGCATAGACATCTAGGAAGGGTTTTCTATCCAGTTGTACATGGCTAGTGTAGTGTCAATACCAAGTCGCAATGGCAAGAACATAACTAGGTCATATATTTGCTTTTGGATAGCTATAGGTTTGGGTGGCAACAGGAACCTAAAGAACATGAGCATGCTATCTTTGTCTGTTCCACACATTCAACTGCATACTATCTTTTCGACATCCTGAATTATCCAGCATTGCGTGGCTTACTGATAAGAAACACGACGAACAACGTGTCGAGGAAAATTTAAAACAGTTGATCCTAATTCTATGGATTTCTTTGGCCACTTCTATGAAGACGCTAGCTCTAACTAGCTCTCTCACGAACAGAGGTGGAAGAAGAAGAAACAAAGAACATATAGTTTTTCAGCGACGAACGCCACCAGCGCACACAAACGCCTGGCTATTTTCTTGTTTTATCTCTTTTGAACAACCTGATTACATGACCCGCTTTATAGCCCTGGGAGATCGCAGTATCCACGCACCCACGCACGCGCTTACGACGCGCACGCCCTAACGATCCGGTCTCCTCGATCGTGAGCCGTTGCTCATCCGATTGACCTGGGCATCGTCATGCGCCAACTGCGTCCTGCCGCCGTCGCCATACGACTGCTCGACACGCCCTAAACCCACACACGGTCACGCACCGGCGTTCCGACTCGACCTGACCTGCACCTTGACACACACGCACACACCGACCTAGTCTCACGCACGCATCAGACATATACCGGCCACGGTTTATTTGCCAACATTCTACAGAGTAAGGAAGATAGATGTCAAAGAGCCGCTGCAACGTTTTGTATCAATGTCTCGTGGTGGGAGATACGACATCTTTGATTTTCGTTCTGAGAGGATCCATCAATGTGTGCAGCCTCCTGGGGCACGTTTATAAGGAGCATGGCGATGGGCCACATGAGGCATCATCACGTAAGTGGGATTAGTCATTGCTAAGAAGACACAGGAGGTCGTGGCATCATCACGTAAGTGGGAATCATTCATAGGTCATGGACGTTTTGGTTTTGGCAGAGGCGCGGGTCGTGCTGGTAGAGGAATGAGCCATGGTGATCAATACTACACTGCAAACGAGCTAGGCTACGAGGGTGTAGCAGTGACATGGACAGAGCTTCTGTCGACGGGTGATCCCAAGGTAGATGTTGTGACACAATATGCATATCCCACGCGCAAGCGACCCTCAGTGACGACGACTCGGGGAACTCAAGCCAGCTTGTTGTGGTATTGGTTAATCGGTTTAATCGGCCGCTGATGAGTACTGCTCCTCCTGTTAATTAGTCCTCAGCCATAAAGGGAAATAAAAAGGCAGAAGTCTGGTGATAAGGATATTGATGATGAGAACTCTGAATCCACTAGCTCCCACGAGGACTAGTGCCAGAAAAATGAATCTATCATACTGCAATTATTTTAGGATTGGCAACGACACGGCAATGCAAGAGCTACGTGATTTCATGAGAAAGTTTGCCCCATACATTATGATTTATGATAAACTTCTCTTTAATTCAATTTTCGTTTGTGTAATAAGGTAGAGCCTCCGTTTTTAAATATTAAATCGCTATAAAGGATTATATTTAGGATTTAGTAACCGAGGAAGAACCCTAGTGGAGTTGGGGGTGAGTGGTGAATCGACTATGGCGAGATGATCTACCTAACATTCTACTATAGCATGTAGCCAACGATTCTGCTGTGCAGACTACATAATGGAATCGGGGTTTTCCATTTAAAAAGTAGTGCAGTAAATCAAAGTCAAATCCGCATGTCCTCTCTGCCTCGTTGATTAGAATTGGATCTTCTAGATACCAAAAAAATTATTACAACTTTCAAAAAATATAATTTCAGAGCAATGCGACAATAAGTGCTCTCATAAAGCAGAATGACTCACCATTGGTAGGAAGCATATACTTGCCTCCAGGGTGTATCTCTATAAATTCAGAGTAGCTAGTATGAAAAAAACATAAAGAAGCTAGAAAGGGCTTTTCGTTCCCTTGATTCCTGCCTTAAATTTCATCTCCACTCAAAGCTACCTAGGCTTGGGAGGCAATAGGGAACTAAGGGCCACTTCTTTTGGGCTTATGCTTACGGAGAAGCAACCTGATGGATTTCAGTGGGGATAAAATGCGGTGGAGGAAAGCTCCTACAAATTGTTACTAGACTTCTTTTGAGCTTATGGGATTTGTTATGTTGAGTTGTGAAATATCCATAATACCCTATTTGATATTATGCCGATACATTAAGGTCATGTATGGCGGTGTACAGTTAAAACCCATATGAATAGTATATATATCGTACCGTCTACAATTCACTAGCATACAACACCTGATGACACAGACGAGGGTCACTAGGCACACGCTGCTGCCACTACAAGGAATCTGGGCTTCTATGACCCTCCATTTTCATCATAGAATAGTCATAGTAGTCCGATTATGACGATTTTATGACGATTATGAGATCGTCGACAGCTGGGCGTCGCAAATGAATTATAACGACGTTTTTTGTGAAATCGTCATAACCGTTTATGACGATATTGGATCGTCATAAGATTTATGACGATCTCGTATCGTCACGGACAATCTAGCCCGGCCAGCTCAGATCCTACGTGGCAAAATTGTGACACAATGAAATCGTCTTAAATCAAAATCAGCCCAGTCTATTTTATGATCTAAATGGGCTAAGCCCAATAATTCCAGCATTTTCTTTTTTCAGCCAAGCACATTTACATTGCATTTCAATTTTTTTATTCACTTGCTATAGTCGATTTCCTTTTAGGCCTTGGCCTTTTTATAGTCCATTTCAAATATGCGCCTTGGACTTTTACATATATACCGCTTTAATTCTGAGCACATACCATATTACAATTTTTATTTTTGATATTCCAACTCTTACTTGATCCACTCATGCAACCAAACCACGAGTCATCAAACTTATTTTTATCACAACATATATGAACCAGAATTCGAAATACAATACAGAATTAACACAACTAATTACATCACAGCAAAATACAGTTATACACAAGGAACATAGTACACGGCCTATTAAATCATCCTCCTATCCATCCAAGGGACACAATATAGTTATACACAAGCAGAGTACACAGCCTTGTTCCATCCAAGCTTTGATGACATAATCTGTATCTTGTGTTTGGCGTCTCATTGAAGACCTCCTATCATCCTCCTATAAAATAATTATAGAAAAAGAGTAAGAAAACATTTAGAAAAAAACTAACTTCAATTTACATTCAGTATAAATCGGCAATTTACTATCTAGAATGAAGGCATAGATCAGTATACATAACTAATTTCAATTTATGCTAAGGATAACACTATCAGGCAAATACTATCAATAATTACGGCACAAATGCAATAGATAAAGTAGAATTGTCAATTAATTGTTCTAGAAGATGTAAAATATAAACTATAGGAAGAACAAAACATGTCATTAAATATAGCTCCCATTTGGGTAGCACCAGTGGGCTGATCTGTGCATACCTAGTTCCAGACTGCTTCGTCGCCCTCAGTCAGGCGTTGTGGATGGCCCTCATCCTGTCGACAGACTTGCAGATGTTGTCCCAGGACCAGTCCCACACGTATAATGTGTAGAGTACTCAAAACCTTCCCATATTCCAAGCTAAATCTGCAAAACTAATGAGCAAAGGTTCAGCACCAAAACTGCAGCAGTACAATACGACACGGTTCAGCACACAAGATCAATCTACGGAAATACTTGGCCGACCTAGTGGTTAGGCATGCCCTTGCTTGACCGCGAGGTCGTGGGTTCGTACCCCTTGGCCGACCCTTTTTTGACTAAATATTGCGGTCCTGGTGGGATTAATTTTCAAAACGTCCGCGCCTGGTGGAATTAAAACTATGTTGCAGTCCTAAACTTACAGAAATACTTGGCCAGCCTAGTGGTTGGGCATGCCCTTGCTTGACCGCGAGGTCCTGGATTCGAACCCCTCGGTCGAACCTTTTTTGACTAATAATCCTGCTATTTATGTAATAATATAATCTAAATATTGACATATAAGCCGATATTGACACATGGATAAGACACGTAGTAAAAAAACTGACACAAAGACACGTCACATAGGCGCAATTGCTGATGTGGCTGACTACTCATTTCAAGTTATGCTAATTTGGACAATATGACGATTTAAAATCGTCACGTCATAGTGAGCTACGAGTAATACCGTAGGCTACTTCCATCCAGTTATGACGATTTCATCTAAAGTAATTATGACGATTTTTAGCAAAATTATCGTAATTTTCCAGGGTATAGGCCCTCTTGAATTACTTACGACCATCTAGTGCAAAATCGTCATAACTCTATGACGATTTTGTTCATAGTCACTATTAGAAGGTCATAAAATAACACATTCCTTGTAGTGTGCTTCAGAGGAGATGGGTTCAGGTAATGGCCAATCGTTGCATGCAGAACCGTATGGAAATACTCCCTCTATTTCATAATATCAGATGTTTTAGGTTTATGAAGAAAATATATCTAGGCTTGTTTTAGTGTATAGATTCACTTCAAAGCTGAGTGAACCTACATACTAAAAGAAGTCTAGATACATTTGCTTCACAAAGATAAACATCTTATATTTTGAAACGGAGGGAGTAATAGAAAACGTGCCTGGATGTCACGGCCAGAAGTACATGAGCACATGCATGGATTCCATGGTCGTAAACTCATGCAAATATAATACGTGTCGGGTAGCATTTCAGTTGGAGAGAAGCTGGAGCGGGCTCTGCGGCGAGTTCATCAAAGCGAAGAGAAACTCTGAGAGGGCGGCAAGGTTGGATGTGGCGGCAACCATGCCCGTGCAACAAGAAGGGAGA
Organism: Avena longiglumis; assembly: GCA_030063025.1. Taxonomy (NCBI): domain Eukaryota; kingdom Viridiplantae; phylum Streptophyta; class Magnoliopsida; order Poales; family Poaceae; genus Avena; species Avena longiglumis. The sequence goes on along the minus strand of CP125974.1, from coordinate 51,799,675 downwards.
GATTAGCTTTGGGGTCAGGTCGCGTGAGTGAGAGAACGAGCCAGGTTGGGAAAGAAGGGAAAAAGGTTCGACCGATGATGGCAGTTTTCCTGTAATAAAGATGAGGAACCGAGGTGTTTTGGTATTAGCGATTCGGTTTGAGCATAGAAGCCCCGGGAAGCTTCCCTCTGCTCGCTTCTGCGGGCCGCAGTATTTCCACTATAAGCCCAAATAGCGGTGGGGAGAAGTGATACGTCGGAAACGTATCTATAATTTTTGATGCTCCATGCTTGTTTAGTATCTACTTTTCTTTGCTTTGTCTACACTTTGAGGTGTTTTATATGTTTTCTGGAACTAACCTATTAACAAGTTGCCACAGTGTCAGTTGCCTGTTTTTTTATGTTTTTGGTTCTAGAAATGCAGAAAATCAATATACTCGGAATTTGACGAGACAAAAGACAAAGTTAATATTTTACCGTGGGCGACACGGTTGTAAGACGAGAGAGGGAGCCACTGAGGCTGCATTCCCCTAGGCTGGTGGGACCACCCGGCGCTTGGGTAGGGTGTGCCCCCCCTGGTGGCCCTCCTGGCTCGCCCCTTCGCCTATAAGAAGCCTCCGATGCAGAAACCCTAGACACCCGATCAAAACTCCACAAAACCTTCTATAGCCCCCGCCACCATCGTCCCTAGATCGGGGAGAATCTGAAGTTCTTCCAAGAAGCCTTTTTCTTTGATATGAAGCGTGAGTAGTTCCACCTTGGACTACGGGTCCATGTAATAGCTAGATGGTTGTATCTCCTCCTTGTGCTTTCATGTATAGATCTTGTGAGCTTCATTCATGATCAAGATCTCTAGTTGTAATCATGCATGTTGTGTTTGCAGGGATCCGATGGATATTAAGATTACTATGTTAGATTGATTAATGGTTTTTCTTATTGATTCTATCATGTCTATGTTGTTTGTGATCTTGCAGGCTCTCCATTATTAGTAGCTATCTTGGCCAAGTAGTTGCTAGTGACTCCAAGAGGGGCTATTTATGCTCGATAGTGGGTTCATGCCTCTAGTTTCCAAGGGAAGTGACAGAAATCTCTTCGGTTGTAGATGTGTTGTTTCCACTAGGGAGAAAATAATGGTCTCTTGTTCATGGAACAAGTGGATTGTTTACCTTACACACTTTGCTTAAAGTAGTTGTCTGTTGCTTGCAACTTAATACTGGAGGGGGTTCGGATGATAACTTGAAGGTGGACTTCTAGTCATAGATGCAGTTGGATGGCGGTCTTTGTATATTGTTGTATTGCCCAATCGAATCTCATAGGATCTTTTTGTCTAGTATTGCATTGTTATACCTTGCTCGCCTCGCCAATTGCCTGCTGTAATTTGTTTACCCTTCATGCCATGTTGTTTATCTAAGGAGAGCACCTCTAGTGAACTATGGATCCCGGTCCAATCTTTACCATTGATACATCTTCCACTGTTACTTTTTTACTTGCTGCAAACCATCATGTTTCACACCATACGTTTAATCCTTTGTTACAGCAAACCGGTAAGTTTGACAACCTCACTCATTCGTTGGAACAAAGTCTTGAGTTTGTGTTGTGCAGGTTTCCAAGTTGCTTGCAACACCTTTGAGACGTTTCCTTCCTCCTACTGGTTTGATAACCTCAGTTTCTTACTGAGGTAAAACTTGTTGTTGTGCTCATCACACCTTGCTCTTGGGGTTTACAACGAAGCATCCCACGATAGTGTTGGGCGTCATCAAGCTCTTTCTGCCGTCGTTGCCGGGGAGGCTAAGGACGTCTTCACAATGGGATTCCTCCTCAACCTTTCTCTTTACTTTGTTTTTAGTTTCCTTAGTTTCTTTTGCTTGGTTTCGTTTGCCTCTTTTTATCAAAAACTCAAAAAAAAATTAGTCTAGATTGGTTTGCTTTCTCTTATAAAAAATACAAAAAAATATTTCCTGCTCTAGTTGTTGGTTTGTCTTTTCCTTGCTTTGTCATGCTTTCTATCAGTGGACGGTTTCTTTGAAACTAGTTCTTATTGGCAAGGTGGGTTCACGGAAGAACAAAGGTTTTATTATAAGGAACACCATTTGTCACAAAAAAGGGAAACACTTATGGGTACAAATTTATAAGTTGAATACTATTGCTAGAGACGTGTGCTCTACTTATAATGTTACTTATTGCTTTGATAAATCTTGTTGTTGTAGGAGGTATAAACACCTCCCTTTTCAATGTGAGTATAATGATAATGTTATCATATCTTCTTATGTTAAGGGAAATTATGACTTTTATGATGTGGACCAAATTGAAGAATTTATTGCTTTCAAGGGTGCATTTGAAATTGCTAGTTTGCTTGAAAATACTGATGATGCACCTTATAAATATGAGGTTTATGAGATACTTAAATTTTGCTTTGATAATTATAAGGAAGAAAATGGCTATATTCTTGAATATTTTAATAGATGCTTTCCAAAAATGGAAGAGACTAATGCCTTGCAGGAGCCTATGGAAGAAGAAACATGAAACCGAAGCTCATTAGATAAAAAAAGAGGAGGAGAGTGATGAACAAAAGGAGGAAGAATGGATTATCTACCCATTCCTACCTTCTAATGAGAGTAACTCTTTTTCCCTTACATTATTTGATTGTCCCCCATGCTTATCAAAGGAGGATGAATGTTATGTTCCCGTGGATTCGTTTGAAATATCTACTTTGGGTAAAACCTATGAATGTTTTAATCCCACTATTTTTGAGCTTGATAGAAATTATGTGTTTGTAGATCATGAAAAGCATGTTTTATGTTATATCTATATTGTTGAGTTTATTCATGAGGCTACTGAAATTATTACGAGAGAGGAAAATATGGTTATAGAAGTTTTCATGGTACTGAAACACCTTTCTATGTGCTGAAAGTTTTGAAGTTACTCTTGTTTTATCTTCCTATGCATGTCATTTTGTTCTTTGTGAATTTCTTATAAGATTCCTATGCATAGGAAGTGGGTTAGACTTAAATGTGTTTTGAATTTTCTTCTTGATTCTCTCTGTTACTTCAATTCATATTTTTATTTGAGCATCTTCTCAAATTATCATGCCTAACTTAAAGGCATTAAAGAAAAGTACTTGTTGGGAGATAACCCAAGAGTTTCCTTGAGTCTTTGTAAGTTATTACTTCAGTAATGACCTCTCCTTATCCTTTTTGTTTTCTTTTTGTGCCAAGAATGACCTCTAATGAGAGGAAAGTAAGATTTGGGGAGTTGTTGTCCCGAAACAGATTTCAGTCCTCCACCACAAAAATTCGTGAGGAGTCTCTGTAAGTCGGATTGAGATGAAATTATACGAATAAATCCCCCAGTATGTTAGCTAACGTTCGTTAGTTCAACACTTTTTTATTTGAGCAACAGAAGATTTTCGAACAAATCGGTTTCTAGCTGCTAGTATGTTTTGATAGATTTCTGCCATTATTTGCATTTGCTTCTTATTGATTCCTTTTGAGTTCTCTTTGGGAATTGAGATTTTGAAGGAGTTACTATAGTAGCTTGTGTTTTAGTGAAAATTTGTTGTTCCAAAGCTAAACCCAAAGGTCTATTATCTTTGAATACACTAATGTTGCTAATGAATATTGTGTGAAGTTTTGTATGAAGGAAAAATTTCAGGTGTAGAGAGAGAATGATGTAATGAGATGAAGGATGGACAAAACCTCAAGCTTGGGGATGCCACCCCGGTGTCACCCCAAGAAATATCCAAGAGGTACAAGCGTTAAAGCTTGGGGATGCCCAAGGCATCCCCTTCTTCATCAATAAAAAGCTAAGGTTTGTCTAGACACTTCGTTTTTATTGTTTCATGCACTGCTGTGTTGTTCTTGGAGCGTCTTAGTTTTTGTTTGCTTTGCTTAGTTTGTTTAGTTTGCTTGAATAAAGTAGTTGGACCCTCGTTCTCGTTGTGTTGTTTCAAATAAGTTACTTGGTGTTGGAAAGGAGTAGGAAGTTCTTGCTTGAAAGTGCAAGAGGAGCTTGCATGGACTGTGACTTAGACTTTAGCATGACATTCTAGGTGTTTTTTTGACCTTATGCTTAGTGATTATTGCGGTAGCATGTTTTGTTCCAAACAATTAGGATTGCTTAGTGTGCCTTGGAGGAATTATGCGTTGTTTTAGCATGCAAAAGCATAGTATTGTGGTATTCTCCTTTGATGCTTTGTTTGGGTTGACTTGGCACATGATCACACCATGTTATGACTATGATCAAGTCATCATAGCCTCTATGATCATTTAGTCCTTGAATTGTAGTACCACTCTATGCTTTGATTAGTAATGTTTTGTTGCTCTGCATGATTATGGTCATTATTGCTCTCTTAGTTGGTTGCTCCCCGTATTTTGCTAGCCTCCACTTGTATGAGTAAGCTCTACTCATGCTTCCAACTCCCAAGAAACCAAGTTATTCCAAAGTGTCCACTATAAACTCCTATGCATGGTGTGTTACACCATTCCAAGTATATTCTTGTTTTCAGCTATCTACCAATTTAAAAAGTATTTTGTTATGTGAAAACTTAGTGATTAAAGCCCTCACAAACTTGATGGCACACTTTATATTCTTTGCCCCTAATAAACTTGAACCATTGTGTCATCTATGTTGTATATGCTTGCACTTATACGTTGGAATTAGCCGAACCGTGCTGTCACGAGAAACGTTTTCAACATTGCACTTGTACTCTGTACATAGTTGATATCATGCTCTTTTGTCTATGGATGTCACCGGTGTGAAATAAAGAGGATCTTGTAAGTCCATGGAGTTATTTATTTTGTGTTAGAGAAATGCCCGGGCTAGCCTAAGCCATGCCTAATCATGGTGGAAACTTGCAAGATCACCATAATAAGCTATCTGTGAAGCATCCTCAATTAAAATTTATGCACATATTAAATAAAAGATTGCTGATATGCTTATTGTTTGCCTTGTCATTTTGGTTATGGGATAGCTCTTGTACCATGTGCAAGGGGTAAATGCTCAATACGCATAAGAACATACATGTGAATGAAGTTGAGTAGCATGAGGTGTGGCCTCGTATTCAAGGGACTTGAGATTGCCAACTTATACTTTGTCAAGCATATACTCCATAGTTTGTTCTCTTTAACCTTAATCACTTCAAGATGCTTATTATAGGGGCAATGAGGGCTGAAAGCTAACAAGTACCATAATTTTTGGAAGCTCTTTTTGAAACTTGAAATCCTCGCCTTTATGAAGGGCGTTTTTTCCACCATTATTTGAGTCTCCACCTTCTACCTTTAGGCACCATTAAGAGAGCATAGTTGTCATTCTGTGTGCAGTGTCCTAAAACTTATTGATTGATGCATATTGTGATATTACTTGTTCTTGTGCTATTTGTATCTAGTCACTCTTATGAAATTTGAAGGTGTCCTATGCATATATTTCCTATTCTATGAGGGATGTCGAATGCCACTATGCCATGTTTTCTATATGTGAAACAAACAAACGTTTTTCAATGCATGTTATTCATGATCTTTGTTTGTAGCCTTTCATGTTGCATGCATAGTTACTTTGTCTTATTGTTAGAACTCCATCTTTCATGCACATGTTTAGAGTTCTTTGATCCTAGCTTTCAATGCTTGCAAATGGTTTGATCTTGGTTTTAACGGTGCATGTCACCTAAAAAATTATTCCTTTATCACTTACCTACTCGAGGACGAGTAGGAATTAAGCTTGGGGATGCTTGATACGTCGGAAACGTATCTATAATTTTTGATGCTTCATGCTTGTTTAGTATCTACTTTTCTTTGCTTTGTCTACACTTTGAGGTGTTTTTATATATTTTCTGGAACTAACCTATTAACAAGTTGCCATAGTGCCAGTTGCATGTTTTCTTCTATTTTTGGTTCCAGAAAGGCGGAAAATCAATATTCTCCGAATTGTACGGGACAAAAGCCAAAGTCAATATTTTACCGTGCTCGACACGAAGACGAGATCGAGAGCATCGGGCGCGAGACCCCCTAGGCAGTGGGCCCATCCCGCCTGGTAGGTGTGGCCTCGTGGCCATCCTGCCCTTCTCGCCATAAGAAGCCCCGATGCGTAAAACCCTAGACACTGATCAAACTCCACGAAACCTTCTATAGCCGCCGCCACCATCGTCCCTAGATCAGGGGATCTGAAGTTCTTCCCGGCACCTTGCTGGAGGAGAGATCATCCCGGATGCCTTCTTCTCCCGGTATGAAGCGTGAGTAGTTCCTCCTTGGACTATGGGTCCATGTATTAGCTAGATGTTTGTATCTCCTTCTTGTGATTTCATGTATAGATCTTGTGAGCTCCATTCATTTGTAATCATGCAAGTTGTGTTTATGGGGATCCTCAAGATCTAATCTATTTGTAATCATGCAAGTTGTGTTTATGGGATCCATGGATATTGAGATAACTATGTCAGATTGATTAATGGTTTTGTCTTATTGATTATATCATGTCTGTGTTGTTTGTGATCTTGCATGCTCTCTGTTGTTAGTAGCTATGTTGGCCAATTAGTTGCTAGTGACTCTAAGAGGGGGTATTTATGCTCGATAGTGGGTTCATGCCTCTAGTTTCCAAGGGAAATGACAGAAATCTCTTCGGTTGTAGATGTGTTGTTGCCACTAGGGAGAAAACAACTGTCTCCTGTTCATGTAACAAGTGGTGGATTGTTTACCTTACACACTTTGCTTAAAGCAGTTGTATGTTGCTTGCAACTTAATACTGAAGGGGGTTCGGATGATAACCTGAAGGTGGACTTCTAGTCATAGATGCAGTTGGATGGCGGTCTATGTATATTGGTGTATTGCCCAATCGAATCTCATAGGATCTTTTTTTCTAGTATTGCATTGTTATGCCTTACTCAGTTCATGTCAATTGCCCTGCTATAATTTGTTTACCCTTTATGCCATGTTGTTTATCTAAGTAGAGCACCTCTAGTGAACTATAGACCCCGGTCCAATATTGTGGCATCCCGCAAAACCACTACTAGAAAATCGCGTTGAATTTGTGCATTGCATCGTCATCATCATGTGTTGTTTGTCAAAAACTATTTCGCAAAGCCCGATTTGTTTTCCAAACGCCCTGTCTTGTTTTCAAATTCAAACCCCGGGCCTCCGGATTATTTTTGTTGTCGGCTATGTTTTGCAAAACGGTGCATTTTAGAATTAAATAAAATTATTATATTGTTTTTATGGGCAATGAACGGGCGGATAGACCAACGACCACCCCATTTTTAAATCGGCCCACCTCTATTCCTAAACCTACCAACTAAACTACCCACACCCAGCCTCCACCTCACCCGACCAATGGACGCCACCTCACCCACTCCTCCCTCACCAATCCCAGATCGCCACCCAGGCTAAGCCCACCCAGCTTTCTATCCTTTCTCTCCACTAACCACCCCTCCGCCCACCACACCTCTCTCCCCCAGTGTGGCCACCTCCCCCGGGCCTGCCCCACCGCCTGCCCACCTCACAACCCCTGATCTTCCTCAGCCCCTCTCTCTCCCAGACGCAAGACGCTGCCGACCTCCATCAACCCCACCGACACCCCAGGCGCCACCTTCCTCCCACACGACCCTCTCCGCTGCAGACGCTTGCCGGCGCGCCTCTCCGCCAACAGCTGGCCCCCCCGCCTCGCCGCCCCTCGCCCTGCCACAGGCACTCTCCCTCCGCTGCCCTCCTCCCCCTGCCGCCAGCCCTCCGCGAGCCGAGCCGCCACATGCTCTCCTCCTCCGGGCGCCTCCTCCACTGCGCCCGGCTGCCCTCCGCCTCACGCCCCGACCTGACTCCCCTCTGCAGAAGCTCACTGGCCAGCTGGCTTCACTGCTACCGCCCGCCTCCTCACCACTGCCTCCGCTTTGCGCTCCCGCCAAAGGCTCGCTTCTTCCGTTTCTCCGCCCGACTGCCCCTTCGAAAGCCGCCGCTGGGCCACGGTTTTCCCGCCGTTGCCGCGAGGTTCGCGCTTAACGATCAAGGGCGTCACAATTACTCGTCTGCCACCGCCACCGCTCGCTTGCCGCTGCATCCTTCGTTCCGCGAGGCCGAGCCATATCCTGCACCTCTCAACGGCAGCATCCTCGCTATGGGTCGCGAATGCCAGCGTTCAGCATGGCCTCTCTCGCTGCCTCCGTCTCGTCAGTGTGCACCGGGCGGCGGTCTCAATTGCCGAGGCCACGCTACTGCTCCTCGTATCCTGTTGTGTTCGTGGTGATGTTGTAGTTTCTACTTCAAAGTGGATCTTTTTCCCCGAGCAGCCGTGTAATAGCTGTTGGTGAGGTGAGTTGTTGTTTGGTGGCGCTTTGGGGATGATGCGAAAAGGATGCGACAAGGTGATGTCTGAGAAACATTGTGGTTTCGCCAAAGATCCCGACACCGAACCCAAGTTCGCCATCGACATCCAAAGACCCTAGGAAAGCCGTCGAGGTGAAATCGACAAGATCTACCTCATCAGGCGGAACTTTACCCCGACCGAGTATCTCGACACCCATCTACCGGTAAGACCCACTAAGACCCGATCCTACCAACGCCAAGATCTTCAATCGAATTCGAGGACGCCGAGATCCCAGACGACAAGCACTTCGCTGGACCCGACAAGAACTTCGCATCACAAGATCGACACCGACCAAGAATCCGGCGCCCCAAGGCCAACCAAGTCCCGCTTCGGACGCGATAAGAACTACTCTCCTTATCCGGGAACGAGCCGAGACTGGAACCGTCAACCTCGACCTCGCCGAACTCGAACCCCGATCCCAAGACCGCCGAGACCCTCAATGTGTGAACCCTTCCGACACCCTATTTTATAATAACATAACAACTTGTTGCATATTTAATTGTCATCTCGCATGCATATCTGGGGTTTGGGGGCCTTATGCCGATTCACCTAATAATTAAATATCGGGCCCATATGCGCAAATCTAGTCTCATATCGCCTCATTTAAACTGTAGCGAACCGCATCTTATCTTGCCTTGTTATGACAACATTTAAATGCGGGTAGCTAAATAACATGAACCATCTAATTAATTGTTTGGACTCCGGTTCCACTTAATATGACCTAATTGCATCGTGACCTTGCTATGTCATCCATCGTATGCATCATGCCGATCTTCCGCTGGTATTAAATATTGCATCCGTGTTTCTTCTAGTGTTTTGCTTCTTCGCGGATAAGGCCGTTGAGTTGATGTGAGTCACCGATCTTCTGTTGAACCTTCGACAATGTTTTCAAAGCGAGCATCTCCTTTCTACCTATCTTACTTTTTATAGTCTTTATTCCTTCCTCGTTGATCTATTGCTATCCGTCGCGATGCTTTAGTTTCCGCCGTGATATACCGTGCTCTATATTGCCTTGGACACATCCTATTACCGTTGTTTGGTAGATAGTTGACTTGCGCCAGTAGTCGCTGCTCAAGTGTTGCGCGGTCGTCAAATGCCACAGTTGTTGATGTATTGCCGCATGTTGATGATGGAGATGATCATAGTTTTACTTATCGTTCACTTTAATTTCTGTTTAACAACTAAAATTGAAGTAAGCAGAGGCATCGGTGGGTGATAGATAACATTTGGTTTCCGAACGCCCACTTGTGTCCCGTAAGACCCCGAGTACTTGATACCTGTTCCTTGTTTTATCGCGCTATCCACATCCGGGAGGTATATGGGAACCCCCTGAGCCAGAGCTTGATTCAGTCTTATTTCTTGGGGCCACAAACTAGTTTGAGGTTTTATTTACGATCTTGTACTTATGCCATGCTACTTATGTATTTACGACAGAGGAGCACATCAGATCATTAGGATCGGGACACGATTCGCTGTGTCGACAAGCCCAGCCACACTTTCGGTTCCCTGCGTTCACACAAATTGCTTACCCAAACCTTGAGTCCGTCTGAGCTTGCTTACTTGCTATGGTGTACTCAAGGGTGGCCTCAAATATTTCAATCTCGTGATTGTTCAACGTGAAAGCCTCTGGGTTTTGAGTTGGTTTTTCCGAGGTTGATCGAGCGTGTTGCTATTGGTGCACCCCGGCCGGGTAAAACTTTCTGAAAGCCGTGTCCGCGGATATGGACGACTTGGAGCACAGTATCTCGATCATAGACAAGCATAACTAAAGTTTATTGCTATAAATTTGACTTATAATGACTAGTAATCAGCTTCACTATAATGGAATGGCTAATAATACACACAATTGTTTGAAGTGTCGCCATGCACCATTGTACCGACTAGTAAGTATTGCAACTACAACGGAATGGTGAATAAAAGTACCAACAACTGGGTTTTGGGATTATCATGCCATCTCAGATTCGATTAGTAATTGCAACTATAATGGAATGGTTAATAAAATGACCCATCGCTTATTTTATCGATGATTATCTAAACCTCACTAGTAATTGTCGCAACTATAATCGAATAAATAAACCGCCAACCGGTGTGAGTTCCTGCTGATTTCCTCGCTTGGTCTCGAGGGGAAACGCCAGATGGGTTTGTTTGATGGTAGTATCAGTTGATCCGATAGGTCCTTCTCACCCCTCTCCGATTGACGCCATCGATTTTTAGTCTCTATAGGTTGTTTAGTATGCTTCCGCCGCCGCCACCACCATACCTATGTAGGCGAGGACCGCCAATTCTATCTCGCTGCATCGCCTGATCGACGCTTCCTTCTTTTCCTTTGCCCTTGGTCGGCACCCCTTTTGTTTAAGCAGGTTTTGGGATCGACGTTAGTAGGGGTTACCCTTCCTGGCTTTTCAGGTTATGGACGCCATTGGTTATTCTTCAGGCTCTTAGCCCCATTTGCATCTTGTCCGTAGTCGACGCCTGATCGCTTTCAAGGTGATTTGGATCTTTGTATATCATATATGTATTCTTGACTCATGGAGTCAGTCATATATATACTGCTCTGGTGGGTCCCATCGAGGACTGCTAGAAATGTTATTATTTCGCTTTCCACATCACTAAAGTGCCTCGTGGCACCTTTTGAATCGCTTTCTATGCTTTGACTTTGCTCAAACTTGCATAGATCCGATTCTGAGGGTGTTACAGAGTGGTATCGAGCTCAGCAAATGACACTCTTGACAAGTCCACAATTGTGAGGATAACCTAGCTAACTATCAAGTAGAGTGTCAAAACATTTTTTAAAAATCGTGGATAGTTCTGTTAGGTCCGATTTTACCTTACCCTCTCCGCTGCTTCTTATCCCTACGTGTTTTGAATCCACTCTCTCTCTTCGAGTCCGTGGATTTCTCGGGCTTTTCTCCGTCAGATCTTCAGTGGTTTCGCCTTCTTGATAACGGTGTTCTACCGTCCTGTTCAAGCCGCCCGATGAATCCGGTCACCGTGGAATCATTCTTGTTCCTTGTTTGTGTTTTCCGTGTTTTCCGACGCCACGACATCATCTACGCGATCCGATGCGTAGTCCAGATCCTCCTTTGTTTCAACCTCACTGCCGAGATCTTCATGATTCCGAGAATGGTTGAACTCTTTTCACTGCTTGTGCGAGTAATAGTTTGGGTGCGTGATGGATTGGCCCCCATGATTTACTACTCACCTATTTGCTCACAGACATTGAACTGGATGAGAATGCATCGGTTCCCTCTTCCTATCGGGCTAGAGGTGGCTTTATTTGTTGGTACTTCTACCTTCGACCTTTTGTTCCGGAGTGTCCTCTCGTATCACGGACAACGACTCTTGTTAGTGGTGTCGCGAGATCTACCCAAGCGTAGAAGATGCAGATCGCCGACTCTTTCCTTCCGATATGAGGCTGGATCTCGAGGGCTAGATCCATTGTTAGTGGTGTCGAATTGTGGCATCCCGCAAAACCACTACTAGAAAATCGTGGTTGAATTTGTGCATTGCATCGCCATCATCATGTGTTGTTTGTCAAAACTATTTCAAGAAGTCTGATTTGTTTTCCAAACGCCTTTCTTGTTTTCAAATTCAAACTCGCCTCCGGATTATTTTTGTTGTCGGCTATGTTTTGCAAACGGTGCATTTTAGAATTAAATAAAATTATTATATTGTTTTTATAAGGGCCGAATGGGCTATAGACCTAAATTCAACCCCATTTTTTTTAATCGGCCCACCCTATTCCTAAACCTACCAACTAAACCACCCACACCAGCCTCCACCTCACCCGACCAATCACCGGACGCCACCTCACCCACTCCTCTCCTCACCTAATCCATCGCCACCTAGGCTAAGCCCACCGGTCTCTCCTTTCTCTCCACTAACCACCCCTCTGCCCACTCCACACACCTTCTCCCCTGTGCTGCACACTCCCCTGCCCCCCATCGCCTGCCCACCTCACAACCCTCAGGCATCTTTCCCCAGAAGGCCCTCTCTCCTGCAGACACGCCAATTCTATCAACCCACCTCTGACACTGGCGCTTCTCACCTTCTCACACTTTCCTCCAGACGCTTTGCTGCGCCTGGCTGGCCTGCCACACATCGGCCACTTTCCTCACAGCATTGCTCCCTGCGGTACCTCTGCTCGCTTCCTCGCCTAAGCGCCTGGGCTGCCCTTCTCGCCCGAAGCCGAGCCGCTGCTGCAGCCTCTCCTCCGCGCCTCACCTTCGCTGCTGCTGCTGCTCCGGCCGCCGCTTTCACGCCATCGCCTCCTCGCCGCTCGAAGTCAAGGCTGGCTGTCTCGCCGCTCGCTTCGCTGCCGCTGCCTCCGCCAGTTTCTTGACTACTGTTCTTCTTCGCCGCTGCCGGGCTTCAGTCTCGCTTTTCCGTTCGCTATTTCGCCCGACCGCTTGGCCGCAGCCGTCCGTTTTCGCCGGCTGCCGAGGTTCATGCGCGATCATGCGATTTGCTCATTTGCCCCGCTGCCACTGCCGGCTTGCTTGGTCAGATCCTTCGTTCGCTGTAGGCCGAGCCGCCCCTGCACCTCCTCAACGGCAGCCTCTCTCGCTATGGGTTGTCAAGGCGAAGCCGCTCTTAGCATGGCCTCTCTCGCCTCGCTCCCTCAGGTGCACCGGGCGGCGGGTCCACCGCCGAGGCTACGCCACTGCTCGCATCCTGCTGTGTTCGTGTGATGTTGTAGTTTTACTTCAGCGGATCTTTTTCCCGAGCATCTTCGTAATAGCTGCTGGTGAGGTGAGTTGTTTTGGGCGGCGCGGGGATGATGCGTAAAAGGATGCAAGGTGATGTCCTAGAGAAACATTGTGTGGCATAAAGATCCCGACACCAACCCAAGTTCGCCATCACACTAAAGACCCTAGGAAAGCCGCCGAGGTGAAATCGACAAGATCTACCTCACGGTGGCTACAACCTCGACCGGAGTATCCTGACACCTGCATCTACCGCACCAATTAAGATTCAAGACCGATCCCGCCAACGCCAAGATCTTCAATCGTAATTCGAGGACGCCGAGATCCTGCGCACGACAAGCACTTCGCCGCTGACCACAAGAACTTCGCAACGCCAAGATCGACACCGATAGAACTCCGCGCCTCGCCAACCAAGTCATGCTTCCCGACGCGACAAGAACTACCTCTCGCTTATCTCGGGAACGAGCCGCCGAGACCGAACTGGTCAACTCGGACCGCCGAACCTGAACTCCCCTGATCCCAAGACCGCCGAGACCTCAATGTGTGAACCCTTCCCGACACCCTATTTTATAATAACATAACAACTTGTTGTATATTTAATTGTCATCTGCATGCATATTCTGTGGGTTTGGGGCCTTGCGCCGATTCACCTAATAATTAAATATGGGGCCCATATGCGGGCAAATCTAGTCTCATATCGGCCTCTATTTAAATCTGTAGCGAACCGTATCTTATCTTGCCTTGTTATGACAACATTTAAAATGCGGTAGCTTAAATAACATGAACCATCTAATTAATTGTTGGACCCCTGCTCCACTTAATATGACCTAATTGCATCGCACCTTTGCTATGTCATCCATCGGCATGCATCATGCCGATCTTCGCTGTATTAAATATTGCATCCGTGTTTCTTCTAGTGTTTTGCTTCATGATAAGGTCATGAGTTGATGTGAGTCACCGATCTTCTGCTGAACCTTCGACAATGTTTTCAAAGCAGCATCTCCCCTTTCTACCTATCTTACTTTTATAGTCTTTATTCTCCGTTGATCTATTGCTATCTCGTCGCGATGCTTTAGTTTCCGCCCGTGATATACCGTGCAGCTCTATATTGCCTTGGACACATCCTATTACCGTTGTTTGGTAGATAGTTGGACTTATGCGTCAGAAGTCGCTGCTCAAGTGTCAAGGCGTGTCGTCAAATGCCATGCTTGTTGATGTATTGCCGCATGTCGATGATGGAGATGATCATAGTTTTACTTATCGCTCACTTTAATTTCGCTTAACAACTAAAATTGAAGTAAGCAGGCATCGGGTGATAGATAACATTTGGTTTCCGAACGCCCACTTGTGTCCCAGAAGACCCCGAGTACTTGATACCTGTTTTGATTTATCGCGCTATCCACATCCGGAGGTATATGGGACCCCCGAGCTGTGAGCTTGATTCAGTTTTATTTCTTGGGGCCACAAACTAGTTTGAGGTTTTATTTACTATCATGTACTTATGCCATGCTACTTATGTATTTACGACAGCGAGGAGCACACTCAGACTGTTTAGGATCGACACGATTCATGTGTCGACAAGCCCAGCCACACTTTCGGTTCCCAAATGCTCACGTACCGCCTACCCAAAACCTTGAGTCCGTCTCGAGCTTGCTTACTGCTATGGGTACTCAAGGTGGCCTCTCAAATATTTCTAACTCGTGATTGTTCAATGTGAAAGCCTCTGGGTTTTGATTTGGTTTTTCCGAGGTTGATCGAGCAGGTTGTTATTGGTGCACCCCGCCGGGTAAAACTTTTCTCAAAGCCGTGTCCGGATATGGACGCATTTGGAGCACAAGATCTCGATCATAGACAAGCATAACTAAAGTTTATTGCTATAAATTTGACTTATAATGACTAGTAATCAGCTTCACTATAATGGAATGGCTAATTAATACTGCCCACAATTGCTTGTTTGAGTGTCGCCATACCATTGTACCGATTAGTAAGTATTGCAACTACAACTAATGGTCAATAAAAGTACCAACAACTGGTTTTGGGATTATCTCATGCCATCTGATTCCGATTAGTAATTGTTGCAACTATAACGAATGGTTAACCAAAAGTGCCCATCGCTATTTTATCGATGATTATCTAAACCGACTAGTAATTGTCGCAACGATAATCGAATAAATAAAACCGCCAACCGTGTGAGTTCTCGCTGACTTCCTCGCTTGGTCTCGAGGGGAAACACCAGATGGGTTTGTTTGATGGTAGTCGTGTTGATCCGGACAGGTCCTTCTCACCTCTCTCGATTGACGCCATTGTATCGAGTCTCTATAGGCTGTTTAGTGCATGCCGCTGCCGCTCACCACCATACCTATGTAGGCGAGGACCGCAATTCTAGCCTCGCTGCAGTAATCGCCTCAAGATCGACGCCCTTCTTTTTCCTTTGCCCTTGGTCGGCACTCCCTTTGTTTAAGGTGTTTGGGATCGACGTCATAAGGGTTACCCTTCCTATTGGTTCAAGGGTTATGGACGCCATTGGTTATTCTTCGTGTCTCTAGCCC